>CM056560.1:19341603-19829179 GCA_029721515.1 Synanceia verrucosa | reverse complement strand
TTCATTCATTTTTAACAAAGGTGGACGGACCTGGTGACAGGAAGTCACAATTACAGATCAGTGTGCTACTTCACAGCCAGCTAGCACAAACCTGAGAAAAGACCAATGAGTCGGGCAGACCAGACTAACACACTGAACTGAACAACTTGTTCTCAGACACATGAAATATGTACAGCTCATCTGGATGAGGGCAGCAGCGCCTGCATCGCCTCATGTTCAGGCTAAGACGTGGCTGCTGTCGCTCTTCACGGCCACTGTAGAGCCATGACCACAGTAAATACCCTATACATACTGAGCGCCATCAATACATTCTCCTATAAAATGCCCCGTATAATTTATTTATTTATTCTATTAACCAGTGGGAACATTTCCTCACCGTGGCGTCCCTAGTCAACAGCACTCCTCTCTCCTAAAGGCAGCAATATAGTAGAAATGAAATTGAGCTTGCACTGAAAATTAAACTGCTGTTGAACTGGTTTCAAACACAGTGCTGTGAGCAAATATCTGCACACTCACTGTGACTTGATGTCTGTTCACTTAGGGACACTCCACAACTCCTTTCCAGATGGTTCTGCTTGCAAACTGCAACTATGGCATAGACGGAGAGAGAAAGAACAAATGAAATAAACCACAAATGTTTAAACACACACTACATCAGCAACAAACCACAGCTCCAGCTGTGATATAGAGGAGGTCAATAGGCTGTTTCATTAAGTAATTCATTAATTAACAAATTAATATTATAATCCATTTCTGCCAGTGGAGCTCCCTAAATGCCACACACTGGACCTTTAATTGAGCTAAAAAACAGTAAAAGAAAGCATGTGACTGTATAAACTTTTGACATTTTAAATATTAATCATTACTGTAAAGTGTTTGCATTTGTTTTTTAATTGTTGCTAATATGTGCAATTCAACCATCTGGCGCCTGACAGAGTAACGGCAGACTCAATTCAATTCAATTTTATTTATATAGCAAACTTTACAATTTGTACAAGATATGCCTCCCTCTGTCCTTCACAAAGGACCCTCACGTCAACAGCCCTGGTTCTTCCCTCCAACTCGAGTCCTTTCTGTGACACGCATGACTTAAGCCTGGTTTATACTTCTGCGTCGCAGCGACGGCGTAGATGCAGACCCCTACGCGAACCCTACGCCGTAGCCTGACGCGCACCTCCAAAAAATCCTGACTACGCGTCGCGTCAACGCGTTGAAACGCAAATGGCAAGGACTGTGATTGGTTCGCTCAGAACGTAATTTCCGGCTGTTGCTTTTCCGGTCAACAGCTCAACAACACCGCTATTAGCAGAGCGGCACGAGCGGTAAGGAATAGTCGGACAGACCACCTCCGCAAACGTCTTCTGTGCTTCAACATTTGTAGTAACAGCATTTCTTTTTGAATTTTATGAGCTCCATCTCCAGAAACACCCGCTCCATCTCAGTTGTCATTGTTTACGGTCGGAAGAAAACCAAGGAATGCAATATGAGCCCCCAGAAGACACACAAAGACACAGACACACCCCCCTAGCAGCTTGGCGGTGAATTGCAGAGCAACGCGTTCCCTCGACGCAGAGCTTCGAATTCTCAACGACGGCGTCGGGTCTACGCCGTAGCTCTGCCGTCGCCGCGACGCAGAAGCATAAACCAGGCTTTAGGAAAGAGTGCAGTCCTTCACCTCAGAGCTACATACAAAGGTGAGGGAGGTGGCAGGTCAAGGATCACCTTTGTTTACTTCTAACTGTGAAGAAAATATTCTCTATTGGCTATTCAATCTGAGGGAAAAGTTGGGACTTATATAATCTTTATATTCTCAGTAGCAGCAGTGCAGGAGGGACACTGCATGGCTGCAACGGGAACAAAATACTACAATTTCAATACTATTTGAAAGCTCCTTATTACCTCAGCTTGCCACCCATGCCACCCATTTCACCCATTTCACCATCCTGTGTCCACTGAGTAGAAGGAAACTGATTGTACGATCTGCAGTGAACACGGATTATTTTATTGTGAAAATAAACCCTATGTTTTATTTTTCAAATAGAAGCTCTGTTTCGGCAGGCGTCAGCACGTCGGCAGCATTTCGCGTTCAGTGGACATTGACACATTGATTTGAATGGAAACGTTTCTGGTCCGTCAAAACGTTGCCGTCGTTCTGCTTCCAGCGGAAATTAGGGCTAAATGTTTTACCGCTCTGATGTCAGCTGAAAAGTTCAATACTATAGTAGACACCAGGCACTGCTTCCACACCATTAGCACATACACTGTGTGGGAGTCAAGATGTTATTATATCAAAGTCTACCTTTTGTGGTTGCGTCAAGCCAATCGTGTTACCTAACATAGCAGTTAAGACCACTATAGTGAGCTTATATATAGTGAAGTTCAGGGCAGAGAGCACTCCACCTTTAGACCCATATCTTGTTCCAGAGTTCTGGCTGTCAAATACTGTACATACATCAACCATGTGCCTCCAGCTATATCAGCCGTCAGTCACGTAGCCGTGTTGGTAGTTGCCAATCATCACAGAAGCAGTGAAGCTAAAACCAGTAATCATCTGTCTCAAAGTGGCCTCTGGACAGTGATTTGGTTAGCAGCAGCATGAAGGCAGTGAACTGGTTGAACAGACACATGAGCAGATAGATGGATCTGGTTTAATGTCATCATCCTAACCTCAACTAATGTATTCAGCTTATCCTTATGGCAATTTTACACATTATTATTCATGTATTCATTGAAGCTATGAACAAGTGTTATTTTAATGCAAAGCCACTGGTGTGTGTATGTTTGAATTCCCTTTTCACTTTGTCCATGAAACATCTAGGTTATACCCCTGATCTGCACTCAGCCAGGCTACTGCAGTGATGTGAGCTCTGAAGTTAGGGAACAACAGATTGATTTGTTTGGTCTTACATGGTTTTTCACCACAGATTTTCATTTTTTCACAATAAGGTGTTGGAGTGTCAGTGAGAGGGTGAGCCTTTTTAGAGCCACGTGCAATTTTCCTGCTGTCGTAAAAGAAACCACGTAGCAGCAGTTTGAAACAGTAAATTAAGTGTTGAGTGACTTTTTATTGGGCTCAGGGACATTTTTTAAAAATCTGGCTATTCTAAAATATAGCTCATATAGCAGGTGCTGATATAATTGGATCTAGATTTTTTTTCAGCCACACTGTTGTTGCAAAGCTATGTACAAATGTGTATCTCAAGCCATGGGAGGTGAGATTTGTGAATATGGGTGCAAAATCAGGTTTGTAAATGTGAAAAAAAAAAATCAACAAATGCATGCATTGATCTGTATGTGTAGACAAATCTGTAAATGTGTGCATTGATCTACAATTATACTATAAATGCATAATGTAAATTAATGGTTGAAAAATCTATTCTAAATCTAGAGCAGGAAATAAAGACAACTCATCACTTACATCTCTCTATTGGGTATCCACACGAGATTTTTGCTACACTTCTGCCATGGCAGATTTCCAAATGCGTGTGGAGATTTGTCTGTGTGCCTTAGATGCCGAAAATGTTTTCATATCAATAAGAACAAAAACAGGAAATCGATAGAGAAAGTCATTCAGTTAGTTGGGTTTATTTTCTTTATCTTTCCCCTCAACAGTCTTCAGAGAGTGCATATCGATGCACATATACAGTATGCAGATTGTTTTCTACACATTAAAGGGAAACTGTGTAAGGTTTTAAGTATTTTATTACCTCAAATCACCGTTTTCATTCATAAATAGATCCTCATTGGTGTAAAATCACATATGCTAACTTATCCTCCTGGGTGAAGAATCAGTTATCTGTCTTTACATAGAGCAGGTCGCTCATACGGAGGCTTCCATGGCTTTCTGGTTTATCAAAAACTATGAACTGCTGAGAGGGACATAAAGCACTACCTGCTAGTACCGATAGGGTAAAATGCGTTTTCGCATTTCACGTTTCACAGAGAAGCAGCGTGGAGACGATGGTTTTACTTTCCCGGCACTGAACTAAAACCTGCACTGCACTTTCGGTCATAATTGAAGACCATACTTATGCCGTGCCAAAGGAGAAGGAATACTCATCACCAAAAAAAAAGGGCCATAAAATGACCGGAGCTCCCGGCTAGGGATCCACATTTAGAGTGGCCGCCCGGGAGCGCCTCATGCCTGTCCACGGCCGGCCGGGGCACGCCGGGAGTCCTCCCGGGAGGACTGTGGAGGTCTGTACACAATGTACGTTTAAGAAACACAGTAACACACACAAATTCTGAACACGTATTTGCAGAAACTTATACACATTTACCAACCGGATTTCACACACTCTCTCACACACACGCACACATGCACACACACAATGTGTACGTGCATTGAGATATATAGTACTTTTGTGAATAGTTTTGCAACAATAATAGCCCCATAACATAATTCACTCAGTGGGTGTTTGGTCAAGGTGAAGAACAGGGAGAGACAGGCAGCACGAGGCAGCTCATGAGCACTTTCATTTCATGGTGTTTTAGTTGAATCCACCCGCACTGCTGGATCCAGCCGGAGAGACCAAGCATGCCTCGGGACGACCTTCAGTACTAAACGTATGTGACATCTTAATGGTTGAGGCAGACAGGGGTGTTTGTTTGGTCTCTGCAAAGAAGACAATTGTTTTCAAATGATCTCTGCACCTGCCTGCTGCAACGCTCCAGTCAGCTGATCGCTCTATCTGCCGCCACTAGGGCATCAGCAGGTGTGACTGCTCAGCTCCAGCTGGCACCAGACTGGCCCAATGCAGCTCCATTAAGCTGTGCTCGGATCAGAATCATACCCTCTGCTGAGACCCGCAAAATTCAAAGAAACTTTGGAAACGATGGGCCTTTGATCTGAAAGACAAAACAAGCTTCTACATTTTGCCAGGTGAAATGATAACTTTTACTAGAATGGATGGTTTGGGGCAGTGTTTATTTTGGTTGCTACTTTTGATTTAGTCTTAGTCTTTTGATGAAAATGCTTACTAAATCTAACGACATTTTAGTCACTTTTATAGATTTAGTTTTAGTCAACAACAACCCAAAATGCTTAATTCCAGTTTGACATAAATGTTTGACTTATCCCAGTTTCTAAATTTTGTTAGCAATATTTTTTCTTATAAGCCTAAAATATCATTTACTAACCAGTAGATTATTTTGAACTCAGTGTAGTTCAAAACCAATTACAGTCAAACATAAGAATTTATCATGATTATCATTATGTCACTTGAGTCAGCATCAGTTGGGGCTGAAGACTGAAGTATAAAAATTGAAAAATGATCTGAGGTTATGAAGTTAGACAGCAGTCTGGTTAGCAGACATCTGCAGTCTATTCCTAATCTCAGGTTAGCAGCAGCATGACGCTCATTAGCCACTATAAGCATAGCACATTTGAATCTCAAACTGGTGAGATGCATTGGCAATGCAGGCTTCAGGTTTTGGCCATAATGAATAAAGACAATATCTCTGGTTCTATTGTATCGATTTTGAGCTTCATCATCATGTGTGCAAATGTGTTAAAATACTGTTTATGAGTTAAAGTAGTTCTGGCTGACTGAAACTGACACTTCTGTCGGTCTTCTTTATCAATTAACAGGTTGTTTTTTTCCATGAATTATATCACAATACAAAATCAAAAAAATAAATAAATAAATAAATAAAATGATGACAGGACTTATGGTCCTACATTAGAATCACTGTGTTTACCAGCTCCTGACTAAATTTAAACAGACTGTTGTCAGTTACAGATTACAGATTTAAAGTGTTTGTGTATCAGGTTATTGTTGCACGTGGCAGCTTGATAGTCACTCTACTGTGTGAGAAGACTGCAGAATGCATGTGATACATAGCATATTTAAATGTTTGAGTTGAACACGCTGAAAAAATTAGATACTTATACTTAGACACTTATACTTGATGACTCTTCTGCTAATGGTTTAGCTTGTTGCTAAGGTTACACAGGTTGCTTAGTAACTTGGAGGCAATCACCATTAATTTAGAACAGTGATTCAGTTTACAGGATTATCCATAAGAAGTTTGGTTTATCATCCCGCCTCTACAACATAACAACTGTTATTTAAATGACAAGTAATTGTTACACATCTTTGTGACTTGAGGAAAAAAACATTATGTAGTCTAACAATAAGCAGAAGCCTTAAAACTGCTAATATTCATTAACATTGCTGGTGAGAATGTGTGCTGGTCTGTAAAATAGTACAGTGAAAACAGTTTTGAAGAGTGATTCACTCACATACAATAGAAAGTGAATTATTTAGAGGCTGAGTTGGTAGCAGACAGCTGCCAGGTTTCAAAGAGTGCAGAGCAGGGTGTAAAACTTTTCTGCCTTTAAAAAAATATCTGACCTCAAGTTATCTCACATTGTTGGATCTGTGATGTTCAGAGTCTCAGTGTACCGCTGTCCTTCAACCTGCATCACCTGCTTTAGTCGGACAGCTTCCAGAGAAAGGGTGTGAACTTGTTTCGCTCTGCCGTGGGTTACGTGCAGAGGCGAACGAAGCAGCAAGAATGTGACATGCAAGAAACATTGTGACTCCGTCGACTCACTGTTTTTTGTAACTATAGTGGGAGCCCATATTGGTCTCTGAGCTTCAATAATGGATTTCTCCCCCTGTATAATTATTTAATACCATCAAAACGTTGGCTCATAAAAGAAACACTTCATGTTTAATTCTTCACTTCATAAAACAACACAGCAAAATTCATCAGTGCATTGTCAGGAAATGCTTGACTACTGGCAGAGCACAAATGCGAACTGTAGGTGATGAGCTAACCGCTAGCACGCTAGCAACCAGCCACAAATGTTCTCCCAGCTTCCTTCTATTGTCTCTAGATTGTGCTGACACATAATGAACAATAAGTTAACAGTCAGCCTAAACAAATGTATTTGGTATGTATTTGACCAAATACAAAAAAATGTCACTTTGTGGGACATTTAGACACAGTTCAGGATAACTAACAGCTGCAATAATGTTAGCTTCATCCAGTATGTAGTTACAACACACACAGAAGGAGAGCAACTTCATCCTCTGCTCAGGTAGACTTTACTCCATTTTCACGATCAGTAACTCACTGACGAAAAAACACTTTGATGTATCATTACGTCGATGGCACTCAAGCGTCGGATTTTAAATGACGTTGGAATTGGTCAATGGCACTCAAAGAGTGCCCTTGATATTTTAAGTTGGTGTGGAGGAGTTCTCAGACACCTGGCTGGAAATATTTTTGGCATGTCATGCTGGGATAAAACCACACAATACAATGCATTTTCAGTTTCTCATCCTCTGTCACGTCTTCTCTTTTCCTGCTTTGTTCCTAAACACCATGAAGCAGAAATGCCATAAAAATTGTCTTAAAAACAGAGAGACCAGTGTTCCCTTGGACTCTCTTCGAGGGTTGAGTGAAACGTCACCCAAATGAAGAATGGCAGCGATATCCAGCCAGAGGACAGCTTCCTCACTCTCCCTGTTTTTCTGAGCTCAATAAATCAGCTCAAGGTTCCCCAGTGATCCTCTGTGTGGCAGTGGAGGGGGATTTATCATTCTCAGATAAAGGCCCAGCCCTCGTCAACATTCGCTTTCACCCTCAGCTGGGAATTTATGAGAACTGGTGGCATTGTGGGCACAGCCCACCTAGTTACACAACACAGTGCAAAGGGCTGCACAACAAGACAATCAATTGTGCTCACACTATTAATATCTACCCCGAGGATGTCGTCCAACACAAACAGTGTTGCACACAGTCATTTGCGAAAGTGTAAAAGAAGGCGGCAAAGGGATGAGTGGTGTCAGCGTGGTTTACAGTCAGTTTGAAAGAGCACAAGAGTCCATACATTCCAGCTGTATTATTAAATGACCTCATTTAACAACTCATTGAAAACCATAATTTACATTTCACATGAATTCTGAAGTTACTACTCGTATCACCATGCCACAGTTAACGCACCGGGCATCCCATTAACCACAACGTAAACCCATCCATGGCAATGATAAAGAGCGACTGAGGTGACACAGCACTAAGATACCAGGCAGATGGTGCAACTAAAACCTTCATCCAGGAGACCAATGCTTGTGTCCCATGTGTTATGTTACAATCAGCTGTTTGTTCATGTCACATGTTCATAATGCTCAGTGTCAGTATAACCATACTAATTTTAAGCTCAACCATGTTTTCCTTTCCTGAATCTAACTATAGGTGTTGAACCTAAAGTGGCACCAAGGGTAACTACAGTGTTGAAAATAGTAGTGATATGTAACTTTCAGATGCACATTATTTGGGTTCTTTCTGCAGTTAACGACACGAATAAAGAAGGTTTTATGAACCTCAAAAAAAAAAAAAAGGTCAGCTAGCTGCTTTCGCTGAAGTTCATGAATTGTGGTATTGTTGTGATCCATGAATGAATTCTACAAACAAGTACAGTGTTTGTCCACAGCCTGAGAGACTCATTGTTCAAGAATGGTTAAAAACATAGAAATAAGGCACACTGTTGAACCTTTATCACAATAAACATGAATTCCTCACTAGAGTGCCACGTGTGTTAATCAAATGCACGTATTATATATATATATATATATATATATATATATATATATATATATATATATATATATATATATATATATATATATATATATATATACACATATATATATATATATATATATATATATATATATATATATATATATATATATATATATATATATTTAATTAACACACGTGGCACTCTAGTGAGGAATTCATGTTTATTGTGATAAAGGTTCAACAGTGTGCCTTATTTCTATGTTTTTAACCATTCTTGAACAATGAGTCTCTCAGGCTGTGGACAAACACTGTACTATATATATATATATATATATATATATATATATATATATATATATATATATATATATATATATATATGTATATGTATATATATATATATATATATATATATATATATATATATATATATATATATATATATACATATATATGTATACAGAGATTGATAGGTAGATGTCTGATAGGTTTTAATTCTTTGCATGGGATTTGATGTAAATAATAAAAATATTGAATAACACCATCTTCAATTGAATGTAACTACCATCTACTACCGTAACTACCATTTGCAAGTTGCAGCCGACCCCAAGAATCTGATTTAAATCGTTAAAATGCCAATGTTAATGCATTGAAAGTACCTGATACTCCATTACAACATTTTTATTCCAAGAAGATGAGATCACCACCACTTGCTTGAACTGTGCTGTCACAGGAATAATTACTGGCGCAGAAGTGAAGCATTACTCAAACTTTAGAAACGCTTCATTTGTGCTTTGAGGAGGTAATGATTGATGATCTTTTAGAAACTAAGCATTCCAAAAATACATTCCAGATTTTCAGCATGAAACCCCTCATTTGCAGAATTATTTGATTTCCCTTCATGTTGTTGTTTTTCTTCTCTAATAATAAAGCATCATTTGCCACAGACCATCACGTCTCGTCGTCATATCATTTGCTCTTGGATTCTTGAAAATGAAGGCATTCCCTGCTCATTAGCAGATATCCTGAGGCACAGCTGTCTCTATTTTTTTGCCTGTGAAGCTTTTGTTGTTGACCTCCGGCTACTTTAGCCACCCCTCTCATTCTTCCTCTTCATCTCACACACTGAGTTCATTCCTCGATTCCCCTCCATCGCCTCTGGGCAGACAGTGGATCTTTTTATCCTCCATAAAGGTCTGCTTATGGCACTGCACGCTGAACAGTTGAAAGCTGTATCCTTATTAGGAAATGCTGGTAATGATGAGAATGTGAAAACAGCAGCTGCTTTGACCATGTATGCTCTAGCCACATGTTGCTAGGTTTGAAGTATTTTCCAAACATGTTATAATATCACTAAAGCCACAGGGGGAAAAACCCCATCTCCTCGAAGCACTGAGCATTTCATCCTGGATGTGTGATCATTGCTGTCATCATTCTCTCCCTCTCTTCTGGTTTGGTCAGCTAAAACACCTCATTTTCCATCCTGCTCTTATTGTTATGACAGTGGGGTTTTTGTTTTTCGCTGACTCAGGTTACTCTCTGTCTCATTGAGTCATGTCTGCAGGACCTCGCGCTGTGTCTCAATCAAAACAATCTTGACCATCAGCAAAAATGGCAAGTTTGGTCCACTGCAGCTCGTTGACATGCGGCGGTGAGATCCGTTTGAACTCATCCTGGCACTGAGAGTGAGGATACAGCAGGTATGCGCCACACATAAAACCTGACTTGCTTCATTTGAGTCCCACCTCCACTTTAGTTTTAATGCTACATGATGGTTCAGTCAGATTTCAACTCCAGCCTGATGTTAATCTACCACGGTGAAATAAAATCTGATTCTACTGGTAGAGCAGTCAACATGGAAAAATTGTTAACATACATAGAGCTGTGCTGTATGACATTAACCCCTCGCCCACATTCATGTAACATAACACGAACCACAAGGCATGATGCCTGAGATGCTAAAACAATCCATGATGACATTTGATCTCATTTAAAAAAGGCTGTTTTTTTATGGGAGCGTTAATGATGTTCACACATTTACATCAAAGGTCTGATGATGTAACCACATGAACTCCACCAAACATAAAGGTTTCTACCCTGCACTGATCGTCTGGAGTCAAGGGCATTTCCACAGCGTGGCTCGGTCTGTGATTTTTCTTGATTATAATCATTCCACAGATACAAAGTGAAAGAACAGCTTTCATCACATGCAGATGTTGGCCACGAGCACAACGTCATGTGAACCATTATCCAAGGAATTTAATGCACACTGGGGATATAATCAACCAACTCAGACACAACAGACAGTAGTGTCACATTAAAATAGGAGCATTCACAAAATTTTGTTGGAAAACTAAAAGTAAGGGTGTGCCAATCTGATATTGATACTGGTCCAATATCAGCAAAACAAATAGTATTGGATGATATAGGCCTGCATCTAAAATCTGCATAAACTCTCCGATACCATCAGTCCATTCCAGACTCCACTCCAGAGCCCAGTGATCACAACAAAGTAGGTCTTCTAATCTATTTTGTATCTATTTTATTCAATTGTGGAACATTCTTATGTTTAAGGTTTAAATTGAACCTTGTAATGTAACCCATTGGTTAATAATAAAAAAGTCTGTTTTTCTCAGACCTACTGTTGCTGACTATTGTTCTCTGTTTAAAGTAAAATCACTTGATCAAGTCTTTTCTAACACTCCATACTGCTAAATATGTTTGTGCTGATATCATATTGGATCAATACCAGTATCTGCCAGCACTCAAGACTGCAATATCAGTATTATGTTGAGTCCCCCTTTATGAAAAGGTTATGAATAAGAAGTTGACTGTTCCTGATATCCGTTTCAGGTTTAAATCAGTATCACTGCATCAGTAGGCATGTATTTTTGACATACAAACATGCAAAATCATGTATAAAAAACACACACACACACACACACACACACACACACACACACCTCTTTTCATAAATCATATCAGTGACTTGATTGAGCAAAACTTAATTACACCTAATCATAACCTCATAACTCCTATAAAGCATGTATAAATGAACTATTAGCTATAGGTCACCAGCCCATATTGGCTGCATCATATAATTACAGCTTTTCGGTATTTAATATACTCATCAGAAGTGCAGGTACCAAAAATATGTCAAGGTTAATGAAAATGCATAGGTGTATATGTGGAATACTCTCCACTTGTAATGTAATATCAAATACATCTTGCTGGTTGGGAGCATGGGAAACTATTTGAAGACATCTCCTCAGACTCTGGAAACTCTGAAACTGACTTGCAAATTGTTCACAATGTTTTGTTTTTATAAACAAAAAGTGATCTGAAATAAGGTGGTGCTCTCTCTTCCTTCTCTGGGATCTGAACCACAAACCTTCCAACAAAAAAACTTGCTGTTCTCACCTTCATGCTACTTCTGCCCTCATTAAATGGCCCAGTGCTATTTGTGATGTTCATACACTGTCAGCAGCAGTAAATGGGGATGTATTGGCCTGGGGATGATGAGGCCAGATAAAGGGGATAGTGTTGTGGGGGGCAGACCTGACTCAGCTGAACGGTCATCAGTAACTCTGACTACTGGTAGTGGGTCAAACAGCACACACCTACAGCCTGGACCATGCAGACAGTCACAGCCTATTAATTCAAAACCATAAATGCACAAAGTGCCACATGACTCGCAAATTATCATAATATGTAAATTGAAATCAAGTAATTATGGGAGGCCATGGAGGTACAGCATTTAAGGCCAGTTATGGCTTAAGTATTGACATTAGCTCAGTACGGCGTGCCCCAAGCACACAATGATACTAATAATGATAAATAATTCCCCCCCAGTAGAGATGAAAATACTCCTCTAGCAATTCTAAAACAGGTAACAGAATAAGCTGTTAATCCTTTAAATCTGAGGAAGAAATGCCTCTACATATTCATGCATATTAATGCCCTGCTGCAACCTAACCTGACAGGGGAGCTTATTAAATTCTGCTTCTTTAAAACCACCATGACATTCAGGAGTCTAAATCCTGTCCTAACCTTGTTAGCTTGTGTAAATAATAACGGAGTGGGGGTATCGCAACGCCGCGCCCCTCGACATGAAGCAGCCAAATGAAGATGTGTTTTGGCGTTTTCACCTGGGACAATCAGGCAAAACACAACAAGGAGGGTGTGCTTGCTGTGCGCATGAAAATCATCCAGCAAGTTCTAAGTGGTAAACACTAAAAATGGTGATGGAACAGTAACACTGGAAAAGTAATACAAACGGATCCAATACAAATTTAATAGTAAACTAAGTGAAACGGTTTCAAACTGGACTTTTGAAGCAGAGGTGACTGAGTTTTCTTCTTCTCTCAATCCAAGTTTCAAGGATCTGTGTGAGTCACAGACACTGAAACTCAGTGGAAGACATTAAAGTGCTGTTGTGTTTCCCAATCGTGTAACTGTGTTATCAGGCAACATACACAAAGGCCCGGATTATGAACCTAATAAAGTATAATAACAGCCTTGTAATGAGGAGGCGCTTCCTCAGGGCAATTCATAAATTATGTAAATCTGCAGAGGAATAAAGTGCCAAAGCTTACTGAGATAGTGTGAGGTCGAGAGGGCCGGGAACATCACGGCCCCTTTTCATCCCCAAGATACTACAGCAGAGCTTCAGTGTGCCTCTCTGAAGCCAATAATTAAAGGCGAGGGAAAGAAGCCAGCTTGAACTCTTGCAATTATGTTCAAGTGTTTGCCTTTGCCATGTTGCTGGTTTATATTAATTTATTTATGGTTTGAAGTTTGAAAAAAGTGCAAAGAAAGCTGATGCTAAGGTGAGTGAAACAAAAAGCCAAATAAATCTGTTGCATACCGGGATAGAGTGAGAGCTCGAAGCAAAGTAAAAAGTAACAAAAGCAAGACATCTGCCTCATTCATCTGCTCTGCAAGGTCACAAGGCTTTGCAGAGCCTGCAGGAGTTTGTTCGTCAGGGGCCCTGCAATCCAAACAGAGCAAGTAGAAAACACGAGCAGCCATTTATAGTTCCCTACACTTTACACAGCTAAATGGATTCAAGCCACGCTTAATCCAATATTTTCCAAGAACAATTACGTAGCTCACAATGCAACTAGAGAAACAGGAACACTTGATGATATACTGTAGTTCAAACTAGAGACAAACATGCATGTATGACATCAATGTTGTAACTTCCAGAGAATTGGGCGGATGGACAACCACCACAGTAGAAAATTAGAGTATACTCAAACTAGGGTTTCCTGTAACCGTGGCACGGTGGTGTAGCGGTTAGCACTGTCGCCTAACAGCAAGAAGGTACCGGGTTCGATTCCCAGCCCGGGGCCTTTCTGTGTGGAGTTTGCATGTTCTCCTCATGTCTGCGTGGGTTCTCTCCGGGTACTCCGGCTTCCTCCCACCATCCAAAAACATGCATGGGGATTAGGTTAATTGGCTAATTTAAATTGTCTGTAGGTGTGAATGTGAGTGTGAGTGGTCGTGTGTCCTGTGATGAACTGGAGACTTGTCCAGGGTGTACCCTGCCTTTCACCCTAAGACAGCTGGGATAGACTCCAGCTCCCCCATGACCCTATGAGGAGAAGCAGTAGAAAATGGATAGATGGATGGATATGAAGATATATGATGAAAGACCCACAGAATATTTTGCACCATGTCTCTGAAAACACAGAGAAGCTCAAAGGAAAGAAGAGATGCCCTATTTCATCATGAAAGAAACCGTTTGTTTTTACCTTGTTCCATTTTGTTTTGTGTGGAGGAGAGTAGAGGCCACTTTCACCAAAATCACCACTTTTTGTGCAGAATCCGTTTGTTTTGTTCTCCAGTTACAATTGTCTTCACTTCCTGCTTTGATCTCTGTGGCACATATTAACTCTTTATGTCCCAACTACAAATCACACAAGCATTGAAAGTACTCACGAGCTGCGGGAGACCGTGAGAAACGCTCTGTGGTGGAATATCTGGCTCTCTTGTACAGAATTACTAAAGTCTGCAGCAGAACTATGCATGCAACCACCTCTACGAGGGTCCGGCAGAGAGAGGAAAACTGAACGCCACCGCAAGAACACCCTGAGATCACGCCACATCACGTGAACTCCTCATGTCACCTGAATCTTGTACCCCTTGAGAAAGGCACTTTTGTCACACATTCATGGTCGGTCCTACACATTTTGGTGCCCTAGCGAGATAAAACAATCTTCAAACAAGATGACATTGTGCATTGTTTTTTATGTGTCTCATTCACATTTATAAAGTGCAGTTTTAACAAAATTACTAAGAAAGTCTGCCAGTCATCAAAGTCAGTTACTTACATGTTTCAGAGAGTGGTGTAGATGGGAGATCACCAGATGTTTGGGCTGGAGGAGCTGCACTCTGTGTGTCAGTGGAGGAGGTGCTGGATGTTGGCGATGTTGGAGCTGGAGGTGCAGCTGTAAACCAAGTACATTCATACTCTTACACCACTGCATTGTCTTTTGTGTACAGTAATGCTACTGCACATAAACACAACAAATACACTTTATTAAATTTGACTAAATCCTACATGTAATAGCAAAGTGTAACTGTAAACAACAACAACTTATCAATTACACTGAGACCACAAATAATTTACTGGAGTTACTTACCTGCTTCAGAGAGTGGTGTACATGTCTTGGTTGGGTTGCCAGTTGTGCAGACATATCCCCCACAAAAGCAAGCAGCAGCATCTTGTCTCTGTTCAAGTGCAGCAACCAGGCCAGATGAAATAATGTAAACAGGGGTGAAAGTGTATTTATTTTTGTTTATTTGTTCATTGTGTAGAAAAGGAGGGGACACCTGGGCGCCCACACGTTTTATTTTTTTTTTTTTTTGTGAGGGCCACTGGCTGCGCCCTAAGAAGACCTGGCGCCCCAGGCAGGAAACTGCTTCACCTGTAGGATTGACTGCCCTGCACACATTGTAAATAAAATAAATTACTCCTTTTAAACAGATAAATGAATTTATGCATATCGATCTTTTTAATCTACCTATTGACCTATTTATGATTTTCATCATAGATTCTATTTATTCATTTCATGTAAGATTATTCCAAATCAACTGCTTATTTATCTGTTTACTTATGTGACACAAAAACATGAACTTATTAATTTATTGTTCTAATTAATTAAATGATGACTGGACTTTATTTAGAGCCTGGTAACTCGGGTTACGTGGACCTGATATAAAGTGGTCGCTGCTGGTTCCCACCTCTCTGTTTTCTTCTGATTGCTTCTTACATATTTTATGGCAGTTATCCATCTCTCTCTTCGTTCAGGATCTTTGGGAATCCTGGAAAATGTTCTGTTTCCTTTGCTTGTTCTCAGCTGTTCTGGCATCGTGGAGCACAACACTTATCTACCATATCGCCAAGAAACATTCATAGGCGTTTAGCTACAAGCAGTGAGATCACTACTGCCAGTGATATCACTGCTGTACCTGTGATGACCCTTTCTTAAAACCAAAACATTAATCATCAAAACAAGTTATAATAATCAATAATATTAAAGCAATGACATGCTGATGAATATATATATTTTCCTGAGAATTCTGTCTCCTTGGCAACAGACCACCCCCCCATGAGACTGTGACATCACTAAAATTAGAATGCTGATGATATAATTGTGTTTGATCAAAGACAAACTCTTATCAAACCAAAGCAAACTAAGACAGTGAAAGATCACTTGTTTGACACACTGTCCGTTACAGTCTACCAGATCTACAAGAGACAAGAGCGACTGAAAACTACATCGACAATCATCAATAGATGAGTTTATTCTTCAATATGAGCAATTCAAAGATGACTCAAATGGAGGAGAACGTCTTCTCTGAGGAGATGTTTGAATATATGAATAGCTTGCACCTGAGTGTCACAAACGACTTCAGTGATGTATTCAAACAGCTGTCCAACAAAGAACTTGAACTCCAGCACAACAATAACGTCTGGCAAGAGAGATACTCTGCCATGGAGAACATGTTCAACAATGAACTGAATCAGCTGGTAGGTGACATCCAGCAGAAGGACGCTGAAATCCTGTATCTCAGGAACACGACACTGTCTCAGCCTCAGATGCCTACAGAGGCCACAAGCAACCTGAACAATGGAGACAGTGGACCTGAGGAGGACAAGGCCTGGCAGGAAAAATACTCTGCCATGGAGAACATGTTCGTGAATGAACTGAATAAGATGGTCAGTCACATCCACCTGAAGGATGCTGAAATCCTGGATCTCAGGAACATGGCAGTGCCTCTGTCTCAGATGCTGGCAGAGGCCACAAACAGGCTCAACAATGGAGAGAGTGGAGCTGAGGAGGACAAAGCTTGGCTGGAAGAATTATCTGCCATGGAGAACATGTTCATCAATGAACTGAATTGGCTGCTAGGTCACATCCAGCTGAAGGATGCTCAAATCTTCCAGCTGGTAGGTGACATCCAGCAGAAGGATGCTGAAATCCTGTATCTCAGGAACACGACACTGTCTCAGATGCCTACAGAGGCCACAGGCAACCTGAACAATGGAGACAGTGGACCTGAGGAGGACAAGGCCTGGCAGGAAAAATACTCTGCCATGGAGAACATGTTCATGAATGAAGTGAATAAGCTGGTCAGTCACATCCACCTGAAGGATGCTCAAATCCTGTATCTCAGGAACACGACACTACCTCTGTCTCAGATGCTGACAGAGGCCACAAGCAGGCTGAACAATGGAGAGAGTGGACCTGAGGAGGACAAAGCTTGGCAGGAAATATTCTCTGCCATGGAGAACATGTTCATCAATGAACTGAATCGGCTGGTAGGTCACATCCAGCTGAAGGATGCTCAAATCCTTCAGCTGGTAGGTGACATCCAGCAGAAGGACGCTGAAATCCTGTATCTCAGGAACACGACACTGCATCTGTCTCACATGCCTACAGAGGCCACAAGCAACCTGAACAATGGAGACAGTGGACCTGAGGAGGACAAGGCCTGGCAGGAAAAATACTCTGCCATGGAGAACATGTTCATGAATGAACTGAATCAGCTGAAGGTTCAGATCCAGCAGAAGGATGTTGAAATCCTGGATCTCAGCAACACAACACAGTCTCTGTCTCAGTTGCTTGTCGAGGCCACAAGCAACCTGAACAATGGAGACAGTGGACCTGAGGAGGACAAGGCCTGGCAGGAAAAATACTCTGCCATGGAGGACATGTTCACAAAACAGCTGGCGGAAAAAGAAGAGACGTGGGAGACACTGAGGATTGAAGCTGAGAGTCAAGTCAGTCAGCTGCAGAAGCAGATTGAGCAGAAGGAGACTGAACTCCAGCAACTCATACTCAACAACAAGCATCTCTCTGAGAGGGTCAAGCTCGAGATGAAGACAAAGGAACAAGAACTCCTCACGACCAATAATGACTGGCAAGAGAAATTCAACAAGCTCCAGGAAAAGTTTGCAAAGGAGCTGGCTGAGGAAAAAAGTAACTGGGAGAAAATGCAGACTGAATATGTGAACAAGGTGATTCAGGCGGAAGAGCAACATCAACAGAGGCTCACTGAAGTCATGCATCTCACCAAGGAGAAGGACAGTCTGTCCCAGATGCTCACAGAAACATCAAGCCAGCTGAGCAAACAAGATGAACTTTTACAGAGCGACAAGACCTGGCAGGAGAAGTACACTGCTCTGGAAGACAAGTTGGCCACTAAAGAACAGAGCTGGGAGACAAAGCTGAAAGAGCTGGAAGAGAACCTGAAAC
Source organism: Synanceia verrucosa (assembly GCA_029721515.1). Classification (NCBI taxonomy): domain Eukaryota; kingdom Metazoa; phylum Chordata; class Actinopteri; order Perciformes; family Synanceiidae; genus Synanceia; species Synanceia verrucosa. The sequence continues at coordinate 19,810,877 of CM056560.1, read as the reverse complement.
AGAAGACCAGCTCAGAAGAGGAGGAGATGAAGGTTGTGACAGAACAGAACAGGCCGACTGAAAAGATAAAGGAGAAGAAGAAGAAGAAGAAGGGTTGTTTTGGATGGCTGTTCAAGAAGAAGAATTGCGACAGAAACACAGAGGTGGAGGAGGCTGCTTCCTGTTCAGCTCAGGCTGAACAAAAGTAGTTCCCTCTTCCTCCATGTTTCATCCCTTCATCCTTTGTCTACCCCCATCCCCTATTCCCCCATCATCCCCCTAAATTAAGGGCAGCACAGTGGCTCAGTGACTAGTGATTAGCAGTGCAGCTGTGTGGAGGATCCTCTCCCTGTGTCTGCGTGGGTTTTCACCTGGTGATCAGGTTTCCTCCCATATTTAAAATATTTAAAAAAATGAAATCAAATAAAGAAATAGAAATCAATACAATAATATCTCAAACTGTGTCTTTTGGAATAAATTGTGAGTTTAAGTCAACTACATTTGAGTGAACATGTGAGACCATTGAATACACTCTAGAGCAAAGTTAAAGAAACTCTTTTCTGGGAGTTGATCTTTTAACTCTTCTCAGGAGTTAAAATATTAATCCCATGTAGAGTGAAATACAGCTCTACCTTGAGTTAATTTAAGGTGAACCTTTCATAATTTTAACAGTCAACATTTAATAGTATATTTTTTAACACTTAATATTTCAAAACTAACATATCTTAGGTGAAAATGACTACACTGATCACCACACATTTTTATTTCAAAAACACTGTTCAACAATGCTGTGTGGATACTAGTAATGTGACAAGTTACATTTTGAATCACTAACTGGGTAAACATGTTACAGCAAACCTTTTGATATTTCACCAGATGATCTTGTTGGGTCACTTCCTTCCAGCTGGTTTGGTGAGAGCATGCAGAGAGACAAGAGGAGAAGCCATGTGGCTGTCCCACTCTGCAGACAGTGGAAATAACATGATTTACTCAAGAAAGTCTGTCTTCAGGTTACCTCTTGTCTTCTGCTGTTCATCTAAACTCTGAAACCTCACTGCTGAGACTGGGCCAGTCATTACAAAGGTGTGCTGTTTATCTGGAATATTTCCTCTTGGTTAAATAGCACTGCTCTGAAACTGAATTTTGAATATTTCACAGAGTAGAAACATCATAGAGTTTCAATAAAGAGTTGCAGAATGATGCACAGCATGCAGGAAGTAGATAATACGGTCACACAGGATTGTCAAATTGTATGTTTCGAGCTGAAATGACATTATTCAGTCAAAATAATATCAATGTTAAGAGTTTAACAATTAATTACTACACTAATGAAGTATGACTGTTGCAATACTACCTGGCTCATCAGGTAATAGATTCTTTATTCAGAGCAGATGTCAGCAGTTTTTTCAGGAGAAACGTCTCTCTGAGGCTCCTGGCCTCTTGGATGACCTTGTCTTTAAAACCAGAGTCTCAGGGTTCCCAGGAATCTGGAAGCAGTATCTGCTGAAAAGAAATCAAGATGTTTTTAATGAATTTTATACACATATCTCCAACCTCAAAATTGCTTTATTTATCTGCTGGAGATTGTTTGATAATAGCTATTTGAATTGTTTGGTTAAAATTCACTCCATTTTCTGATGAAGATCATGTGATATAATAAAAAGCTCAGGGAAACTACAGTACTGACAGATTGTTTTGGTACAGACTAACATGTATCTGTGGCACCACGTATCTAAGTTCTAACTCACCAGAGACTCATACATCAACCACACACACACACACACACACACACACACACACAGCAGGCAAGGCAGGATACACGGCTCAGTCCAGGTTCTGCTTTAGAACAAACAGGGACACGGGAGTTCAGTACCGTGTAGCGGTGTAAATGTGGCTAATGGCTGACGCTACACTTGACAGTGTAACTCGTCGATGGCACTTTATCTGCTCTTAATAGCCAACATGATGTCATTCACACTACTAGGTCAGGAAAACGCTGTATGTCTAATCAATCAACTTTATTCAACTGGTCATTAATAATAGCCACAGCACTTCTTATTAAATACTAGCACAGATGTTACCGTCCAGAATCTATTACCGAATAAAGATAGCGGCATTGTCTTTTGCTTAGCATAGCTAAGGTAGTTTTACTGTCTTTTGACAATTGGGCCAAACATACAGGAGGATACAATCAGCTTAGAAAAAAGAATAGATAGCAGAAAAATATTTTCTCTGTTTAAAAGACATAAATTATATGTAATTTTGAGATTTCTAAGAGATTCTCATTTACATTTACAAACTTTACAGCAATAGAAAAGACTGGGATTTATTCAATATATTGACGTATATAACGAGAGATCATGGGTTGATTAACACAGCGACGGATGATCAAAATAAACACAACTGAAATAAAGTACTTTTGGTTTTTTTTGTCTGTTAGGATTGACCACATCCTGCATCAGATCTAATTTTCCGCAGGTCTGATGGGGCTGTGTGACTATACTCAGGTCCTTCTCCTCACAGGAAATGATTTCACTCACATTAAATCTGGAGCTGTTTGTGTGAGGTCTGTTTCAGATCAGGTTCAAACATGAAGGAGGTTCAAGGCACAAGACCTGGAAGTGATCCAGTAGATTGGAAACAATGTCTAAAAAACATTTTCCCATTGACATCTTCCCATTGATCCACCACAAACATGGATTACTTTATTTAAAAAAAAAAAAATAAACCAGATGTTTTATTTTGTGTCTGTGCACAATTTCCTGTGCTGAATTGATGCACAGAGCTCCATCGTTGACAAATATAGAAGTTCTGTTTTAAGCAGACGATGAGACGTCAGTGCCGTTCCACATTTCAGTGGAAATGTAGCAGGGTAAGAAGCACATCTATGCATGTTGCGCTCAGACAACACATATTAAGCATCCCGGTAGGAAGCAGAAAGCCTGAGGGAACATGTTGAGCACAGACTGGAACTAGAAAAGCTCTCAGAGAGTGCAGCATTCTGCCGCAATTTTGTCCTCTATGCACAGTTTTTCACGATTATCACGGAAAATATTAATATCTCACTCTATGAATGTCGAAGATTATAAATTGAGAATTCTTTTCTGGATATTTTGAGACCAGTTGCATTGTTCTAGCTCCTTTCTACATGAAGTTATGGTTAAAAATGCATATTTGACCTTGGTGACCTTGACCTTTTACTGATCTTGACCAAACTAAATTGGTGACTTCTGGATTCCTATATTAGTTTATACACCAAATTAGGTGAAATTAGCTGAAAATTGTACACCCTGGAGTGTTCAGAAATATGCAAAATCTCCCATACATTACTATGACATGACCTTTCATTTGACCTTGGTGACCTTGAATCGGATCCGAAAATTAATCAGTTTTAAGTTAAGCCACTTCTGACCATTCCTGAATATTTCATCAAAATCCGTCCATAACTTTTTGAGCTATTTTGCAAACCAACAAATAAATAAATAAACAAATAAACAAACCCTGGTGAAAACATAACCTCCTTGGTGGAGGTAACATGCAATAAAAGTATGTATGATTTGTGCTGATATCGTATCGTATAATTCACACATGCAATAATCTTTACGTCAAACTTCAGTAACTGCAATTTTTCTGTGAAATACCTGTGTAATAGCTTCACTGTAATAATTGTAAATCTCACACAATATATTTTTGTATAGCACTGAGTTGGAGTAGCACTCCTAATTTCGTAGTATTCACTGGAATACAACGATAATAAACACTAACCAAGGACAGTCTGGTTTCCTCCAGCTCTGTTCACCAGCTGATCCTCATAGCGTGTCTTGATATCAGCCATAATGCTCCTGTTGATCTTTTCCTGCATCTCCAGCTGGGCAACATAGTACTGCTCTGTTTTTCCAGCTGTCCAGTGTGGGCTGACTTGTCCTTCTGCCACTGGAGACGTCCAGAGTTCAGCTCCTGTTCAGCTTCCAGTAGAGCAGCCACAAGGGTGACGTTTCTCTGCGTCGGCTCATCAAGCTGAGCCACATAGGAGGCTCTAGCTCTGTCAAACTCCTCCAGCAGGGATGTTTTCTGCTCTATCCACAGGATGCTGTCGCTCCTCAGCTCCTCTTCAAAATGTTTCTTTAGAGCAGCGATGATTTCTTGGTTTTCTTTTGCCTGGATGTCGAGCTGGTCTTGACCGGTGCGCCAGGTGTTCTCCAATTGTGCAGTGAAGGTTGATTTGTCCTCCTGCCACTGAAGACGCTCCTATTCAGCCTCCTGCAGAGCAATCATGATGGTGGCCTCTCTGTCTTTCTGCTCTTGTAGCTCAGACAGATATTTGGATGTCATTTATTTGGCCTCCTCCTCCTGATTTCGGAGAGCTTCCTGCATCGTGCTCAGCTCTTTTTTGAGCCTCTGAGTTTGAGCCACCTAAATTTACAGGTAGCTCTCCAGCTCCAGCTCCACGTTGGTTTTCGCTGTTGAGACCAATGTCCTGTACTTCTGAAGCTCGGCCTCATAATGTTTCACTTCCATGTGAGGGCTGTTGATCTCTTACTTCATGTGCTCCATGTGGAGGCTCCGGTCCTTGTTGATGCTGTACTTTTTTTTAATTTTGGAAAAAAAATGATGTTTCTATTGGATACCAGTTCGATTTATTATTTTTAATTATTTGTTAGTGCTATTTTCTTCTTCTATTTAATTCCATTATTATTATCGCCATTTATTTTTGGATGATTTGTCTTTTAATTTACAGTTTCCGCCAGTTATTACATGTACATGTGAATTTATTGTGGATTCACAATATTACAACATAATGTCCAACATATGCCATGAATACACATGGTGAAGGGACTAACAGGGTTTTAGCAGACGGTATAAATAACGGTATTAGTGGTAGTGTTTGGAGTTTAAAGCTTCCACACTGAAGACCTAATGAGTATTCAAACTGGTCAGAGTCACAGTTTTCACACTATACTCCACTGGAAAAAAACAGGTCCACTGAGATGTGAACTCAGAGTCCTGGGGCCTCATTTATCACTGTGGATACATTTTTTACACGCTTTTTTCCCCGATTTTGTGCATACACACTTTTCTCCGGCATATTTGGGATCTATAAAACCAAAACCTGTCGGGAAAATGTGTGTATATTTACGACCAGTTTGCCCATGGCGTACCGTTTACATGGTAAATTACACACTTTCTGGAGATGGGGGGGAAGTGGCGACGCAGGCGCAGAGTCAGAGAATTGCGATCTGTGAAGGAGAGAGAAGGAGCACGTATATATATAAAAAAAGCACTGATTCACCAATCATTTCCTCTATCAGGCCCTATTAACAATAATAATGTTTTTGGATGGTGGGAGGACAGGGCCGCTCAATCCTACAGGAAGCAGTTTCCTGCCTGGGGCGCCAGGTCTTCTTAGGGCGCAGCCAGTGGCCCTAACAAAAAAATAAAAAATAAATAAAATGTGTGGGCGCCCAGGTGCCCCCTCCTTTTCTACACAATGAACAAATAAACAAAAATAAATACACTTTCACCCCTGTTTACAATATTTCATCTGACCTGGCTGCTGCACTTGAACAGAGACAAGATGCTGCTGCTTGCTTTTGTGGGGGATATGTCTGCACAACTGGCAACCCAACCAAGACGTGCAGTTGGATGTAAACACAAACACATGGTTGGGGTCACAGCTGATGACATTGGGCATGGTGGGGTCACACTTGCAAAGTGGCATTTAAAAATGAAAAGGCACAAGCCCTGAGGTGCTCAAGGCAGGAAACAGAGGAAAGAGGAGGAGGGAAAAAAAAGCAAAATTAAGAGGTAAGCTATGTCAACAAAGTGCCATTTTCTGTGTTATTTTAGGCTAATTGGCGCTAATGCTAGCGTTAGCTAAGTAATAAAGCTAATTAGCTAGCTAGCTAGATAATGCAATGATGCTATGATGAGCTATTGCTAGATTCATACAGATTGAGATGAATGCTCAACCCTCACGTTTGGGCTTAGTAGTTTTATTACCAAAACTAGGTTACTACTATACACCTGCATTGCAGTTGCAAAACCCAAACCCTCATCATGCTTGCCTAACTTGCCTTGAGTCTCAAAATTAGTGGCAGGCTGTATCATTATATCAGTGATGATGTGGCTACAGCTATCAATAAAAAATGGATTTAAATTGTTTGTCCTCTGCAGCTATACATGCTTTTGCTAGGCTAATAACTGTACCTGTGTCTGTACAGATACACTCAGCAAATTCTTAACAAAGCCCCCAGCTCCTGGAGGAGAAGGGACATGTACACCACTCTCTGAAGCAGGTAAGTAACTCGAGTAAATTATTTGTGGTCTCAGTGTAATTGATAAGTTGTTGTTGTTTACAGTTACACTTTGCTATTACATGTAGGATTTATTCAAATTTAATAAAGTGTATTTGTTGTGTTTATGTGCAGTAGCATTACTGTACACAAAAGACAATGCAGTGGTGTAAGAGTATGAATGTACTTTGTTTACAGCTGCACCTCCAGCTCCAACATCGCCAACATCCAGCACCTCCTCCACTGACACACAGAGTGCAGCTCCTCCAGCCCAAACATCTGGTGATCTCCCATCTACACCACTCTCTGAAACATGTAAGTAACTGACTTTGATGACTGGCAGACTTTATTAGTAATTTTGTTAAAACTGCACTTTATAAATGTGAATGAGACACATAAAAAACAGTGCACAATGTCATCTTGTTTGAAGATTGTTTTATCGTGGGTGGGGGGGCAAATGCCAATCTCGCTGGGGCACCAAAATGTGTAGGACCGGCCCTGAATGTGTGACAAAAGTGCCTTTCTCAAGGGGTACAAGATTCAGGTGACATGAGGAGTTCACGTGATGTGGCGTGATCTCAGGGTGTTCTTGCGGTGGCGTTCAGTTTTCCTCTCTCTGCCGGACCCTCGTAGAGGTGGTTGCATGCATAGTTCTGCTGCAGACTTTAGTAATTCTGTACAAGAGAGCCAGATATTCCACCACAGAGGTACTTTTATCAGCAACGCAGAGGGCGATCACCATTTTTCCTCGTGGGTTGCCGAGCGGACTGTTGTTTTTTTTTTTTTTTTTTTACAACGGTTACGGAGGAGAACGTAAGTTGTGTCGTTAGCATTAGCGGCGCTAGCGTCAGCCATTAGCCACATTTACACCGCTACACGGTACTGAACTCCCGTGTCCCTGTTTGTTCTAAAGCGGAACCTGGACTGAGCCGTGTATCCTGCCTTGCCTGCTGTGTGTGTGTGTGTGTGTGTGTGTGTGTGTGTGTGTGTGTGGTTGATGTATGAGTCTCTGGTGAGTTAGAACTTAGATACGTGGTGCCACAGATACATGTTAGTCTGTACCAAAACAATCTGTCAGTACTGTAGTTTCCCTGAGCTTTTTATTATATCACATGATCTTCATCAGAAAATGGAGTGAATTTTAACCAAACAATTCAAATAGCTATTATCAAACAATCTCCAGCAGATAAATAAAGCAATTTTGAGGTTGGAGATATGTGTATAAAATTCATTAAAAACATCTTGATTTCTTTTCAGCAGATTCTGCTTCCAGATTCCTGGGAACCCTGAGACTCTGGTTTTAAAGACAAGGTCATCCAAGAGGCCAGGAGCCTCAGAGAGACGTTTCTCCTGAAAAAACTGCTGACATCTGCTCTGAATAAAGAATCTATTACCTGATGAGCCAGGTAGTATTGCAACAGTCATACTTCATTAGTGTAGTAATTAATTGTTAAACTCTTAACATTGACATTATTTTGACTGAATAATGTCATTTCAGCTCGAAACATACAATTTGACAATCCTGTCTGACCGTATTATCTACTTCCTGCATGCTGTGCATCATTCTGCAGCTCTTTATTGAAACTCTATGATGTTTCTACTCTGTGAAATACTCATGACTCAGTTTCAGAGCAGTGCTATTTAACCAAGAGGAAATATTCCAGATAAACAGCACACCTTTGTAATGACTGGCCCAGTCTCAGCAGTGAGGTTTCAGAGTTTAGATGAACAGCAGAAGACAAGAGGTAACCTGAAGACAGACTTTCTTGAGTAAATCATGTTATTTCCACTGTCTGCAGAGTGGGACAGCCACATGGCTTCTCCTCTTGTCTCTCTGCATGCTCTCACCAAACCAGCTGGAAGGAAGTGACCCAACAAGATCATCTGGTGAAATATCAAAAGGTTTGCTGTAACATGTTTACCCAGTTAGTGATTCAAAATGTAACTTGTCACATTACTAGTATCCACACAGCATTGTTGAACAGTGTTTTTGAAATAAAAATGTGTGGTGATCAGTGTAGTCATTTTCACCTAAGATATGTTGGTTTTGAAATATTAAGTGTTAAAAAATATACTATGAAGTGTTGACTGTTAAAATTATGAAAGGTTCACCTTAAATTAACTCAAGGTAGAGCTGTATTTCACTCTACATGGGATTAATATTTTAACTCCTGAGAAGAGTTAAAAGATCAACTCCCAGAAAAGAGTTTCTTTAACTTTGCTCTAGAGTGTATTCAATGGTCTCACATGTTCACTCAAATGTAGTTGACTTAAACTCACAGTTTATTCCAAAAGACACAGTTTGAGATATTATTGTATTGATTTCTATTTCTTTATTTGATTTCATTTTTTTAAATATTTTTAATATGGGAGGAAACCTGATCACCAGGTGAAAACCCACGCAGACACAGGGAGAGGATCCTCCACACAGCTGCACTGCTAATCACTAGTCACTGAGCCACTGTGCTGCCCTTAATTTAGGGGGATGATGGGGGAATAGGGGATGGGGGTAGACAAAGGATGAAGGGATGAAACATGGAGGAAGACGGATCTACTTTTGTTCAGCCTGAGCTGAACAGGAAGCAGCCTCCTCCACCTCTGTGTTGCTGTCGCAATTCTTCTTCTTGAACAGCCATCCAAAACAACCCTTCTTCTTCTTCTTCTTCTCCTTTATCTTTTCAGTCTGCCTGTTCTGTTCTGTCACGACCTTCATCTCCTCCTCTTCTGAGCTGGTCTTCTGTTTCAGGTTCTCTTCCAGCTCTTTCAGCTTTGTCTCCCAGCTCTGTTCCTCAGTGGCCAACTTGTCTTCCAGAGCAGTGTACTTCTCCTGCCAGGTCTTGTCGCTCTGTAAAAGTTCATCTTGTTTGCTCAGCTGGCTTGATGTTTCTGTGAGCATCTGGGACAGACTGTCCTTCTCCTTGGTGAGATGCATGACTTCAGTGAGCCTCTGTTGATGTTGCTCTTCCGCCTGAATCACCTTGTTCACATATTCAGTCTGCATTTTCTCCCAGTTACTTTTTTCCTCAGCCAGCTCCTTTGCAAACTTTTCCTGGAGCTTGTTGAATTTCTCTTGCCAGTCATTACTGGTCGTGAGGAGTTCTTGTTCCTTTGTCTTCATCTCGAGCTTGACCCTCTCAGAGAGATGCTTGTTGTTGAGTATGAGTTGCTGGAGTTCAGTCTCCTTCTGCTCAATCTGCTTCTGCAGCTGACTGACTTGACTCTCAGCTTCAATCCTCAGTGTCTCCCACGTCTCTTCTTTTTCCGCCAGCTGTTTTGTGAAGATGTCCTCCATGGCAGAGTATTTTTCCTGCCAGGCCTTGTCCTCCTCAGGTCCACTGTCTCCATTGTTCAGGTTGCTTGTGGCCTCGACAAGCAACTGAGACAGAGACTGTGTTGTGTTGCTGAGATCCAGGATTTCAACATCCTTCTGCTGGATCTGAACCTTCAGCTGATTCAGTTCATTCATGAACATGTTCTCCATGGCAGAGTATTTTTCCTGCCAGGCCTTGTCCTCCTCAGGTCCACTGTCTCCATTGTTCAGGTTGCTTGTGGCCTCTGTAGGCATGTGAGACAGATGCAGTGTCGTGTTCCTGAGATACAGGATTTCAGCGTCCTTCTGCTCGATGTCACCTACCAGCTGAAGGATTTGAGCATCCTTCAGCTGGATGTGACCTACCAGCCGATTCAGTTCATTGATGAACATGTTCTCCATGGCAGAGAATATTTCCTGCCAAGCTTTGTCCTCCTCAGGTCCACTCTCTCCATTGTTCAGCCTGCTTGTGGCCTCTGTCAGCATCTGAGACAGAGGTAGTGTCGTGTTCCTGAGATACAGGATTTGAGCATCCTTCAGGTGGATGTGACTGACCAGCTTATTCACTTCAGTCATGAACATGTTCTCCATGGCAGAGTATTTTTCCTGCCAGCCCTTGTCCTCCTCAGGTCCACTGTCTCCATTGTTCAGGTTGCCTGTGGCCTCTGTAGGCATCTGAGACAGTGTCGTGTTCCTGAGATACAGGATTTCAGCATCCTTCTGCTGGATGTCACCTACCAGCTGGAGGATTTGAGCATCCTTCAGCTGGATGTGACCTAGCAGCCAATTCAGTTCATTGATGAACATGTTCTCCATGGCAGATAATTCTTCCAGCCAAGCTTTGTCCTCCTCAGCTCCACTCTCTCCATTGTTGAGCCTGTTTGTGGCCTCTGCCAGCATCTGAGACAGAGGCACTGCCATGTTCCTGAGATCCAGGATTTCAGCATCCTTCAGGTGGATGTGACTGACCATCTTATTCAGTTCATTCACGAACATGTTCTCCATGGCAGAGTATTTTTCCTGCCAGGCCTTGTCCTCCTCAGGTCCACTGTCTCCATTGTTCAGGTTGCTTGTGGCCTCTGTAGGCATCTGAGGCTGAGACAGTGTCGTGTTCCTGAGATACAGGATTTCAGCGTCCTTCTGCTGGATGTCACCTACCAGCTGATTCAGTTCATTGTTGAACATGTTCTCCATGGCAGAGTATCTCTCTTGCCAGACGTTATTGTTGTGCTGGAGTTCAAGTTCTTTGTTGGACAGCTGTTTGAATACATCACTGAAGTCGTTTGTGACACTCAGGTGCAAGCTGTTCATATATTCAAACATCTCCTCAGAGAAGACGTTCTCCTCCATTTGAGTCATCTTTGAATTGCTCATATTGAAGAATAAACTCATCTATTGATGATTCTCGATGTAGTTTTCAGTCGCTCTTGTCTCTTGTAGATCTGGTAGACTGTAACGGACAGTGTGTCAAACAAGTGATCTTTCACTGTCTTAGTTTGCTTTGGTTTGATAAGAGTTTGCCTTTGATCAAACAATTATATCATCAGCATTCTAATTTTAGTGATGTCACAGTCTCGGGGGGGGGGGGGGGTGGTCTGTTGCCAAGGAGACAGAATTCTCAGGAAAATATATATATTCATTAGCATGTCATTGCTTTAATATTATTGATTATTATAACTCGTTTTGATGATTTATGTTTTGGTTTTAAGAAAGGGTCATCACAGGTACAGAGCTGTATAAACTACTGCCAGTGATCTCACTGCTTGTAGCTAAACGCCTATGAATGTTTCTTGGCGATATGGTAGATAAGTGTTGTGCTCCACGATGCCAGAACAGCTGAGAACAAGCAAAGGAAACAGAACATTTTCCAGGATTCCCAAAGATCCTGAACGAAGAGAGAGATGGATAACTGCCATAAAATATGTAAGAAGCAATCAGAAGAAAACAGAGAGGTGGGAACCAGCAGCGACCACTTTATATCAGGTCCCCGTAACCCGAGTTACCAGGCTCTAAATAAAGTCCAGTCATCATTTCATTAATTAGAACAGTAAATTAATAAGTTCATGTTTTTGTGTCACATAAGTAAACAGATAAATAAGCAGTTGATTTGGAATAATCTTACATGAAATGAATAAATAGAATCTATGATGAAAATCATAAATAGGTCAATGGGTAGATTAAAAAGATCGATATGCATAAATTCATTTATCTGTTTAAAAGGAGTAATTTATTTTATTTTCAATGTGTGCAGGGCCGGTCAATCCTACAGGTGAAGCAGTTTCCTGTCTGGGACGCCAGGTCTTCTTAGGGCTCAGCCAGTGGCCCTCACAAAATAAAAAATAAAATGTGTGGGCGCCCAGGTGCCCCCTCCTTTTTTACACAATGAACAAATAAACAAAAATAAATACACTTTCACCCCTGTTTACAATATTTCATCTGACCTGGTTGCTGCACTTGAACAGAGACAAGATGCTGCTGCTTGCTTTTGTGGGGGATATGTCTGCACAACTGGCAACCCAACCAAGACGCAGTTGGATGTAAACAGAAACACATGGTTGGGGTCACAGCTGATGACATTGGGCATGGTGGGGTCACACTTGCAAAGTTGCATTTAAAAATGAAAAGGCACAAGCCCTGAGGTGCTCAAGGCAGGAAACAGAGGAAAGAGGAGGAGGGGAAAAAAGCAAAATTAAGAGGTAAGCTATGTCAACAAAGTGCCATTTTCTGTGTTATTTTAGGCTAATTGGCGCTAACGCTAGCGTTAGCTAAGTAATAAAGCTAATTAGCTAGCTAGCTAGATAATGCAATGATGCTATGATGAGCTATTGCTAGATTCATACAGATTGAGATGAATGCTCAACCCTCACGTTTGGGCTTAGTAGTTTTATTACCAAAACTAGGTTACTACTATACACCTGCATTGCAGTTGCAAAACCCAAACCCTCATCATGCTTGCCTAACTTGCCTTGAGTCTCAAAATTAGTGGCAGGCTGTATCATTATATCAGTGATGATGTGGCTACAGCTATCAATAAAAATGGATTTAAATTGTTTGTCCTCTGCAGCTATACATGCTTTTGCTAGGCTAATAACTGTACCTGTGTCTGTACAGATACACTCAGCAAATTCTTAACAAAGCCCCCAGCTCCTGGAGGAGAAGGGACATGTACACCACTCTCTGAAGCAGGTAAGTAACTCGAGTAAATTATTTGTGGTCTCAGTGTAATTGATAAGTTGTTGTTGTTTACAGTTACACTTTGCTATTACATGTAGGATTTAGTCAAATTTAATAAAGTGTATTTGTTGTGTTTATGTGCAGTAGCATTACTGTACACAAAAGACAATGCAGTGGTGTAAGAGTATGAATGTACTTTGTTTACAGCTGCACCTCCAGCTCCAACATCGCCAACATCCAGCACCTCCTCCACTGACACACAGAGTGCAGCTCCTCCAGCCCAAACATCTGGTGATCTCCCATCTACACCACTCTCTGAAACATGTAAGTAACTGACTTTGATGACTGGCAGACTTTATTAGTAATTTTATTAAAACTGCACTTTATAAATGTGAATGAGACACATAAAAAACAGTGCACAATGTCATCTTGTTTGATGATTGTTTTATCGTGGGGGGGGCAAATGCCAATCTCGCTGGGGCACCAAAATGTGTAGGACCGGCCCTGAATGTGTGACAAAAGTGCCTTTCTCAAGGGGTACAAGATTCAGGTGACATGAGGAGTTCACGTGATGTGGCGTGATCTCAGGGTGTTCGTGCGGTGGCGTTCAGTTTTCCTCTCTCTGCCGGACCCTCGTAGAGGTGGTTGCATGCATAGTTCTGCTGCAGACTTTAGTAATTCTGTACAAGAGAGCCAGATATTCCACCACAGAGGTACTTTTATCAGCAACGCAGAGGGCGATCACCATTTTTCCTCGTGGGTTGCCGAGCGGACTGTTGTTTTTTTTTTTTTTTTTTTTACAACGGTTACGGAGGAGAACGTAAGTTGTGTCGTTAGCATTAGCGGCGCTAGCGTCAGCCATTAGCCACATTTACACCGCTACACGGTACTGAACTCCCGTGTCCCTGTTTGTTCTAAAGCGGAACCTGGACTGAGCCGTGTATCCTGCCTTGCCTGCTGTGTGTGTGTGTGTGTGTGTGTGTGTGTGTGTGTGTGTGTGTGGTTGATGTATGAGTCTCTGGTGAGTTAGAACTTAGATACGTGGTGCCACAGATACATGTTAGTCTGTACCAAAACAATCTGTCAGTACTGTAGTTTCCCTGAGCTTTTTATTATATCACATGATCTTCATCAGAAAATGGAGTGAATTTTAACCAAACAATTCAAATAGCTATTATCAAACAATCTCCAGCAGATAAATAAAGCAATTTTGAGGTTGGAGATATGTGTATAAAATTCATTAAAAACATCTTGATTTCTTTTCAGCAGATACTGCTTCCAGATTCCTGGGAACCCTGAGACTCTGGTTTTAAAGACAAGGTCATCCAAGAGGCCAGGAGCCTCAGAGAGACGTTTCTCCTGAAAAAACTGCTGACATCTGCTCTGAATAAAGAATCTATTACCTGATGAGCCAGGTAGTATTGCAACAGTCATACTTCATTAGTGTAGTAATTAATTGTTAAACTCTTAACATTGACATTATTTTGACTGAATAATGTCATTTCAGCTCGAAACATACAATTTGACAATCCTGTCTGACCGTATTATCTACTTCCTGCATGCTGTGCATCATTCTGCAGCTCTTTATTGAAACTCTATGATGTTTCTACTCTGTGAAATACTCAAGACTCAGTTTCAGAGCAGTGCTATTTAACCAAGAGGAAATATTCCAGATAAACAGCACACCTTTGTAATGACTGGCCCAGTCTCAGCAGTGAGGTTTCAGAGTTTAGATGAACAGCAGAAGACAAGAGGTAACCTGAAGACAGACTTTCTTGAGTAAATCATGTTATTTCCACTGTCTGCAGAGTGGGACAGCCACATGGCTTCTCCTCTTGTCTCTCTGCATGCTCTCACCAAACCAGCTGGAAGGAAGTGACCCAACAAGATCATCTGGTGAAATATCAAAAGGTTTGCTGTAACATGTTTACCCAGTTAGTGATTCAAAATGTAACTTGTCACATTACTAGTATCCACACAGCATTGTTGAACAGTGTTTTTGAAATAAAAATGTGTGGTGATCAGTGTAGTCATTTTCACCTAAGATATGTTGGTTTTGAAATATTAAGTGTTAAAAAATATACTATTAAGTGTTGACTGTTAAAATTATGAAAGGTTCACCTTAAATTAACTCAAGGTAGAGCTGTATTTCACTCTACATGGGATTAATATTTTAACTCCTGAGAAGAGTTAAAAGATCAACTCCCAGAAAAGAGTTTCTTTAACTTTGCTCTAGAGTGTATTCAATGGTCTCACATGTTCACTCAAATGTAGTTGACTTAAACTCACAGTTTATTCCAAAAGACACAGTTTGAGATATTATTGTATTGATTTCTATTTCTTTATTTGATTTCATTTTTTTTAATATATTTTTAATATGGGAGGAAACCTGATCACCAGGTGAAAACCCACGCAGACACAGGGAGAGGATCCTCCACACAGCTGCACTGCTAATCACTAGTCACTGAGCCACTGTGCTGCCCTTAATTTAGGGGGATGATGGGGGAATAGGGGATGGGGGTAGACAAAGGATGAAGGGATGAAACATGGAGGAAGACGGATCTACTTTTGTTCAGCCTGAGCTGAACAGGAAGCAGCCTCCTCCACCTCTGTGTTGCTGTCGCAATTCTTCTTCTTGAACAGCCATCCAAAACAACCCTTCTTCTTCTTCTTCTTCTTCTCCTTTATCTTTTCAGTCTGCCTGTTCTGTTCTGTCACGACCTTCATCTCCTCCTCTTCTGAGCTGGTCTTCTGTTTCAGGTTCTCTTCCAGCTCTTTCAGCTTTGTCTCCCAGCTCTGTTCCTCAGTGGCCAACTTGTCTTCCAGAGCAGTGTACTTCTCCTGCCAGGTCTTGTCGCTCTGTAAAAGTTCATCTTGTTTGCTCAGCTGGCTTGATGTTTCTGTGAGCATCTGGGACAGACTGTCCTTCTCCTTGGTGAGATGCATGACTTCAGTGAGCCTCTGTTGATGTTGCTCTTCCGCCTGAATCACCTTGTTCACATATTCAGTCTGCATTTTCTCCCAGTTACTTTTTTCCTCAGCCAGCTCCTTTGCAAACTTTTCCTGGAGCTTGTTGAATTTCTCTTGCCAGTCATTACTGGTCGTGAGGAGTTCTTGTTCCTTTGTCTTCATCTCGAGCTTGACCCTCTCAGAGAGATGCTTGTTGTTGAGTATGAGTTGCTGGAGTTCAGTCTCCTTCTGCTCAATCTGCTTCTGCAGCTGACTGACTTGACTCTCAGCTTCAATCCTCAGTGTCTCCCACGTCTCTTCTTTTTCCGCCAGCTGTTTTGTGAAGATGTCCTCCATGGCAGAGTATTTTTCCTGCCAGGCCTTGTCCTCCTCAGGTCCACTGTCTCCATTGTTCAGGTTGCTTGTGGCCTCGACAAGCAACTGAGACAGAGACTGTGTTGTGTTGCTGAGATCCAGGATTTCAACATCCTTCTGCTGGATCTGAACCTTCAGCTGATTCAGTTCATTCATGAACATGTTCTCCATGGCAGAGTATTTTTCCTGCCAGGCCTTGTCCTCCTCAGGTCCACTGTCTCCATTGTTCAGGTTGCTTGTGGCCTCTGTAGGCATGTGAGACAGATGCAGTGTCGTGTTCCTGAGATACAGGATTTCAGCATCCTTCTGCTCGATGTCACCTACCAGCTGAAGGATTTGAGCATCCTTCAGCTGGATGTGACCAACCAGCCGATTCAGTTCATTGATGAACATGTTCTCCATGGCAGAGAATATTTCCTGCCAAGCTTTGTCCTCCTCAGGTCCACTCTCTCCATTGTTCAGCCTGCTTGTGGCCTCTGTCAGCATCTGAGACAGAGGTAGTGTCGTGTTCCTGAGATACAGGATTTGAGCATCCTTCAGGTGGATGTGACTGACCAGCTTATTCACTTCAGTCATGAACATGTTCTCCATGGCAGAGTATTTTTCCTGCCAGCCCTTGTCCTCCTCAGGTCCACTGTCTCCATTGTTCAGGTTGCCTGTGGCCTCTGTAGGCATCTGAGACAGTGTCCTGTTCCTGAGATACAGGATTTCAGCGTCCTTCTGCTGGATGTCACCTACCAGCTGGAGGATTTGAGCATCCTTCAGCTGGATGTGACCTAGCAGCCAATTCAGTTCATTGATGAACATGTTCTCCATGGCAGATAATTCTTCCAGCCAAGCTTTGTCCTCCTCAGCTCCACTCTCTCCATTGTTGAGCCTGTTTGTGGCCTCTGCCAGCATCTGAGACAGAGGCACTGCCATGTTCCTGAGATCCAGGATTTCAGCATCCTTCAGGTGGATGTGACTGACCATCTTATTCAGTTCATTCACGAACATGTTCTCCATGGCAGAGTATTTTTCCTGCCAGGCCTTGTCCTCCTCAGGTCCACTGTCTCCATTGTTCAGGTTGCTTGTGGCCTCTGTAGGCATCTGAGGCTGAGACAGTGTCGTGTTCCTGAGATACAGGATTTCAGCGTCCTTCTGCTGGATGTCACCTACCAGCTGATTCAGTTCATTGTTGAACATGTTCTCCATGGCAGAGTATCTCTCTTGCCAGACGTTATTGTTGTGCTGGAGTTCAAGTTCTTTGTTGGACAGCTGTTTGAATACATCACTGAAGTCGTTTGTGACACTCAGGTGCAAGCTGTTCATATATTCAAACATCTCCTCAGAGAAGACGTTCTCCTCCATTTGAGTCATCTTTGAATTGCTCATATTGAAGAATAAACTCATCTATTGATGATTGTCGATGTAGTTTTCAGTCGCTCTTGTCTCTTGTAGATCTGGTAGACTGTAACGGACAGTGTGTCAAACAAGTGATCTTTCACTGTCTTAGTTTGCTTTGGTTTGATAAGAGTTTGCCTTTGATCAAACACAATTATATCATCAGCATTCTAATTTTAGTGATGTCACAGTCTCATGGGGGGGTGGTCTGTTGCCAAGGAGACAGAATTCTCAGGAAAATATATATATTCATTAGCATGTCATTGCTTTAATATTATTGATTATTATAACTCGTTTTGATGATTTATGTTTTGGTTTTAAGAAAGGGTCATCACAGGTACAGAGCTGTATAAACTACTGCCAGTGATCTCACTGCTTGTAGCTAAACGCCTATGAATGTTTCTTGGCGATATGGTAGATAAGTGTTGTGCTCCACGATGCCAGAACAGCTGAGAACAAGCAAAGGAAACAGAACATTTTCCAGGATTCCCAAAGATCCTGAACGAAGAGAGAGATGGATAACTGCCATAAAATATGTAAGAAGCAATCAGAAGAAAACAGAGAGGTGGGAACCAGCAGCGACCACTTTATATCAGGTCCACGTAACCCGAGTTACCAGGCTCTAAATAAAGTCCAGTCATCATTTAATTAATTAGAACAATAAATTAATAAGTTCATGTTTTTGTGTCACATAAGTAAACAGATAAATAAGCAGTTGATTTGGAATAATCTTACATGAAATGAATAAATAGAATCTATGATGAAAATCATAAATAGGTCAATAGGTAGATTAAAAAGATCGATATGCATAAATTCATTTATCTGTTTAAAAGGAGTAATTTATTTTATTTTCAATGTGTGCAGGGCCGGTCAATCCTACAGGCGCAGCAGTTTCCTGTCTGGGACGCCAGGTCTTCTTAGGGCGCAGCCAGTGGCCCTCACAAAAAAAAAATAAATAAAATGTGTGGGCGCCCAGGTGCCCCCTCCTTTTTTACACAATGAACAAATAAACAAAAATAAATACACTTTCACCCCTGTTTACAATATTTCATCTGACCTGGTTGCTGCACTTGAACAGAGACAAGATGCTGCTGCTTGCTTTTGTGGGGGATATGTCTGCACAACTGGCAACCCAACCAAGACGCAGTTGGATGTAAACAGAAACACATGGTTGGGGTCACAGCTGATGACATTGGGCATGGTGGGGTCACACTTGCAAAGTTGCATTTAAAAATGAAAAGGCACAAGCCCTGAGGTGCTCAAGGCAGGAAACAGAGGAAAGAGGAGGAGGGGAAAAAAGCAAAATTAAGAGGTAAGCTATGTCAACAAAGTGCCATTTTCTGTGTTATTTTAGGCTAATTGGCGCTAACGCTAGCGTTAGCTAAGTAATAAAGCTAATTAGCTAGCTAGCTAGATAATGCAATGATGCTATGATGAGCTATTGCTAGATTCATACAGATTGAGATGAATGCTCAACCCTCACGTTTGGGCTTAGTAGTTTTATTACCAAAACTAGGTTACTACTATACACCTGCATTGCAGTTGCAAAACCCAAACCCTCATCATGCTTGCCTAACTTGCCTTGAGTCTCAAAATTAGTGGCAGGCTGCATCATTATATCAGTGATGATGTGGCTACAGCTATCAATAAAAAATGGATTTAAATTGTTTGTCCTCTGCAGCTATACATGCTTTTGCTAGGCTAATAACTGTACCTGTGTCTGTACAGATACACTCAGCAAATTCTTAACAAAGCCCCCAGCTCCTGGAGGAGAAGGGACATGTACACCACTCTCTGAAGCAGGTAAGTAACTCCAGTAAATTATTTGTGGTCTCAGTGTAATTGATAAGTTGTTGTTGTTTACAGTTACACTTTGCTATTACATGTAGGATTTAGTCAAATTTAATAAAGTGTATTTGTTGTGTTTATGTGCAGTAGCATTACTGTACACAAAAGACAATGCAGTGGTGTAAGAGTATGAATGTACTTTGTTTACAGCTGCACCTCCAGCTCCAACATCGCCAACATCCAGCACCTCCTCCACTGACACACAGAGTGCAGCTCCTCCAGCCCAAACATCTGGTGATCTCCCATCTACACCACTCTGTGAAACATGTAAGTAACTGACTTTGATGACTGGCTGACTTTCTTAGTAATTTTGTTAAAACTGCACTTTATAAATGTGAATGAGACACATAAAAAACAATGCACAATGTCATCTTGTTTGAAGATTGTTTTATCGTGGGGGGGGGCAAATGCCAATCTCGCTGGGGCACCAAAATGTGTAGGACCGGCCCTGAATGTGTGACAAAAGTGCCTTTCTCAAGGGGTACAAGATTCAGGTGACATGAGGAGTTCACGTGATGTGGCGTGATCTCAGGGTGTTCGTGCGGTGGCGTTCAGTTTTCCTCTCTCTGCCGGACCCTCGTAGAGGTGGTTGCATGCATAGTTCTGCTGCAGACTTTAGTAATTCTGTACAAGAGAGCCAGATATTCCACCACAGAGGTACTTTTATCAGCAACGCAGAGGGCGATCACCATTTTTCCTCGTGGATTGCCGAGCGGACTGTTGTTTTTTTTTTTTTTTTTTTACAACGGTTACGGAGGAGAACGTAAGTTGTGTCGTTAGCATTAGCGGCGCTAGCGTCAGCCATTAGCCACATTTACACCGCTACACGGTACTGAACTCCCGTGTCCCTGTTTGTTCTAAAGCGGAACCTGGACTGAGCCGTGTATCCTGCCTTGCCTGCTGTGTGTGTGTGTGTGTGTGTGTGTGTGGTTGACGTATGAGTCTCTGGTGAGTTAGAACTTAGATACGTGGTGCCACAGATACATGTTAGTCTGTACCAAAACAATCTGTCAGTACTGTAGTTTCCCTGAGCTTTTTATTATATCACATGATCTTCATCAGAAAATGGAGTGAATTTTAACCAAACAATTCAAATAGCTATTATCAAACAATCTCCAGCAGATAAATAAAGCAATTTTGAGGTTGGAGATATGTGTATAAAATTCATTAAAAACATCTTGATTTCTTTTCAGCAGATACTGCTTCCAGATTCCTGGGAACCCTGAGACTCTGGTTTTAAAGACAAGGTCATCCAAGAGGCCAGGAGCCTCAGAGAGACGTTTCTCCTGAAAAAACTGCTGACATCTGCTCTGAATAAAGAATCTATTACCTGATGAGCCAGGTAGTATTGCAACAGTCATACTTCATTAGTGTAGTAATTAATTGTTAAACTCTTAACATTGACATTATTTTGACTGAATAATGTCATTTCAGCTCGAAACATACAATTTGACAATCCTGTCTGACCGTATTATCTACTTCCTGCATGCTGTGCATCATTCTGCAGCTCTTTATTGAAACTCTATGATGTTTCTACTCTGTGAAATACTCAAGACTCAGTTTCAGAGCAGTGCTATTTAACCAAGAGGAAATATTCCAGATAAACAGCACACCTTTGTAATGACTGGCCCAGTCTCAGCAGTGAGGTTTCAGAGTTTAGATGAACAGCAGAAGACAAGAGGTAACCTGAAGACAGACTTTCTTGAGTAAATCATGTTATTTCCACTGTCTGCAGAGTGGGACAGCCACATGGCTTCTCCTCTTGTCTCTCTGCATGCTCTCACCAAACCAGCTGGAAGGAAGTGACCCAACAAGATCATCTGGTGAAATATCAAAAGGTTTGCTGTAACATGTTTACCCAGTTAGTGATTCAAAATGTAACTTGTCACATTACTAGTATCCACACAGCATTGTTGAACAGTGTTTTTGAAATAAAAATGTGTGGTGATCAGTGTAGTCATTTTCACCTAAGATATGTTGGTTTTGAAATATTAAGTGTTAAAAAATATACTATTAAGTGTTGACTGTTAAAATTATGAAAGGTTCACCTTAAATTAACTCAAGGTAGAGCTGTATTTCACTCTACATGGGATTAATATTTTAACTCCTGAGAAGAGTTAAAAGATCAACTCCCAGAAAAGAGTTTCTTTAACTTTGCTCTAGAGTGTATTCAATGGTCTCACATGTTCACTCAAATGTAGTTGACTTAAACTCACAGTTTATTCCAAAAGACACAGTTTGAGATATTATTGTATTGATTTCTATTTCTTTATTTGATTTCGTTTTTTTAAATATTTTTAATATGGGAGGAAACCTGATCACCAGGTGAAAACCCACGCAGACACAGGGAGAGGATCCTCCACACAGCTGCACTGCTAATCACTAGTCACTGAGCCACTGTGCTGCCCTTAATTTAGGGGGATGATGGGGGAATAGGGGATGGGGGTAGACAAAGGATGAAGGGATGAAACATGGAGGAAGACGGAACTACTTTTGTTCAGCCTGAGCTGAACAGGAAGCAGCCTCCTCCACCTCTGTGTTGCTGTTGCAGTTCTTCTTCTTGAACAGCCATCCAAAACAACCCTTCTTCTTCTTCTTTTCCTTTATCTTTTCAGTCTGCCTGTTCTGTTCTGTCATGACCTTCATCTCCTCCTCTTCTGAGCTGGTCTTCTGTTTCAGGTTCTCTTCCAGCTCTTTCACCTTTGTCTCCCAGCTCTGTTCTTTAGTGGCCAACTTGTCTTCCAGAGCAGTGTACTTCTCCTGCCAGGTCTTGTCGCTCTGTAAAAGTTCATCTTGTTTGCTCAGCTGGCTTGATGTTTCTGTGAGCATCTGGGACAGACTGTCCTTCTCCTTGGTGAGATGCATGACTTCAGTGAGCCTCTGTTGATGTTGCTCTTCCGCCTGAATCACCTTGTTCACATATTCAGTCTGCATTTTCTCCCAGTTACTTTTTTCCTCAGCCAGCTCCTTTGCAAACTTTTCCTGGAGCTTGTTGAATTTCTCTTGCCAGTCATTACTGGTCGTGAGGAGTTCTTGTTCCTTTGTCTTCATCTCGAGCTTGACCCTCTCAGAGAGATGCTTGTTGTTGAGTATGAGTTGCTGGAGTTCAGTCTCCTTCTGCTCAATCTGCTTCTGCAGCTGACTGACTTGACTCTCAGCTTCAATCCTCAGTGTCTCCCACGTCTCTTCTTTTTCCGCCAGCTGTTTTGTGAAGATGTCCTCCATGGCAGAGTATTTTTCCTGCCAGGCCTTGTCCTCCTCAGGTCCACTGTCTCCATTGTTCAGGTTGCTTGTGGCCTCGACAAGCAACTGAGACAGAGACTGTGTTGTGTTGCTGAGATCCAGGATTTCAACATCCTTCTGCTGGATCTGAACCTTCAGCTGATTCAGTTCATTCATGAACATGTTCTCCATGGCAGAGTATTTTTCCTGCCAGGCCTTGTCCTCCTCAGGTCCACTGTCTCCATTGTTCAGGTTGCTTGTGGCCTCTGTAGGCATGTGAGACAGATGCAGTGTCGTGTTCCTGAGATACAGGATTTCAGCATCCTTCTGCTCGATGTCACCTACCAGCTGAAGGATTTGAGCATCCTTCAGCTGGATGTGACCAACCAGCCGATTCAGTTCATTGATGAACATGTTCTCCATGGCAGAGAATATTTCCTGCCAAGCTTTGTCCTCCTCAGGTCCACTCTCTCCATTGTTCAGCCTGCTTGTGGCCTCTGTCAGCATCTGAGACAGAGGTAGTGTCGTGTTCCTGAGATACAGGATTTGAGCATCCTTCAGGTGGATGTGACTGACCAGCTTATTCACTTCATTCATGAACATGTTCTCCATGGCAGAGTATTTTTCCTGCCAGCCCTTGTCCTCCTCAGGTCCACTGTCTCCATTGTTCAGGTTGCCTGTGGCCTCTGTAGGCATCTGAGACAGTGTCGTGTTCCTGAGATACAGGATTTC
The DNA here is from genome assembly GCA_029721515.1 of Synanceia verrucosa. Lineage (NCBI taxonomy): Eukaryota > Metazoa > Chordata > Actinopteri > Perciformes > Synanceiidae > Synanceia > Synanceia verrucosa. The sequence continues at coordinate 19,787,612 of CM056560.1, read as the reverse complement.
AGCGTCCTTCTGCTGGATGTCACCTACCAGCTGGAGGATTTGAGCATCCTTCAGCTGGATGTGACCTAGCAGCCAATTCAGTTCATTGATGAACATGTTCTCCATGGCAGATAATTCTTCCAGCCAAGCTTTGTCCTCCTCAGCTCCACTCTCTCCATTGTTGAGCCTGTTTGTGGCCTCTGCCAGCATCTGAGACAGAGGCACTGCCATGTTCCTGAGATCCAGGATTTCAGCATCCTTCAGGTGGATGTGACTGACCATCTTATTCAGTTCATTCACGAACATGTTCTCCATGGCAGAGTATTTTTCCTGCCAGGCCTTGTCCTCCTCAGGTCCACTGTCTCCATTGTTCAGGTTGCTTGTGGCCTCTGTAGGCATCTGAGGCTGAGACAGTGTCGTGTTCCTGAGATACAGGATTTCAGCGTCCTTCTGCTGGATGTCACCTACCAGCTGATTCAGTTCATTGTTGAACATGTTCTCCATGGCAGAGTATCTCTCTTGCCAGACGTTATTGTTGTGCTGGAGTTCAAGTTCTTTGTTGGACAGCTCTTGGAATACATCACTGAAGTCGTTTGTGACACTCAGGTGCAAGCTGTTCATATATTCAAACATCTCCTCAGAGAAGACGTTCTCCTCCATTTGAGTCATCTTTGAATTGCTCATATTGAAGAATAAACTCATCTATTGATGATTGTCGATGTAGTTTTCAGTCGCTCTTGTCTCTTGTAGATCTGGTTGACTGTAACGGACAGTGTGTCAAACAAGTGATCTTTCACTGTCTTAGTTTGCTTTGGTTTGATAAGAGTTTGCCTTTGATCAAACACAATTATATCATCAGCATTCTAATTTTAGTGATGTCACAGTCTCATGGGGGGGTGGTCTGTTGCCAAGGAGACAGAATTCTCAGGAAAATATATATATTCATTAGCATGTCATTGCTTTAATATTATTGATTATTATAACTCGTTTTGATGATTTATGTTGTGGTTTTAAGAAAGGGTCATCACAGGTACAGAGCTGTATAAACTACTGCCAGTGATCTCACTGCTTGTAGCTAAACGCCTATGAATGTTTCTTGGCGATATGGTAGATAAGTGTTGTGCTCCACGATGCCAGAACAGCTGAGAACAAGCAAAGGAAACAGAACATTTTCCAGGATTCCCAAAGATCCTGAACGAAGAGAGAGATGGATAACTGCCATAAAATATGTAAGAAGCAATCAGAAGAAAACAGAGAGGTGGGAACCAGCAGCGACCACTTTATATCAGGTCCCCGTAACCAGGCTACCAGGGTTACGAGTTACCAGGCTCTAAATAAAGTCCAGTCATCTTCATGTTTTTGTGTCACATAAGTAAACAGATAAATAAGCAGTTGATTTGGAATAATCTTATATGAAATGAATAAATAGAATCTATGATGAAAATCATAAATAGGTCAATAGGTAGATTAAAAAGATCGATATGCATAAATTCATTTATCTGTTTAAAAGGAGTAATTTATTTTATTTTCAATGTGTGCAGGGCCGGTCAATCCTACAGGCGAAGCAGTTTCCTGTCTGGGACGCCAGGTCTTCTTAGGGCGCAGCCAGTGGCCCTCACAAAAAAAAAAATTAATAAAATGTGTGGGCGCCCAGGTGCCCCCTCCTTTTTTACACAATGAACAAATAAACAAAAATAAATACACTTTCACCCCTGTTTACAATATTTCATCTGACCTGGTTGCTGCACTTGAACAGAGACAAGATGCTGCTGCTTGCTTTTGTGGGGGATATGTCTGCACAACTGGCAACCCAACCAAGACCTGCAGTTGGATGTAAACAGAAACACATGGTTGGGGTCACAGCTGATGACATTGGGCATGGTGGGGTCACACTTGCAAAGTTGCATTTAAAAATGAAAAGGCACAAGCCCTGAGGTGCTCAAGGCAGGAAACGGAGGAAAGAGGAGGAGGGGAAAAAAGCAAAATTAAGAGGTAAGCTATGTCAACAAAGTGCCATTTTCTGTGTTATTTTAGGCTAATTGGCGCTAATGCTAGCGTTAGCTAAGTAATAAAGCTAATTAGCTAGCTAGCTAGATAATGCAATGATGCTATGATGAGCTATTGCTAGATTCATACAGATTGAGATGAATGCTCAACCCTCACGTTTGGGCTTAGTAGTTTTATTACCAAAACTAGGTTACTACTATACACCTGCATTGCAGTTGCAAAACCCAAACCCTCATCATGCTTGCCTAACTTGCCTTGAGTCTCAAAATTAGTGGCAGGCTGTATCATTATATCAGTGATGATGTGGCTACAGCTATCAATAAAAAATGGATTTAAATTGTTTGTCCTCTGCAGCTATACATGCTTTTGCTAGGCTAATAACTGTACCTGTGTCTGTACAGATACACTCAGCAAATTCTTAACAAAGCCCCCAGCTCCTGGAGGAGAAGGGACATGTACACCACTCTCTGAAGCAGGTAAGTAACTCCAGTAAATTATTTGTGGTCTCAGTGTAATTGATAAGTTGTTGTTGTTTACAGTTACACCTTGCTATTACATGTAGGATTTATTCAAATTTAATAAAGTGTATTTGTTGTGTTTATGTGCAGTAGCATTACTGTACACAAAAGACAATGCAGTGGTGTAAGAGTATGAATGTACTTTGTTTACAGCTGCACCTCCAGCTCCAACATCGCCAACATCCAGCACCTCCTCCACTGACACACAGAGTGCAGCTCCTCCAGCCCAAACATCTGGTGATCTCCCATCTACACCACTCTGTGAAACATGTAAGTAACTGACTTTGATGACTGGCTGACTTTCTTAGTAATTTTGTTAAAACTTATTTTCAATATAAAGGAAGACAATCAAAAATTCAGTTAGCATGATTTTCAGAAAATTTTTTTATCTCAGAAACATTTTTTTAACATATATCAATTTCAGTAAATATCACTTATCGGCCATTACAGCAATATTAATATCAGATACGGGTACTGTCCAAAATGTTTATATAAGTGCATTCCTAATAAAAATCATCCCTATCAGTTTCAATGCTCTCAATATAGAGAACCTTTAAGCTATGGCTGATATCATGGACGGTAGTGATGATCATAATTCATTGCTGTCTGGTCTTTCTATGGGCTCAAAAAGTCAAATCGAGACGTATCTGTAGCAATGGTATCTACACATGAAAAGCAATAATTGTCCCACTGGCTTGAGAATCATTACGAGGGTTTAACTGTTCATAATTCACACACTATAATTGCATTTTGCAGGGGGGGCTTTGCCTTCATTACTCCTGTTGAAACCATATTTGACATGCCTGTGGAACAGAAAGGGATTTGTACAACTTCACAATGAAAAGGATATTAACTATTCAGTGGATTTGATGGCTGTTATGCTGTAATAAGCCCAATTTTAGTGGGCAAATTGACAGCAGAAGCATTACATTTGTCCCAGGCTTGTGTAAATCAATACTGACTGTTGTATAATGTAACACCTTGTTGTGAATTAGCAACACACTTTGGCTGTGAGAAATAATCAGTTGTTTATTTATCGAGACTTGAGAATAAATAGTATAGTAGTATTGTGGTGTCGAGAGCAAAGGCATCTCCACCTTCAGGGCCTATTTGAATAATAGTGGTTTATATCAAAGCTAATCTAGCAAATAGCTGGTCTCTGACAGCTTACCAGAGCAGTGACCTCTCAGCAAAAATCCCTGCTGCAGAGTCTGAAAAACGCTGACTTACAGTACACTTAACTGTTATTTAGCATGGCAAGTTGACTAAGAACACAGTATAATTTACTGCAATATGGAGACACACACACACACACACACACACACATAAACACACACACACACACACTGCTGGGAACTGCATAGTGTTACCCAAATACTGTACTACTGTATTAGCCAGCAGGTGGTTTGGGAGAGGGCAGGATGTCTGTGTTTTCTTGTAGCAGACTTTGCAACTAGTCGGTGTTTAGAAGTAGAGGACTGGAAGGTGAAGAGTCCTCACAAAATACAAAATACAAAACACAACCCACTGGAGTTAGCTTTTTTAACAACAGAATTTTGTGATTACAGAAATTAGAACAGGAAGTGCTAATCAATAACTCATCAAGACTGGCCAACTTTGTCTCGTCCTACTTGGTTTAAACTGAGCACAGCGAAAAATAATACTCCTATTCCTGAGGCAGGAGGAAATGAGGGTCCTCTTAGAGAAGGTGATAAGTTGTGAAACAAGTTCTTATTAAAAGGTAAAGCCACCTTGATTTTTTTTTTTTTTTACTTTTGAGCAAAGCAAGTTAAATGTCCCAGGACAAGAGTTTAAGAGAAATTAGGTTTGTTAAAAGCAGTCAACCAAGATGGCGCCAGTGGTCATGGCTTGCCGTCTGTCTCCGCCAACTTTGCTTGTGCTTTTGCTGATTTTAATACTTATAACCCAAAAGGCACATTGCCTGCTGGTGTATGTTCGCCAGACACTTTTGGATTTGGATGTGCAGTTTTATGCCAGTGTTTCGGCTGAGCAGAACCCGGGATGGTTATGATAAGCTGCCACCATTTCTCTCCGGCATCTCTGCTCACCTGTGCCGCACACCTGCAGTTTTCTCCCCAGGGAAAAACTCCATCGCCGCCATAGGAAATGGAGTGGCAGACTGGTGAGGCTGAAGGTGTGCCTGGGCCATCTCTCCACGGCCTCCAGGGCTGAGAAAGTGGAGCTGTGTCTCCTCTTTCCCTCACTTCGTTCGCTGGAGCCTGTGGCTAGCTGTTTAGTACCTGTGACCAGCAGTTTGGAGCTGGGAACCTGCACTTTGGAGCCTGTCGGCTCTTCAGAGCCTGTCGGCGGATCGCGGTTTGTTCTGTGCCCTCCCTGTTCTCCTTGCCCTCGCCGATTTGGTGTGGTTCTCTAGAACTTGTGGTCTCTGTTCCAGGCTCCGCAGGCTTCCTCTGTGCCCAAGTCAGCGTGGGACGACGCGCACCTGTTCGGTTCGCAATGCTCAACACCAGCTCTATTTCGAAAAAAGCTTTCATTCTGAATGACTTGTTCATCAACGAGCACTTGGACTTTATGTGCTTGACTGAAACCTGGCAGTGTGAGTCAGATTACATGGTTCTGAATAAACTGTGTCCCCAGGAATGCTCCATGTTTGGCACTGCGCGAACATCTGGACGCCGAGGAGGGGACTCGCTCTCGTCCGCTGGACCTGTTTCCCCTGCAGACAAACGAGCCAGGACTCCTTCAGCTCGTTTGAGCTACAAATGTCTAAGGTTGGATCAACTCGCCCTTTTTACTGTCTTCTAATTTGCAGACCCCGGGTGCTGCACATGTGTTTTAAGATGAATTCGCTGAGTTTTTATCTGCTATTATTAGCCTGGAATCAGTGTTAATCGTTGGTGATTTCAACATTCATATTGATAACCGTTCTTGTAATATTGCTACGGATTTAATAATTTTAACTGATTCTTTTAACTTTACACAGCATGTTTCTGGTCCTACTCATGAGAAAGGCCACACACTGGACTTAGTTTTTTCTTTAGGCCTGAGTATTGAAGATCTCCATGTTAAAGGGATATGCCACCCCCAGGCCAAATTCAGTGTCTCCCCACAGTCCCGAGACCTAAATAAGTGTGTGAAAGCATTTTCCTGGCCACCCAGCCATTGTCCGAATTTATCAGAGCTGACCGCAGGTTGGTTCCGCGGCATAACTACATTCCTATGACCCCACAGAAATATTTCGGCCAAAGTGAATAAATGTACTCGATTTTCCCCCCAATTACTTTCCGTGTACTGCACATTTACTTCTAGTGAATGGCGGTGCAGATCACAATGCAAAGGGCTTGTCTTGTTCATTTTCTTTTGGGAACTATTTTTCGGTGTGGAGAAACACAGCCGACGCACACCACGGAACGTCATTGGGAAACCCTCACCCCCCACTTCCCCCCACAACACTGCGTCGCTTACCTGGACCAGAAGACTGGAAGTTCCCTTTACTCCAGGTGATCCAGATGAGCGCAGGAGAGCACATGGTGTAAGTGTGGAGAATGCCAACCAATGGCTACTGAAATGGAGTGTTTTTGTTGTGCCGAGTGGGGCGAAACACTACCGTCGATGCAGAGGAATACTGAAGAGGATAGCCGCGTTTGTGTCACTACTACCGAGGATTTCACGGCAATGATTCACCCTGCAGTCCTCACTTTCTTTTTCCGGCGCGATAAAGTGAATTGGAAAAGGAAAAACACACCGAGCAGACCTAATGGGCAGCTGTCTACAGAGTAAGTAGCCTATTATTACACCCAGTACATGATTAGACGTCACTCTGTGGTCATGGTATTTGTAGCAGGAAGATGGTGGCTACGCAGTGTTGTGGGGGGAAGTGGGGGGTGGGGGTTTCCCAATGACGTTCCGTGGTGTGCGTTGGCTGTGTTTTTCCGCACCGAAAAATAGTTCCCAAAAGAAAATGAACAAGACAAGCCCTTTGCGTTGTGATCTGCACCACCATTCACTAGAAGTAAATGTGCAGTACACGGAAAGTAATTGGGGGGGAAAATCGAGTACATTTATTCACTTTGGCCGAAATATTTCTGTGGGGTCATAGGAATGTCATTATGCCACGGAACCAACCTGCGGTCAGCTCTGATAAATTCGGACAATGGCTGGGTGGCCAGGAAAATGCTTTCACACACTTATTTAGGTCTCGGGACTGTGGGGAGACACTGAATTTGGCCTGGGGGTGGCGTATCCCTTTAAGGACAGTTTACTCAGTGACCACTGCTGCATAGTGTTCAACATAGCATTTCCTCTTCCACCAAGCTCTTGTAAAATTGCTTCTCAACGCCACATTATTAACCAGTCAGCCATCGAGAGGTTTTCTGACTTGTTTGATTCTGCACCTCTGTCTATTGAATGTGATGATGTTGAATCACTGGTCCGGTCTTTTAACAGTCAATGTATATCTGTTCTTAATGAAGTTGCCCCTGTTAAACAGTGTTATTTTTCCTAAAAAAAAGTCTTCCCCTTGGATTAATGAGGATATATTTGTTCTTTTAGAAGAATGTGTCATAAAGTGGAGCGCTTATGGAAATCAACTATGTTGGAAGTTCACAGACTACTATCTTAAGGAGCTGCTCTCCACTTTGAATGAAATGATAAAACAAGCCAGATCTGCTTACTTTCGACAGTCTCATCCAAGAAAAACAATCCTAAAATACAGTCAGGAGCTGACTGTAATGGATTTATGCTGTACTTTACAAATAGGTTGTGTGAATTAAGCGCTAACATCTGTCCATCTGATGAAGTCCTGCCTGTTACAGCTCCCCCATCTTATACCTGGTCCACATTTTCATTGGTCACCCTCAATGATATACAGACTGCGATAAAAAAAAATAGCAAACCCACTACATGCCTTTTTGATCCTATCCCTACACCTCTTTTTCTAAAACTGTTTGATCAAATCTGCCCTTATTTGGTTAAGATCATTAATCTTTTCCTTCAGTCTGGTTCGGTTCCCATAAGTTTTAAAGAGGCAGTTGTTACACCTATTCTGAAAAAACAATCTAGACCAATCTGATCCCATTCATGGCCAAAATTTCATAAAAAGTAGTGTCCGTGCAACTATCATCATTCTTGGAGAAACACAGGTTGTACGGTGTTTTACAGTCGGGTTTCCGAAAAATCCATTCTACTGAGACTGCACTGTTAAAAGTCTCAAACGATGTATTGATGGCTGCTGGCTCTGGTTGTTTCACAGTCTTTGTTATGTTGGACTTGACAGCTGCATTTGATACTGTTGACCATTCTGTGATGCTGAAACATTTGGGCTGAGTGGATCAGTTCTAGAATGGTTCACTTGTTATTTTACTGACATATCTTTTAGCGTTGCACTTAATTTCATGTCTGAGTCACGTGTTTTCTTGTGGTGTACCTCAGGGTTCTATACTTGGCCCGATTTTATTCATGTTATGCATGATCCCTTTAGGAAGGCTCATAAGAACATAAAAGAATGTGTCCTACCACTTTTATGCAGACAATATTCAGCTGTACTGCTCTTTTAAAGAATCGGACTTAGGTAAGGTGTCATGTTTGTCAAGTTAAATGTGTTTATTATTTTCTGTTTTGTCATTTGGTCTTGTCATTTCCTGTTTTATTTTGTAATTAACTGTTTTCCCTTGTGTTTCAGCTTGTCCTTCCCATCCTCATGTCTCCCGCGTCTGGTGATTGTCAGCCCCGCTCCTGATTGTTTGCAGCTGTTCCCCATTACCCAGTGTATTTATGTCAGCGTCTCCCTTTGTCTTGTGCCAGTACGTCTTGTGTCATGCCACCAAGATACCAGCCTTCTTCCACGTCCTCATTTCCCGTCCACATCAGGTTGCCCTCATTGTGTGAACTGTTGTGTTATTTTGTTACTTTGTTTTGTCTTTCCCCTTGTAGTTTGTGTTCTAGCGTCTGCTCTGTGTAACTGTTGACATTATCATCACCATAAGTGATTGCCTTTAGTTAGTAGTATCTTTGTCATCTTAGTCTTTTCCAGTTCCTCGTTTTTGAGCGCTCTTAGTTTGTTGCAGTGTAATTTAGTCATCTTAGTTTGTTCAATATTATTGCCGATTGGCCTGAGTCTTTTAGTTAGTTATCTTTACTTTTCCTTTTCCCTTTTTGAGCAGCTTTAGTTGTTACAGATTAGAGTGCTTATCCCACTCTGTACCGTTGTTGTTTTTTTTGGTAATAAATCCTTATTTGATACTTTGTTTTTGTGGTGTCTTGCATTTGGGTTTTTGTCGTGTCTGAGCCACGATCTAACAGAACATACTGGCCAGCATGAACCCAGCAGACTGAACTCAGCTCAGGGAGCTTGTAGCCTCCCATAATAACCGACTCACACAACAGGAGGAGCAAGCCCAGGCATTAGGCAGAGACATTGCTAGTCTGTCATCTCGCCAAGAGGACTTTAGACAATCTATGACTGCCCAAGTAGACCTTTTGTCCCATAATATGAAGGATTTGTTAACCTACCTTCATAACCACTCCACGGATCCTGTTCAGTCCCAGATGGCTAGCCAGCAGATCCAGCCTGTCCTTCCGCCGGCCGCCATTGTTCCTGCAGCCCTTTGTCTGGCTCCACCTGAAAAGTTTGCCGGTGACTCTGAGCATTGCAGACCGTTTCTGGTTCAGTGCGAACTGCACTTCCAGATGTATCCCACGGCTTTTGCCACGCCCCAGTCTCGCGTTGCCTTTATTACTTCTCATCTCACAGGGAGAGCAGCGGCATGGGCTACCACTGAGTGGGCACAAAACTCTTCATTGTGCTCGTCGCCAGAGTGGTTCATTGCGGCGCTCAGATGGGTGTTCGATCACACCAGACCGGGTCGACAGGCGGCTCGGGCGTTAAGGAGGTTATCTCAGGGTAACCGGACAGTAGCGGACTACGCCATCCAGTTTCGTCCATTAGCACGGGACAGTGGTTGGGATCAACCGGCGTTGGTCGAGGCGTTCCTGGACGGACTCAACGACCAGATCCACGAGCAGATGGGACCCCAGGATCTGCCAGATGATCTGGAGGCGGTCATCGAAGCAGCCATCCGAACGGACAACTGGGTCAGGGATCGGCGCCACCGGAGGAGAGGACCGACGGGATGGGTGGTGGAGGCTCGGGAGGTGGTTCCAGTCGCACCTCCAACTACGGCTCGCCGTGCTCTTCCGGCTAGTGGGGAGGAGCCTATGCAGGTGGGGCGCACACGGCTCACCCCAGAGGAGCGACAGAGGCGTTTGCATCAGGGCCTTTGTTTCTACTGTGAGGGATCCGGTCATCGCCTCACTTCATGTCCGGTAAAAGATCAGGCTCACCAGTAGGTCAGAGTGGACTGGTGAGCCTGCCCACCTCATCGGAGAGACCTCCGCGCCAACTGACTCAGGTAACAGTTTCAGCTAGAGACCATGTGTTGAAACTGTCAGTACTTCTCGACTCTGGGGCTGATGAAAGTTTGATGAACTGGGGGGTGGTAAAGGAACTGGGTCTCAGTACTGAGCTTTTGCAAAGCCCCCTAGAGGCCAAGGCCCTCAATGGCAGTAGACTATTCACCATCACTCACATTACTGAACCTGTTTCTCTCACCATTGATAAGCATGGGGAATCCATACAGTTTCATGTTTTTGACTCACCTCTACATGCTGTTGTGTTAGGTTACCCGTGGCTCTGTGAACATTGTCCTGTCATTGGCTGGAAATCAGGGAAGGTGAGAGAGTGGTCTAGCCATTGTAACAGCCATTGTTTAAGAGGGGATACGCCGGTGATCATGGGTGGGCTAGGGGCTGAAACTAATCCTGATCGATCTGTGGGGGATAGCAAGATCGAGGGTGTTGACTTAACCACTGTTCCCTCTTGTTATCAGGACCTGGGTCAGGTTTTCAGTAAGTCTAGAGCTACCTCGCTTCCGCCTCACCGGGCATATGACTGTGCCATTGACTTGCGGGAGGGGGCAACCCTGCCCAAGTGGAGGCTTTATTCTATTTCAGGGCCGGAGAGAGAAGCCATGGACACATAGATCCAGACGTCTCTGCAGGCTGGCATCATACGAGCATCCTCGTCCCCCCTGGTTTTTCTTTGTTAGTAAGAAGGATGGTACACTCCGGCCGTGCATAGACTACGCCCCCCTAAATGACATTACGATCAAGAATAGGTACCCTCTTCCCCTCATGTCATCTGCATTTGAACAGCTCCAGTCAGCCACGATATTTACTAAGCTTGATCTACGTAATGCCTACCACCTTGTTCGTATAAGAGAGGGAAACGAGTGGAAGACAGGCTTTAACACTCCCTCAGGTCATTACGAGTACCTTGTCATGCCTTTCGGCCTTTGTAATGCTCCCGGGGTATTTCAGAACTCTGTTAACGACGTACTGAGAGAGTATTTGAATCGCTTTGTGTTCGTTTACATCAATGATATTCTCATCTTTTCCTCGGACATGGACTCTCATATTCAGCATGTGCGTCAGGTGTTAACCCGGCTGTTAGAGAACCAGCTCTATCTAAAGGCAGAAAAGTGTGAATTTTATGCCGAGTCTGTATCATTCCTGGGCTTCATCATAGCCTCTGGATCGGTACAAATGGATCCGGCTAAAGTAAAGGCAGTGGCGGAGTGGCCAGTTCCGAATAACCGGAAAAAGTTACAGCAATTCCTGGGATTTGCAAACTTTTATCGGTGCTTTATTCGGAACTATAGTGCCATCGCTGCTCCGCTGCATACATTAACTTCTCGTCAGTCCTCTTTTCAGTGGGGTCCGGCAGCAGAGGCGGCCTTCCAACAGCTCAAGACCCGGTTCACCACAGCTCCCATCCTCATCCATCCAGATCCCACCAAGCCATTCGTGGTGGAGGTGGATGTGTCTGACGTGGGGATAGGGGCGGTCCTCTCCCAGAGATCAGCGGCCGACAGCAAGATGCATCCCTATGCTTTCATGTCTAAGAAGCTGTCGAAGGCGGAGAGAAATTATGATGTCGGTAACCGAGAGTTGCTTGCAGTGAAGGTGGCTCTGGAAGAGTGGCGTCACTGGCTGGAGGGGGCGCAGAAGCCATTCATGGTTTGGACTGATCACAAGAACCTAGAGTATATTCGTCATGCCAAAAGACTTAATTCACGCCAAGCTAGGTGGTCCTTGTTTTTCAACCGTTTTAACTTTACTCTGTCTTACAGGCCCGGGACACAAAACACCAAGCCCGATGCTCTCTCGCGGCTGTATGATCCCGAGCCTGTGGCCAAGAAACCTGAGCCCATCCTGCCGCGTGATTGTGTGTATCCTGGCCAATAGTGAATGAGGTCAAGCAAGCCGATGGGGAAGATCCGCCATCTGAGGGTTGTCCTCCCAACCGGCTGTTTGTGCCGGTGGGATTGGACCACAGGTGGTGCATTGGGCTCATACATCCCGCCTCACATGCCATCCTGGTGTTAAGAGAACTGTATTTTTTATTCGTCAGCTGTTTTGGTGGCCGGCCTTGGAGGCGGATGTCAAGGAGTACGTGGAGGCGTGCCCGGTCTGTGCCAGGAACAAGTCGTCAACGCAAGCGCAGGCAGGTCTGCTCCACCTGCTCCCCATCCCCAGCCGGCCTTGGTCTGACATTGCTCTGGATTTTGTCACGGGACTACCCACGTCCAATGGAAACACTACTGTACTTACAGTAGTGGACAGGTTTTCAAAAATGACTCGTTTTATTGCCATGCCCAAGTTACCGTCTGCTAAGGAGACGGCTGATGTTATGTTTAGCAAAGTATTCAGTATTCATTGGCTTTCCTAAAGACATTGTCTCTGACAGGGGTCCACAGTTCGTGTCGAGATTCTGGAGAGAGCTGTGTGGTCTCATCTGCGCTACTGTCAGCCTGTCCTCGGGCTACCATCCCCAATCAAACGGCCAGACAGAGCGGTTGAACCAAGTACTGGGGACCTGCTTGCGCTGCCTGATTACACAGAACCCCACCTCTTGGAGCAAATTACTTCTCTGGGTGGAGTATTCATACAACTCGTTACCATCGGCAGCCACTGGAATCTCTCCCTTCCATTGTGTCTACCGGTACCAGCCTTCAGCGTTTCCCGACCTGGAAAAGGAGGTATCGGTTCCCTCAGCTCATGCGTTGGTCCATCGTGCACACCGGGTTTGGGAAGCCACCCGCCGCATCCTTCAACGCAGCGCGGCTCGCATGAAGAAAGTGGCAGACCGACGAAGAAGACCAGCACCATCGTACCAGTGTGGCCAGAGAGTGTGGCTTTCCACCCGCGACCTCCCATTGCGAGCGACCACCAGGAAGCTCGCTCCCAGATTCATCGGACCGTACCCCATCACCAAGGTGGTGAATCCAGCTTCGGTACGGCTGCGCCTTCCTCGCTCTCTTAAAGTGCATCCCACGTTTCATGTCAGCAGGGTGAAACCAGAAAGGGTCAGTCCGCTAGTTCCCGCTTCCTGACCCCCACCACCCCCCCGTATCATCGATGGAGGCCCGGCCTACACAGTCCACAGACTCCTGGCATTACCCAACAGAGGGCGGAGAAGGCAGTTTTTGGTTGACTGGGAGGGGTACGGTCCAGAGGAGCGCGAATGGAAGCTGGCCTCCTTCATTTTGGATAAGACCTGTTTTCCCTTGTGTTTCAGCTTGTTCTTCCCATCCTCATGTCTCCCGCGTCTGGTGATTGTCAGCCCCACCCCTGATTGTTTGCAGCTGTTCCCCATTACCCAGTGTATTTATGTCAGCGTCTCCCTGTCTTGTGCCAGTACGTCTTGTGTCATGCCACCAAGCTACCAGCCTTCTTCCACGTCCTCGTTTCCCGTCCACGTCAGGTTGCCCTCATTGTGTGAACTGTTGTGTTATTTTGTTACTTTGTTTTGTCTTTCCCCTTGTAGTTTGTGTTCTAGCGTCTGTTCTGTGTAACTGTTGACATTATCATCACCATAAGTGATTGCCTTTAGTTAGTAGTATCTTTGTCATCTTAGTCTTTTCCAGTTCCTCATTTTTGAGCGCCCTTAGTTTGTTGCAGTGTAATTTAGTCATCTTAGTTTGTTCATTATTATTGCCAATTGGCCCGAGTCTTTTAGTAATCTTTACTTTTCCTTTTCCCTTTTTGAGCAGCTTTAGTTGTTACAGATTAGAGTGCTTATCCCTCTCTGTACCGTTGTTGTTTTTTTTTGTAATAAATCCTTGGTTGATACTTTGTTTTTGTGGAGTCTTGCATTTGGGTTTTTTTGTTGTGTCTGAGTCATGTTCTAACATAAGGTGTCACATCTTCTAGATTGTTTGTCTTCCTTCAAAAAGTGGTTAGCAAATTGAATTCAACTAAAACAGAGACACTGATCATTGCCCCTGACGAAAAAAATCTCACTGATCAAGCAGCACCTTGGGCCACTGAGCTCCACAATCCAGTCCAGCATCAGAAACCTTGGGGTGCTGTTTGATCCGAATTACACTGGTTACCAGTCAAATTTCGCATATTTTAAAATTTTAGTTTTGACTTTTAGAGCTGTTCATGGAGAGGCATCACAGTACATCTGCGATCTTTTAATCCCCTACTCCTCTGGCTGCACACTCAGATCGTCAGATCTACATCTTCTGCAGATCCCCAAAACTCGTTTTAAAACCAGAGGTGACCTGACATTTCAGGCTGTTGCCCCTCACCTCTTGAACACACTATCTGCTTCATTACCTCTGGTTGATTCAGTTGACTCTTTTAAAAACAGCTAAAGACTTTTTAGACAAGCTTTTAGTTGAGTGGTGACTGTTTTTGTTTTATATTGTTTTTGTTCTTTGTATTGCTACACATCTATTGTAAAGCACTTTGTGATTTTATCTGTGAAAGGTGCTATATTAATAAAGCTTACTTACTTACTCACAGCTAAACAAAATATTGAATAAGAAGTGGTGGACTGACCAACATTTGTCATTTGTAGACTGAAACTGCTAGTGCAGCTGAACATTATGGTTTATATCCTGTATATCCTTTTTTTTTTTTTTTTCAACAGACACTGGTTGAATTCAAAAGCAAACATCCAGAAAGGAAGACAGTAAAGTTTAGCTCTATTGCAGCTGGCAACTGAGCTCTGACCAGCCCTGCAGATCACTGCAGTGCAACACAGACAAGCGTAGCCCTGTAATGAAATAAGAACTTTTACTAGGAGCTGAGACAGTTTTTCATCCATATATTTCCGTCCTTTGTGTAAATTGCAGAGCAAAGTGATGGTGATAGCTAGACTCTTTGAAATATACTCCTGGGGGTAGAACTTGGAGAATAAAAGAAAACGGTCATATATTGTAAAAGAGGATGTTCGTATTAACCACGTTTTCTCACTTTTTGTCATATATGTATATATACATATATATATATATGTATATATACACGTGTATATATACATATATATATATATATATATATATATATATATATATATGTATATATACATACACACACACACACACCAAAGACATGTCACACGTTTGGCTTATATTTTTGTCAGAAAATGTTTTCCATTCTCCATTTTCTCTTGATTTGATGAATGTGTTGATGTGTAATCCTAACATCCTACAGAAGATTAACGTGGTTACTTGCAACATCTTGCAGGACTTCCTGTGCTCAGTGAAAAAGATTCATGACAATGTTGTGCTGGTAAACTACAAAGCCTGACTGTTCTCGGATACACGAGACACCTCATTAGGCACAAACAGCTGTGGGTCGCTTCAGCTTCACTACGCTGCCGATTCAAATTCATACATTTATAACAATAAACAAGGACCCTTCAGTAGAGCTATTGTTGGAGAAAAATACTGTTATCGTATCTGCTTCATCACAGCGGCAACCGTGTCGGCACCAACAGGTTGATCTCAAAACCTCTTCAGAGTGGAGCTTCACACATATGAGACCACAATTTCAGCAAGCACCACATGTGAAACAGACTTGTGAAGGAGATTAAAGGGCTATTTCACAGATTTTATATCGATCAGTTTATTAGGCATGATGAGCATTACCTCTAAACGCTTGGATTGTATCCTCATCTTTACATGGTACGGTATAATGCTTTTTGAGTTCAAAAGCAAATCATTTATATTGAAGATGAAGTCAGATGATAATATTTTCGATAAAATATATAGAGATTAAGAGGATGAATGCATCAAGAATGTTTTATCTCTGTGGAAGATATCTGATGTTTGGTTCCCACTTCTAACAAGGCCTGTGAGCCAACAATGTAGTAATGTGGGAATCCCTGGTGTCATCAGCTATTGAGGAAAAATCTGATAAATGGCTGAAAGTGACAGTAAGTGCCTGGCAACGACTTGTTAAAAAGTAAATGCAATGTAACAATCTGATACGATACTAATACTGCAGCCTTAAGTATTGGCCAATACCGATATTGATCCGATTTGATATCGGCATGAATCACACATACATTTATTACATATTTTGTAGTGTAGAATGTTAGAAGAGACTTGATTAAGTGAGATTAGTCATAGAACAATAGTCAGCAACAGTAGGCCTGAGAAAAACTGACCCATTTATTATTAACCAATGGGTTACATCAATTTTAACCTTAAACATAAGAATATTCTACAACTGAATAAAATAAATAAAAGATAAATTAGAAGACCTTGAAAAACAACCTCAATTAATCCAGTAAAAACAAAAAATATACATTTTAAAGTGCAAAACAACCACTAGTTTAACTTAAACATAGGAGTATTCTACAACTGAACAGAATAAAAAATAAATTATTAGAACCTGAAAAACCTCCTGCTATTTCTTGTGATGCTGCTTCACATACTGATGAGGTTGGTCGTATACTTCCTGGTTCTGTTCCACCACAGGAAACTGGTTCATGACCAGTTTTGCTCTCAGCTTCAACCTCTTTTTCAGACTTTAACTAAGGCTCCATCCACACAACAACGGCACGATAACACTTGTGAGATTTTTCTAACAACATTGCCGCAGATATTTCTGTGTACATGGCAACGCGATAATGAGTGACAAGTGACAAGTAGGGTTGGGCATCGTTTGGATTTTAACAATTCTGATTCTGATTCCGATTCTCAATTTCGATTGATTGTCTAAACGATTCTCGATTCCGATTCTTACAGGTGACAACTTATTTCACAGGAGAATTTTTTCATTTTACACAGATGATTTTCATTTATTCACATTGCCAGTTGACTTAGTTGTACTGTAACTAGTGTATTCAATTCATTACAAGGGAAGGTCCCAAACTGTAACTGTAAAACTGAAACTTGCTGGAATAACACAGTAATATATAACAATTGGCAGCAGTCTAAAAAAAAGAGCTGCAGTCCAAGTGGATGTACATGAAACAACATATAACAAACAAAGCCTGGAGCAGTCATCAATCAATCAATCACAGTCAATCAACAGTTCTTGTTCAGGAAGATTATCATGTCTATCTTCTCAGGCAGTAAGCGTGACCATTAGGTTATGGATTGAGCGGAAAGGCCTGGCTTTATTTATGCTGATGAGGCCCGGGCCATATTATTATTTTTCAATAACGCGGTTTAAAATACAGGAGATTTACAAGAAAATATTAATACGGGAGGACAGCGGGAAAGAAGGGTAAAATACTGGATTTTCTCTGCCAAAACAGGATACTTGACGGTCTGTGCAGCTGTCAGTAAGTGCAGCTTGTGTGTCTGAGACATCATCGTGTGTCATCACGAGAGTTCTGTGTTTTGCAGGTGTGAAAAAAAGAAAGAAGTTGTGGGCTATGACTTGTCGATTTGTATACAAATGTGTGAAAATTGTATTCTACTTTGATCCACTTTGTATGGATTTTTTTTGCGGAGCAAAATGCGAATGAAAGGGTTGAAATCCGTACTCGCACGTGTGCGCCCTTTTTATTTTTTCTACCTGCACAGTCTATTTTAGGCGCATATGCAAGTAAAATGTTCGCACTGTACAGCCCTGCATTGAGGCGTCTGTACCCAAGGCTGAATCAGTATTAAAGTTTGTCAGATTCACAGAATTCCACTGTCATGTGGACGGCACCGAAAAATGCTGCCACAGGACTGACATCACTCCTCCTCCTTCTACTTTGGTAGCAGCTTAGCACAGCTGATGTTGTGATCACTGGGCTCTGCTGCTGGATAGAAGAGCTGATGCTATAACAGTGATGATGTGAGAATAAATACAAAATCTAATTTTGCACACTTTTATACACTTAGAAAACAAGTCATGATGCTTTCTTATTCTTTAAATAACTAAAAACAGCTGCCTTTTCTGTGTAAACAAGATAATTCCCAGGTCTGAGGCTCTGAGGTTTCTACATTTAGAACAACGAAGCCCCAACATCTGTTAGCACGCCACATCAAGACACCAGTGTTCATTGTTGCTGGGCAGGGCAGAGCCAGTGAAGATGATTAAATCAGGTGTTACACACACATTAACACCCGTTCGTACACAAAGTTGGAGGCATTAAAACAGCTCAGTGGCAATAACACGATGCATGTGAGGCCATGCTTGTTTTACAACCAATTTTTTAACTATTCACTAGCTCTAATTTGTAACCTTTAGTAGTTTTTAAAAGAGATACACTCCACACAGAAGTCAGAAAACTAAAGTGCTCCACTCTGATTGGACGGTGAATTTCTCTATTTGTCACCATACAGACAAAAAAGTGATGTGTGTTATTTCACATTATGTCCCATTTGCTCATTTAAGATCAATTATATCAAAATGATGCACATATACAACAAAAGAAATAAAAATATACCATTGATTACGTCTCCCATTGGTTTGTGCACTACAGTTTTGAAGCCTTGAATTTGCTATTTTGGCAGATGTCAAATTGTTTTTTTTTGCAACCACAATGACAAGAGAGGGTGGAGCAAAGCACAGCTGAATACTGAGGAAGTAATCCATATTTTCAGCCAATAAGTATTCATGTAACTTCTAAAGAGGGATGCCAACAGCTCAGAGTGAAACTGGATTTTTGACTTGACCAGTAAATCAAAGTCAGAGTCAACAGCAGGCTATCAATGTCTTGTGTGGAAAGCCCATTGACTTCCAGGAAGTTTAAGGTATAAAGGGATGTGTAATTTTAACTGAGCTGTGATAGAGAGCTTTCTCACATCGTCTATCACAGTGCAGTACGGAAACTCTTCAGTCAACGACAGGAAGGAGCTTAATAAGGGAGTGAACACAGCATCAAAAGTCATTGGTCAAGATTCACACGACATCTGTGATATACTGCAGACTGCTTAGGATGGGTCTGAAAACCATCCCTCTCATTCAGCTATTGCACTTTTTGTCCCCCTTCCTTCAGAATAAAGGTGTCCTAGTATTAAAAACAGGACAGTAGTTTCCTGAGGCACTGAGGACCCTGAACTCCTCAACAATTCAGTCCAAACACTTACTCAATGAGATTTCATACATTTATGCTCATGTTTTTTTGGTCTTATACAAGAAGTTTTTGATATGTCTGCATTGATGTCTATTTTTCCTGTGTTGTTGATGTTTATTTCTTGTGTTGGTTTTGTCCTTGAACACTCTAAGAAACAATCAATGCTTCAATCTTGAACAGAAAACAGTGTGAAAGGGTTAAATTTGTGTGATGAAAAGGGACAAAACCAGACCAGACATAACAGTAGAAATGACCCATCAATCACAAGCAGGGCATCAATTCAGCTCCTGCTGGACACAGATTTGAAATGGACAGTAGAATAAAGTATAAACCATAAACTATAAAATAAAAAAGTTGTGGTTTCTCTGGTGCTGCATGTTGCCATAACACCATGTGTCTATGAAGCTGGTGTCTTCATAAGACCTCCATTAACTGCTGCTGTTTTGTGCTCCTTTAATACCCGTCATCTCAGCTGTAAGTGGTATCAGATGCAACAATTTCTCATGCAAGCTTTTCTGTTTCTTTACACATTTCATTGAGAAAATAACATGAAGGCAGTGTTCAGAATTTCACCCTGCATTCAAATGACTTTGCCTGTCACTGTGCAGCTGTATACTGCACCATCATTACCAGGCCACATTGCTTCAGCTTGTTCTGCTGCCTCTTAGATATTAAAAAACATATGATCACCTTCAGCTCTGCAGTCATGAGAGAAGACTCTGGCTTGACTCCTGCAGGGTCATGCAGCCATCGTTTAGTGGCCTGGAGCAGCTGGTTGATTTGGATTATTTGCTGCTCTGTTTACATAACACACATCATGCATCATGCATAAATAATTTCTATTCTGTTTGCGCATCTGGGACAGCATAGAGTAGTAGAAAAGTGCACAGAAATCACTTCATCTCTGTGCTTAACATGTTTTCAATGAATTGGATGTAACGGCAAGAGGACGCACAATGAATCGATGGATGAAAGGAGAGTCCCGAAACAATCTGTGAGAATGTGTTTTGTGACCTAAATCACACATTATCTCAAATCCTTCCTCCAGTGTTTAAAACAGCACATGAGCTCCAAACTGCATGTATTTCTGAGAGATGGAGCTTCACAGCAGCTAGCAGTTATGTCCAATCTAAAAATAAAAGTGTTGACTAGCAGGATGCTGCCAGGTGTGATGTGGGTGTACGGTCATAGCTGTGAAATGTTAGAAATTAGAATCAAAGATTACCAGATGGTGGTTTTTATGTACACTGCAAAAGGCTGATGTCACTAATGTATTCTGACAGGAATTTGTGTTTTAACATTGCAGATGCTTTGTGTAAAAATGGCATGATCATGGTCATATAAAGGAAAGGGAAAGATGGCAGAGTCATGCTCATGCAACTGAGGAACCACAAATCAAAAATTGGGTCTGACCTTTGAAAGTGTTAAGAGGAAATTTTCAGCTGACAGTGGTGCTATAAATCAATGATTTCCAACCCCAGGTCAGAACCAAGCCACAGGAAATGTGGCTCCAGGTCAAGAACAAAAGATGTGATTCAGCAAAAACAAAAAACTATAATAATAATAATAATAATAATAATAATAATAATGAGGAGAAGAAGAAGCCTATTTAGGGGTATTGGTGCACACCTCAAAGATAAGATAAGATACAGTAAGATAAGATAAGACAAAACTTATTTAATGCAGGTCATCAGCAGGCTAGATAATCAGTCATCTCCAAATCAATTATTGTATCATGCTTCAAATCAGTTCAATATTCAGGCTTATCCAAGATCACAATAATGAAATGTTTTGTAATTTTGTGATTTGGAATATACATTTATTAAAAGTATTTCTTTATTGATGACAATGTAATTGATCAGGCATTAGGTCTCTGAAGTTAGCAGTAATAATTACACCATATTATAGAAGTAAATTTCATTTTCTAGGAAATAGGGGTTACTCTACTGTGGCCACTCAGTGTGCTGTGCGATGTTCTCCTGGTCACTGTTAATAGCTAACGTTGACATTTTCTTTTCTGGATAAAGTGGGGAGGAAATATGTGTGTGTGTATTTTAACATCCTAACCTTTGACCTCCTTAACATGAGAGCTAAATAATTCCACATTCAATCCAAAACAACAACAAAATGTAAATGAAAGGAAGTAGACAAAAGATAAGAGGGTCATTCAACTTATTAATAGTTATTTTAAAACTATTAAAACAGAATAATCATCAAGTATTTGTGCATAAGTCTTGTTAATAGACCAGTTTTAGCTAGTCGCTAAATAGCTTGTTTTATATCACTCACTCATCTAAATTTGGGTTAAAAGACTTGAATTTTAAAGAGCTGACAGGAAAAACATCAGCAAAATAACACAATATTATGTTTTGTGATACTGTAATGATTCTCTCACAGTAGTGCTGTTGATGTTACAGGGACTGTGATGAATGCAAATGCAACTGTTCTGATTGCATTAAAAAGTCAACTGTTTTATTCAAATTTGATGCTCTTATTCAGTGATGGCTGGTGGTGCTTTTGGGTGGGTGGGCTAATGAATGCATTACATTTATCAATACTTCACACAGCAGCAACAGTAGCATCACATCAAGTTGCAGCAACAACAGTGTATGCTTTGTTATAGAATCAGAAGCAGAATCATAATCAGAAACATTTCCTGTTCATGCTATCGCCCGCCATACTTCAGATGCTCACTTCATGCTCTCCACATTCTACTACGAACTAGAACTGTGGTGTGATAGGTCAAAGGTCACTGTACTGTTGCTACTGCACTGTGACTGGCTGAAGGTCAGCCTTTGGGCTGAAAAAACAAAGATATATCATATATTCTAGGTATTTCTGTCATATTTTGATGCTGTTGCTGCTTTAGATTCAACCAAAATTTAAAACAATATGTTACAAGGTTTTATATAATATTTTGCTCTTACTAATGACAGATTCCATAAAATTTGATCTGTAAAAACTGCAATACATCACCTCACTATCGTGTCACAATATATTGTAATAGATTGAATTGTAACCTTTTTATCATGGAATGCATGATATTGGCAGATTCTTCACTGATGATCCACATCTATACTAACGTCACCACCATCACCATTTGAGGTTATAATCTCACTGGACTGCTAAAAAGACGGGTAAACTGAGTCAACCCTCATGGTGAAGCACAGTGCCTGACTCTACTTGACAGCCAGGGAGGTGAACATTAAGTTGAATTATAAATATTTCATTCTTAATATCTGTTTCAGTCTGCTTAGAGTCTGAGATCTGCATACTTCACCCTGCTTGACCAGGGACAGAAAAGCTGAGTGAAAGTCTACTTTTCCACACAGCTTGACTGATGCTTTCTGATTTGCCTTGATGCAGTGAACCATGCCTACCTGAGACCAAAACATTGCAGGAAATGTTCAAAATTATTAGTTACAACCCTGGCTTCATGCTTACATGCTGCTTTTCTCAATCAATTTCTTATTTCGCTCCAATAAACTCTCAGAGGGGGAAACTGCTGGGTCACCAACCAGTAATAATTTAGGAAAAGATAGCCCTCCATAAGGACACAGCTCCTTCAACATCAACAAGATCTTGGAAATAGCATTGATTTCCTCCAAACATTTACACACCATATGTGTGAATAATCTGTGGAACTGCTCCGGGTGATAGTTGGAGATATAGAGGCAATTACAAAGTAATAGATTCAATCTCAGGCCAAGAGAAACATAATTGGAGAGGGAGCTCTTGCCCACGGGCCAGAATATTGTGTATTGTCACTGTGATTATAGACACTTGGCACAGTGTGGTGCTTTTAGCAATTTAAAATCAGCCCATGAGTGGCTGACATTAGATGGAACGCTTTAGATATAGGCTTCGATTGCGCTGTAACATTTGTGTCAATTTTAAAACCACCTATTTGTTTTTCCAGCCTGACCAGTTGACTGAGATAAAAAGGAAATGGTGCTCTAAACTATACTGTTGTGTGAACTAAATGCAAATGTGACAGTGAGGATACCCAAAAGAAAATAAGGTATTTAAATGAAACAGGGAGGGCTTTGGTAAAAATATAAATTTACATGCCAAGTATTTAACTGATGCTGTTATCCAGCAGCCATTGATGATTAAACTACAGTTAAAGATTTAACTGTAAAATCATTGATATTACCAGCAAGCAGTGAAGAATGAAGGCTGCGATAACTGAGGTCCATACAATGCTGTTATCCTCAGAGAGAGATTTTACACAAGCAGGAAGTTCAGGAGCGAGTAAAGCAGGGGTATCCTGTGAAAGTGAGGACAGGATATATAGGGACTACACCAGAGAGAAGGCTGAGGTCACAAGGTCAATGTTACGCTGGAGGAGGTGGGGGACAGGCATGGTGGAGTAATGAGCATGAAGCCACAGGGAAGGGAGGACCATATGACAGATGTCAAAACACTTATGCTTGTTATTTTCTGTACATCGGGAATGGTGAGATAAGCAGTCTTGAGGTTTGTACCACTTGCACATTTTCTTCCCTGCCATGTATGCATATTCCTCAGCTACACCGGACAAGTAGTGTAAACAGCATGTCAGCAGCAACCCTCCTGCTCAGCCACAGTGCTGCTATGCATGCTAAAGTATTTCCATGGAGCTCACAGCCCTATGTGCCTCACAAGCCGGGTTTTCACCAAGAAGTTCCTGGTCATTTTAGTTTATTTGTTTATTTAAAAGGATCCCCATTAGTTGACGCCAAGACGTCAGCTAGTCTTCCTGGGGTCCAGACAACAAAATATGAATGACAAGCCATACAGCCCTGAATAAAATTGATAATAATCATATTAACAACAATAAGTAATAATACAAAAAATAGAGAAGCCTGATACAAATGATGTGCCCAAAAAAAACCACCCTCACTCAATCAAGATAAGCAAGATTGTTGAGCTGTTGAAAACAAATTCATCTTTAGCCTCCTTTCAAAACCATCTTTACTTTTAATTACCTTAATCTCACCTGGCAGGCTGTTCCACATTGCAAAGGACTTATAAAATACTGTCCTCTTTGTAGGGTCAGTCTTAGGTAACGGTAAGGATACCCGTCCACTATTAGCCCCTCAAGTGTTCCTCAATATGAAAGTGCATGAGCACAGTAAATTATATTATTACACAGAAATTTAGGAATCTGAGTATTAATTATTCTATGAAAGTATAATAGTACATTAGCGTAGCGTGACCATATTTTGATTTCCGAAAAAGAGGACACTCCCCCCGACCATGAAAATGTGCAATCAGGAAAATGTGCAACCAGGCCAAAGTCCAAGAAACTTCACCGTTTTCATTTGCTGTATCATTTGATCATCTATTTGAATTTCTATTTTTGGATTTTCTGATAGTCTATACCTAGACCCAAACATTAAACTCTTTGTTTTTGATATATTAAGAATGAGTTAATTTTTTTTGGATCCAATTATTTAATATGCTAATCTCGTTCAACAGAACCTTATAAAGCTCCGGACATGTAGAGGCAGCATAGTAAACAGTAGTATCATCAGCAAACATAGTCAGTTTAGTCTTGCTAAGTACATACAGCACCCATCCATCCATTTTCTACCACTTATCCTCACATAGGGTCTGGGGGGGGGGCTGTCCCAGCTGTCTTCTCGACCAGGGTGGACACTCTCTCATTCAAATGACTCAGTTTTCAAATTGTGAACGTGAATGGGAACACTCTGGCGAGCAATGAACAGCACACACCGTTCAGGTTCATTTGAAAACTCTCGCGATAGAAAGTGGTTTTCAGGTTTTACACTGTTAATGGCAAACACTTTGATGGTCACTGTGACAGTCCAGTACGGCTGATGCAGACACTATGTCACTCAATAGAAGCTCTTCTTAACCATTCATCACCAGCTGTAAATCACTGCCACTCAAAAACTAATCAAGTTATCGTGACCAATATAGAATCACAGGTGGCACAGGCATGCCACCATGGGACTTGGTGCTGATGCGATACTCATGGCGCCTCCCATGAGCTGCATGAGTCTTGCCTATCGTTTGTTTCCTTTTTAATTCACAATAGAGCAGCACTTTCCTCTCTGGCTCTTAATAACAAAATCCAATAAAGAAAGACAGATTTGTTTCCAGAGAGGACTGGTGACGGTCACGCACATGCACAAAAATATTACTATACTTTTTTCTGCAAGATTAAAATATGCACTAATCTCATAAAGAGTTGACACCTCCTATCTTGTGGTGTTTAACGATGAGAATAGGTGCTGACAAAAAAAAAAAAAAAAAAGAATCACAGGTGGCACTGGGCTAGGCTCATAAAACTGAGGACAGAAACAGGTGAGGAAAGACACGATTAGGGGAAAAAAATAGATAAATAAATCTGAGTTGGTGCTGCTGGCCTGACTGGGCATATTTGTACAGGGTCTGCTGGTTATTTTTTCTTGACAGGCACTCGAACAATCGTTAATGTTGGCCCTGTACTGTACATGTACCCTTCTAGAGCATTTTATACAACTTTATAGCCTACTTACTTTCACAGCTTACCGAGCAGATAAATCAACTAATATGATATATTATCAGAAGGCTATCTAGCGATATATAATTAATCAAAACTAGCTTCATCTACTAGATACATTAGTGATGCTTTCACACCATGCACCAATAATTACAATCCAATAATATGATAAAACTGTAACTCTTTTTGACACTTACTTTGTACATTATCCTAAGTATGATTTTGAATGTGGTCCTTTAAAAGACAGACATAAATAAGAAGGTGCACCACAGCATGATCTGACACTGCATCTATTCTTCTGTAAAATGGAGAAAATGGAGGTGAATCACATATTTTCACGCTCTGATCTTTCTGCAATGAGAAGAGAAGGCACACTACGCAGTAAGCAGCACCACGTGTTGTGAGGAAGCAGCAATGTTGCCACAGGACGATGCTAGCGTACACACACAGCTGCAGGACACTTGTTCACTGGAGTTCACAGCAGCTCGCAGGAACAGACATGACAGACGGCACAGAGAGAACAGATGGATGTGCATTGTCCTTGTGTTTGAGGTTGTCTTTCCTCACGGCTATGCAGTATATTCAGACAAATACAGTATGCACACACACACAGAGCATAAAAGGGGCATCATTAACCTAAATTACAATGTTTTGTGCAGTAGGACAGCTGGTCAACATCAGAATAACCCGCTGAGATTCTCACCATAAAGCTAATGCTAAACATGTGTTCAGATGAACACTGTTACATTGAGAGGGCCTTGCTATGTTGTTAAAGCCATAATAATAATAAAAACAATTACGTAGTTTACTTGATTTGTAATTGCATGGCTCCAGATCTAAAATCACTTGGTATCTTTTATTGGTTGCATAAAGCTTTGTAGAAATAAAAGTGTTTCATTCCAGCAATTCATTTTGGATCAAATCAGTATTTCAGGTAGGGTAAGAGGAACTGCCCACCAGAAAGCTGCATATCTTTAAGGGCTTTACCTTTTTCAATGTTTTATTTGCACCACCAATAGGAACGCTGAAGGGACATAAGCCGGCCAGTGCCACAAGTATACCTTTCCTGTGGCTGCGCGAGTCAGGTTTGCCATGTTTCACAATAAGACATATCACAATCATATATGCTCAAGCAAATGTCACAGAAGTACTTTTTGCAATTCAGTTCATATCAGTCATTGTTCTTCAGCTCTGTGGGTGTGCAACCTGTTGAGTGAAACAATGCACTTACCAAAATAGTTGCCATTTTATTTTTAATAAATCACCTGATGCATACGTTGACTAATTGTTTCAGCTCTACTAATTTTTCCTGTCTTGTTTTATCTTCAATGCACCAGTCTGGTTTGCAAATGCTGTAACATTAATAATCTGTGTGTAAACTGATGACATTATGTGTTACCAACAACACTAAGTAGCTGTGAATAATTTGACTGATGTATTTTGTTTATAAATGCAAGAAGTTCTGAGCATACACAGCCAAACTATTTCCAAACTTCAAAATAAAACAACAACACTAAGGGACATGGCGTCCTGGTTGAAAGTCCTGTGTTTGAAATCTCCTTGCTATCACACTTTCAGATACAGTGTTTTACTTTTACAAAGGTCGATGGCATTCCAGGAAAATATACTTGCCACGGAAACAAGTGAAATGCTTTTGCATCAATTAGCAACGTGTACAATTACCACAAGGTTTCAACTCAAAGTTAAACGCAGGATGCTGCCCGGAGGGGTCGTCAGTCTGTCTAGATGGAGACAAATGCCCAACGTTGCCCAGAAACAGTCGAGCTGCTAACTGATAAATGCTGTGTTTGGGATGAAACTCGGCTGTTAGTGTTTACTTCAATTGTTCTGTAATCACCAGCCTTCCAGGGGGAAGGAGTCTCCCACTGAGCTGCATCTGGACCCTGTTCCAGACCGATTATACTGGTGGTGAAAGAGAGTCCTGTCCCAAAGAAAGTCTGATCAAAACACACCAGGAAGTCAGAGTGCAAAAGAGGACAGCAACAGAAGTGAAATAAAATCTATTAAAATGCTGACAAAATCAATATGTGTCGAGTATATTGACAGTGCAGATGTATCTAAGACGTGCTAGTTAAACAACGAACTGGAGCGATTGAAAGAAAACAGTGAGCAAACTTTATTGAAAGAAAATGTATAAAGATGTTTTTATATGTCATAAAATAAGTAGAGAAAAGAATAGACTGACAGCTTAATTGGAGGTGCTACTAGTTGCAATTTAACATCAAAAACAAGTTACAAGAATAATCTGAAGTGTCAGTATAATTGCAGTAAACAAACAGGCTCATCATTAGGAGAATTAGCAGCCTATAACAGCCTCAGCTTTACCTTGTTTGCACCAGCGCTATGTTTGACAGGAAATGTGAAGGATTGTTTAACAGCAAATAAATGGTGGGAAGATGTTGTTCAGACACACTTTCTCACTTTTGATCGAAATATTTTTCTCAGTAAATGGAAATCATTTGCACACAATTGAGTCCAGACAACCATGGTGCCAAGAGAATGAAGCTCAATGACTTTGGTGACTGTTTAACCTCTTATACAGCATCATGAGCTGGTCAGAGTTTCAATTCGCCAACATATTAATTGAGAGCCAGCATATTCTAGGAATAGTGAGATGAGGAGAAGAGAGTGGAAGCTGGAGTGTTTCATTACACAGTGTGTAATAAAACAGGACAGGAAGGACAGATAAACTGAAAAAAACAGAGAGCAGGTGTTTAGAAAAGTGAGTGTGGAGGAAGAGACGGCTGCACAAATAGACTCAGTATATGAGCTTACAGTACACATTTGGGAAGACAAGAAGAAGAAGAACGAATGTGGAGAAGGAAAAGGACAGAGAAAATGAAACTGGGGAAAGAACTTTGGTTATTGAATAGAATGCTGAAATCTGCACAGATTAAATATTGAACATGTAACAACTAGTTTCCACCAGTGTACACTGATTCATGCCTTCTGGATAGACAGCGTCATTTTCTCTTCTGCATGAAATGCTGGACAGAGACCATGACAGCACTGCAGGTGAGACAACTTTGGAGGAGCTTCAACTCTGCACTGAAGTAGATTAAAAACAAAACACTAGAAAGCAATGAGCGATGGAAGCTGACTAGTCCACCAATTCAGTAGGGCTGTGACAGTATGGATATTTTATTACCACGGTGGTTTATCACGGTACCCCCCCCATCACCACAACACCCCTCGCCCCCTGCCGCCGGAACAAGCTGGGCGGCATAAATAACTATGGACAGTACGACATAAGAGGGGTGTGTCTGCTATAAGCACACACAACTGAAATTGAACTCCAACTGTTTATACAATGCTTCTGTCTTTTATGCCTGTGTATTATGTGTGTATATATTCAATTTAATCATCAGAAGTACTGAAACCTATACTTAATAATAATAGGACAAACAAAATAATTCTCCCTTAGGTTTAATGACTGGTCTGCTGCTGAGCTGCAGTGTGAAAAGTTTTGTTTCTCCATATTTTCTTTCCAATAAATTGATGACGGTAATGACTTTAACACGGGGTAAGCTTCACATTACTGCGGTATTGTGGTGATGCAGTTATCATTCTAACCCTATATTTTAGAATGAAATATCTCAACAACTATTGGATGAAATGCTATGTGAGTGGGTACAGATTTTCACATTCCTCAGACAACGTACTGCAATGACTTGGAGATCCTCTGATTTTGAGGCTTCAAAGCTTCACTTACCCAGACAAAGGAGCTACTCACTCTTAGTATTGCTGTTTAACATTAAAAATTATCTATATGGAGGATGAGACTATTCATTAGCTGTAGCCCAAAAATGTGAAACATGGGCACTGAAAGGATCAGGAGGCAGACACACTCCAGCTTGGTCCAGTCGGTCATAATGCACAAATCAGATTAATGATCGGAATAACAATCCTACAGTATCCCCGCCATGACAGTTCAAAAATAAAGGAAAACTACAACAAAGTAGTTCTGTGTGAGTCCTCAGATTTATGTATAAAAAAACTCTAGTGAAATGTTATTAATACCAAAACCAGCAGGCTACTCTCACAATTGATCTTGCGTGATGGATGAGGTTGTCAAGACTAAAATTCATGGTTGGAAATAGAAATGTCTTGGAAGCGTGTGTGGGGTGTGGGAGTGGCTGTTTATCCACAACAGTTCATGTCTGACAGGTTACATTTTTCATCACTGTGTTCAGACAATCACGTGATCCTGGTGCTTCTTTTGCAACATGCTGCAGAGTGAACAACATACAATCAGAAGCTAACTGGCTCTGATGGCACCACTCTGACAAATGCCTGTCACCACTGGAGAAGCAGCATGATCTGTGACAGCCACTAAGTCTGTGGAAAGTTCAGGTAATGGTGCTCCACACTTGGTACACACCCAAGAGACACACTCCAGAGGGTCCTTCAGAGGAGGCCAAGAGGTACTGAATGTGGAAATAAGGAAGACTGCTTTAGTGGTGTCAAAGGAGGAGGAAAGAGGAAGTTGATGAGAAGAAGGGGCTTTAGCTAAGAGATAGAATAAATGGTAACTGCTGCGGGCAGACAGTGAGCTAAAGGAAGAGAAAAAGTTTGTGAAAGAACGTGAGAATCAAAGAGAATTTACTGAAACCAGTAGTGAAAACTGTAAAAATGCAGAAGTGCAGTTGCTATTTCCAGGGACATGCTGTATTTATCACAGCCCTCTCTGCTGTATGGGGGCTCACACTGCATTCACTTATGTCACTAGGTTCACCTAATTAGGTTCTACTCAGTATCATACAAGCATGAACCCAAGACTTGGACTGTGTAAGGTTCTTTGGACTGGGCCAAAAAGGGGAATGCAAAGCAGAGATCCACAGCAGGAGGGCCAATAAAGATGAGGACTGTTGCTACAAGAAAGAAACCCTGACAGGAAGCACATGCAACACACAGCTCTTCTTCTCAAAAAGTATCACTGCATTCCCCTGATAAAAAAGATAATACCCTGGATATAAATATATCACTATAAAGTTTTTTACAGTCTGCCCAGTTGAAGTGGTTGTCCTGCTTGGATCATACTTATTAAGGTTGTTATTCTGAATAACATGAATCTAATAATGTTAACTCTTCTGTAAACTCAACATTAAGCCAAGAAAATGAAGAATAAAAAAATGACTGAAAAAAGAATAATGATTCTAACAATGAGACAAAATGAGCAAAATGAGTTTCCTTCACTGTACAGCTGGTCATAAAGAGGAACAGCTGATCTTAGCCTTTGTCCTCAACCTAAGGTGAGGGGAAATAATCCCTAGTACTTCCTGTGCCCTTCATTGCAAACAGGACCTGAATCATGGACTCTGGAAGGGGCCAATAGGTTTGAAAATGGAGATGACCAGCAGGAAGGCTAGTGAAGATACGTACATCTCCATTACTACTGGAAGAAAGGAGGAGAAACTATCTGGCCCTCCCAGAAGCTGGTTCTGCCTGATAAAAGGGGAGCTTTTGTTCAAGGTGGGAAGATAATGGCTGCGTTTCCCAGATTCAGTTAAGAGGCTCTTAGCACTAAGAGTGTCGTAGGAACGCTCTTTGGGCTCCTGTGAAAGAAAAATGCGTTCCCCAGAGCGCACTTAGCTTAAGAGGATCTTTCACTAAAAAGGAACTCAAAGATCGAGCTGACCCACTCGCAGGTCAAGCCGTGACAATCAAATTAATATTACAATAAGCGGGGAGTTATTAAAATATGTACATATTTTGATCTATTTTATACTTCAGATTTATATTATTTAGCTTTCATTGGTGACAAATGAATGAATTTCATTTTTCAGGGAAACGCGTCCTTAGTGTGCATATGACAATGAACACTTTGAATCTTTAATTTCTGTTTTATGAAGGCTCTGTGGACTCAAAGCTGTGGTGCAAGTGACACAACAAACTCTGGCAGAAGAAAAATAATAATAAAAAAAAAAAAAGAGACATTAGGAGGAATAACAAGTGTGAATAATCACGACTATCATTTATCATAATTTGTCCACATATTCCATATCTGCATGTCCACATGAGATAGTTTACCGCACCCAAAAATGCATCAGGGCACAACAAAAAACACATCAACCATCCACATTTCACAGAGATCAGGCTCTACCATCCGGAGGGCAGTCTGGTGGGTGATCGATTTGCCTGACATCGATTGATTTAGTTTCAGCACACCAGAAGTGATCAGCCCCTTTTAAGAGCGTCTCAAAGAGCGATCTTAAGGGCGTTCTCACACCTGCCTTGTTTGGTTCAGTTGAATCGAATCCTGGAGGATTTACCCCCTCAGTGCGGTTTGTTTGGAAAGGTGTGAACACATCAATCACACTCGGGTGCGGATCAAAACAACCGGACTGAGACCCTGTTGAAGAGGTGGTGTCAGGCCGGTTCCGAACAAACACTGGTGCAGTTCGATTGTGGTGAGAACATGATCCATGATTGCCTGTTTTGGACTAAACCACCTCCTGTAGCCAGCTGCGCTGTGCATTTTAATATTTTCAGATGATGAGCACGTCAGAGTTCAGGAGGATTAATGAGCACCTCCGCCTGAACTGTTTTGATATGCATCGTCGGTGACTCCACTGCATCATGACATTATTTTCCAGCCTCAGCCTTGCCTCATTTTCAAACTGTACCCTCTGCCTACAGTGATAAGTGCAAATGACACAATGACCAGGGCTTCATCTCCATTGTAAAATTGAAAAGTAGCGCTCTGGAGTCTGCTCTTCTATGTTTACTTGCGGGAGTTTTCCCACAAGGAAATTCCGACCAATTAGAGAGCAGTTTCCTCGCACATAACACATTTTGGTCCGTTTGTGAATGCTGCCGTGTGAAAGCCAAACCAAACTTGAGGCAATTTGCAACATTGTAACAAGTTGGTCCCTGATTCAGACAAGAGCAAACGAACCATAGGTGTGAAAATGCCCTAAGAGGGAGCCTAAGAAGGGCATTAAGAGCACATCTGGGAAACACTCCTATCTTAGCAACCCTTCTTAGCTCACACCTTCTTTACTGCGCTCTTATCTCTAAAGAGAAATCTTAACTGGGAAACGTGACCAATATTATGAAGCTCTACACAAAAAGTGCCCTGACACACTGTAACTTCTGTTATGATTTGCTGTTATAAAAATAACTAATTTAATTGACTGAATATTGACATTGTGCTGTGAATGATGGTCTTGCACTGCAAGTGAGGTCCTTCGTTCACAATGTTACTGCAGGCTAATTGTGCTTGACTCCCTGCAGGGCCAGACAGAAAGATTAAGAAGAAGGGGAAATTGAGTGAATTTGTGTTTGTGGTATGATATGCCATTAATGTTTCCTGTCTCCCTTTGCGCTACATGTGAGGCCCCTCTGCATTTGTTGGTGTCACAAGCTTTGTCCAATTAAGTTCCACTCAATATATCCTGCAAGTGATGGACTCCACTGGGTCCTTTGGAGGCCAAATGGAATACAAGGAGGAAGCGGGGTTCTTGCTTCTGGTCAGAGGCTGGGAAACACATAATTGCCTGAACCAGAGAGACAAAAAAAAAGAGAAAGAGAAAGAAAATGGACAGGAAGAAAAATAAAGTGTGTGATGACTAAAGGTATGACAGGATATGAAGAAGAAGAAATGAAGAGGGATGGCAGCACATTTATTAAACTTGGAGTATAAATTGTGGATGATTGTGATTGTGAGAGAGGAAGGAGATGTAGATAGGAGGAGAAGAGGAGAGAGGGAAGGAAAGAGGCAAGTCAGAGATAACAGGAGCCAGACAAGAAGCCAGGGAGCCGGTTCCATTACCAAGCCGTCTCCAACGTGAGGGGAGGCCGGGCTGGAACAAATGGACTGTAATTGCACACAATCTGTCTTCAGAGCTCAATCACTTTGCCCTGCAGGGACCACTGGTGAAACACTTCTCTCACACTAATCTAATAACCTTCTACCTCACCTTCCCCCCACAGAGACGCTACCTCTCACCTTCAACACAGACGGTACCCCGGTGGAGGACTGAGACATTAATGCGATCACTGGTTGTCATTAACCGACCACATAATGAACCTTGCATATATTTGCATGTCATATGAATTGCAAAGTGGAACTGCTTGCAGACATTTAAAGTCAGACGCTTTTTATATAAGACTGCTGCTCTAATTGTTTGTTTTATCATTAACCTGGTAATAACGCACATGATGTAGAATTTGAGTGTAAGATGATTGTTAGCACTGGGGAGAGGACACATCAGCCATTGTCTATTCCCAAAATTTTGAGCGATACCCAATATTAATATTGCTTTTATATGTAACCAATATTTACCAATATCGATATATGTTTAAAAAAGTTTTTAAAAAGTTAGAGATGATACAATTTTTTTAGTTCCCACAACATACAAAGCTCCTGTGAGAAAGTCTGGATCATAAATTATTATAAATAAATAAATAAATATGAATTATTATAAATCATAAAAGATTATGACCACATTTCTGAAATGACATGGTGGGACATACTGTAATAAGTGTTGTCTAAGCTCAACATGCTCATTTGCGCTTCCTGTTAGTCAACACATAACTTTTTTTTTTTGTCAATCATAAGAGGTTGAAATTGGGGACGTTTTCTGGGACAGTTTTAACTGGGAAGATCATCCAAAACGGGTACTATCACTGAAAATCAGGGACTTCTGGTTACCTTATCATATCATATCATATCATATCATCCTCCTTCTCCCGATGCACAAACAGCAACTAGACACATCAGTTGTTAATATCTGCCCAGTTTTACTCATCATACCAATACCATCCATCCATCCATCTTCTACCCTTTATCCTCATAGGGTCGCAGGGGTACTGACATGTTAAAACCAAGATGTTAAAAAAATGAAGACCAATATTAATGCTGATATATCGAGCTTCCCTAGAAAATAAACATTTTTACAGCATCTTTTTAGTCTTCTGACCACTCAGTGTTTTATGCCAACATGTCAACATTCACATGATTCACATGAGGAGAGACTGACTCAGCCAGTGTCTGGGAAGGTTCGCACCAGTGTTACCAGTAGAAAGCGTTGGTCTGAATCTGTGGTGGAGTTGTTTTTGCTGGAGTCTGTATAACCTCCAACATCACATCTTTCCTCACAAATATGTCTATCAGTGTATTTCTTGAGGCCTCATGTTGCTTGTATTTTTATTATTATGCATCTTATTGCTTTTTTTTTCATTTATTAAAGCTTTATTTCCTGCAATGGACTTTATGACTCTTAAATGTTTCATTATTATTGTCAGGCTGCTGATAAAAATTTCCTTGAGAATGAGATAAACACTGTTCGGAAATAATGACACTTCCACAGCAATTGCTTATGTGAAATGGAAACTCATTATGGAAAAACTTATTTCAAGTTCCAGTGCATTTCAAGGCATTTCTACCAAAAGTGATGACATTTTTTGAGGGCAGCAATAAGTCCTGGTTTTAGAGGTTGGTGCATTTTAAGCAAGTAGCTCGAAGATGTGAAACCTCTATTTGAATAACTTGTTTGAATTTCAATCGCCACAAAATAGCAACATGAATTTCATTTCAGTTAATGTGTGGCTTTTTTGGGAAGCAAAAGCAGTATTCAACTAATGAACTCACTGCATCTAATTTTGGGATTAGTTCTTTTTTAATTTGATTGATTTGATTTTAATTATTATTTTTGCAGTATATGCTACTTTAAAAAAAATTGCAACCTTTCCTTAAGCCTTTTCTGAGATCTAAAAAGGTTTTATTGAGGCATGTATTTTGCAGTTTGTTGTATATCTTGAAATGTTAACTAAATAATAACAAAATGATATACATCATTAAAAACCTGTGTCAAGATATTGCCAAAATAAGAGGAAGCCTTTATCTGCTGCATCATTTTTGCAAAATTGGAACCTCATCACCTTTTTGATTTTAATCTAATTTCATTTCCTGAGCGGTGTTAATATCAGTGATATTTCCACTGGTGTTAAACTTGACCGCCTGCTGTGCTTCACTGGCTGTCTAGTGCTCGATGGGTGAGGGCTGATATGAGTATCTGTCTGTGTACCTGACTGTCTCTGACCACACATGCTGCCAATATGATTTGTTTTGGTCTGTGCCTGCATCTGTGCTGTTTCCGTGCATGCATGATGCTTGTGCCTGGTTATACGTCAGTTTATGTGCATGCCTAGTTTATGTGCATGTGTGCATGCGTGACAGACAGGCAGTACAGTGGGTCCATGCAATTTTATTTTATTTTTTTGTCTGTTTGTTGTGCATTTTCATTTATGTAATTTCCCATCGTCTACCAGGAGAAAAAGGTCTGAGGGGCATCTTCGTGCACAGAGCCCAGGTACTGGGGATATTACGAGCAGTGAACCAGTGAGGGCCACTCATGTGTGCTGACTACAGAGACAAACATACATAGCACTCCAAAAACAATGTTAGTTCTCCCGATCTCCTGAAAATCCCTTGATGAGGTTTTGTTTGAAGCACTGAAGAGAGCTGTCTCTTTGGTTAAGGACCAAACCGCTACCTCAGAGTCAAGAATTGAGATCCATGGAGGCAGGAGAGATTTCTTTTAGTCTGTTGAGAGTTTCATTATTTATTGTTGGGCTTTGGAAATTATAGTAAATATATTATTAGTTGGGGGATAAGTGTCTTGCTCAAGTACACAAAATCATGTAGACAGCAGGAGCAGGGGTTCAAACCAGGACCTTTCTGTGGCTGCCAGCCAGCTAAGATCACTAAGGAGACAGAAGCAAGACAAACCAAACAAAGTACTGTGCTGGAAGCTTCCGTTTGTCTTCATCTCTGTTTGTGGTTAGTCTCTTAACGGGAATATAACCCCACCCAGGCCCAGACTAGTCACACTCAAGGGCAGGTCTATGGTACTGAATATATTATTTTGTGCCTTTGTCTCTTTCCTTTACTGCATTACATAGTTGTTTTTGCATATAAGAGGTCTGTAAAGTCACACACCAAAGTTACACATACTGTCTGGCGGCTAGCTTAGCATGCCCTCATGCCCTCAAACAAATCCAGTTACAGAGTTTGGATCAGTTGACCAATTACAGCATTAGTCCAGCTGACCAATCAGAGCAGAGTGAGCTTTTCAGGATGAGGGAGAGGCAGCGTTTCAGTGCAAAGAGATACAGCAGCACAGTCTCTATTAGAAAAATAAAGCCTTATTTAGCATTAGGACATGTTCTAGAAGAAACCAAAAATATCTATGGACCTGGAAATGAGAACAATAGGCATTAATATAGACAATCCATGTCCTCCTATTTAATAAGCGGTGTCAAAGCCGCACTGACAAGCTTGACAACTGGCATCTTCTATGATAACAGTCCGCAAGTCCTGCACTGCATTAGCATCTTGCCTGTCTCTTGCCTGTTTGAAGGGATTCATACCTTCAATCTCCTTAGTGAAATACATGATCTGTTGAACTGTATTGGCAAACACCAATAGGAACACTTTCAAAAGTGACTACTACAAATTTCTAATTTCTATTTGCAATGAGAAAATAAACACTTTCTGTCTCTTGTGAAGGGCTCTCTTTCATCTAATTCTAACGATGGCATTCTTTAAACAGCAGGGCTGTGTGATGTGTTGCTGCTCCACTTTCATCGTTTTCATCATGTTATGGGCCCCACTGTTGCTCACAATAGTGCATGCAAATTTTCAGAGCACTTATTAATGTTTTACTATTTACCACCTCGCCATAGAGTCCTTTTCAGCAATATTCATGCTGACAACTACCCCAACCGTCAGTGAGCACGCCCACACTACATATACATAACAATTGAGACTCTTGTTGTGTCTGTGAACATGCACTCATTATTGCAGGAACACATTTTTTTTTCCATCCCCAAGTATTTTCAAATCGATTGGAGAGATCTTCTCTCTTCCTCCCTGAAGGTGGGTGTGTCCATGAATCACAGTGGCAGCACACTTCTCAGATTGAATGCTGATTAGAAACACTAATCTGCAATGAGGAATATTCATGCATCTGTGTAAGTGATCGGAGGAGGGAAGCAGAGCTGCTGTTGTAGGTACAAATGAATAGCGAGGCAGTCATTGTCTCCGCTGTAACTTTTAGAAGTGCCCTCATTAGGATTCAGTGAGTTGCAGAGTACAGATGCCTGAGCACGCTGCATGGAGATTGAAAACTCCTGACTGTCAAATTAAGTCCTGCTAAATACTGTTTGGGTTTTTGCATTGCAAACGAATAAGTGTTTCCAAATAGTAACCCAACGCTGTGGCTCTTCCATCACATACAAACTAAGGAGACAGAGTGATTTCAGCTCTGGTACTGTAGTAATTAGTAATAAAAAAAAAAAAGCGTAAAAGTGTTTTAGGAAATGATATCCACATCAGTCCACACTATACATAGTACACTGGAAACTACAGGCTGGCAACACAGTCACAGTCACAAATCACCTGGGAATAAATCCAAGAAAGACACATGAAAAAAAAATCTAACAAAAGACAGACTAGAAGAAGGGAGACTTTAAAAGGATGACATTGGAGATACAGAGAGGAAGATGAAGAGGGCAGATGAGGTTGCCCTCAGGCAGTGAGAGTCTTAAAGTTCATCCGGTGTCCCACTCCCATTTGTCGAGGCCCAGCCCCTCTCCTACTGCGTCCAGGGCTACCCACCAGTCACGTAGTGCACACAGACAGGTGGAGCTTAACAAACCTTTTCCATTACCGTAATGACCTTCATGACTGAACACCTCAGAGGTGGAGATGGTACAGGACTGCTTCCACAGCACGGCCATTAACTCCCTACCCATGGGTCGGCCAAGACCAGATCAGCTAGAGAGGATGCTAGCGCTGAAGTAGCCCACCATCGATCACAAACACCAGTACTGCAAGCAAGAATCCAATTCAAGTGCAGCTCAAACCGACTGCAACCATGATGGTTCCTCTTCAATATATCCCTTCAGCAAATTAAATAAACATTAAATGCTTGGATTTTATCAGCGTATGTGCACGGACCACAGCTATGTTTCAATACAAAGAGGTGAGACCCAATTGTGTGAAGACAGGAAGTGCAGGCTCAGCAGCAGAGCAGTTCTGCCACCTATCAGAAGAAGAAGAAGATGATGAAGATCCGTCAGTGAGAGAAATTACATTTTTTTTACTCTATGTTTTGTTGCACATCACACAGGTTATGAAACACACATGTATTAATGGAGAGGTGAGAGTGAGGGGGCTGCCCTGAATCCAGGCACCCTGAGCAGTTGGGGGTTCGGTGCCTTGCCTAAGAGCACCTCAGCAGTGCCCAGGAGGAGGAACTAGCACCTCTCTAACTACCAGTCCATTCTCAACAACCCTCCATTTCCCACCCCAAGTCATTACAGATGTCAAAGACAGTGGTGTCTTTGAGCAAGATGACGACCAATGCTAATTTATGAATGCGTGTGTGAATTAGGGATTTTCCAGATCGATTTGAATCGATATTTCAAGGTCCCGATTCACGATTCGATTCACGATTTGATCCGATTCAGTTCGATATCGATTCAGTCAGGGATATTTCAGTTAAAATGAATGCTTCGTTATTTTCTGTGCATGTTGAGAGTTTGTTGGTAACTTAGGTGCCAATACCTGCTCCAGGCTGGTTTGTTTGAGCCGTGCCGAGTCTGCCGATTGTGTTTCCAGGTGATGTCTCGTCAAATGGTTGCAAAGATTCATCGTATTACTGCTGTATTTTGTCTTCCGGTTGTATATTTTGCATACTACTTGTTTTTTGTCCAACTCGTCATTTTCTTCCAACTTCTTAAATGCAAAATGCATCCAAACATCAGCTTTAAACTCGTCGGTGGTGCCTGGAGAGGTGGACTCACTTCCGCCACGAGATCTTGTTCTTTGGAAAGCGGTGGAAAACAGCACTTAACGCTGATCTGGTGAGACTTCTTCTTCTTCGGTTTTGGCAGACTAGAGATATGTATGGCGATGATGCCCTCAGACAAGACTGGCAGGCGGATTTATACTTCAGGCTGCTTCTCCGCACATCCAGTGAAGAAAAAAATATGCAAGTTAAAAGATCGATCTTTGGATTTTATGAATCGATTATTAACCATTTAAATGGAGATCAATTAAAATCGATTGAATCAATTTTTTTTAACCCAGCCCTAGTGTGAATGGGTAAATATCATATACATTGGAAAAGTGTTTTGAGTGGTCAGATGACTAGAAAGACAAAGTACAAGTTCAGTTCATTTAGCTCAACTAAGCATGTCTGTGATCAAATTTAGTGACTCTATATTTTGCACTGATCACACAAGAACTGTGTACTTCTGGGGGTTGTATGGTAATATATGTTCCAGACACAGCAAGAGAGAAACTGAATCCTATTTTATATAAGAACAGGAAGATTTATTAATCCAGGACAGGTTTGCTGAGCAGGTATTCTCCTTTCATAAACACCCTGCATGAAATTGATAGTTGCAGTACACTCATACCTGGCAGCTTCCAGCAAAACCACAACCTGCTGCTTTCCCACTGTTAACAGCAAGACGCCATGACAACATGAGAAAAGTGTACAGTAAGTCTAGCCTGCTGTAGACTTGAGGGCTGTAACATACAGAGTATTGTGATGATGCTGTTTGTGACACTGTATTGATTTTCAAAAACACATTCAGTACATTTTAGCTCATAGTTTAATTGCAAGGATTAACTCATAATTTTATTTGCAAATTGTTCTCTCAAAGTGGTATTATTATGTTAATGTTACAGGGACTGAGATAAATACATATTAAAAAGCTAATTTTGACTCTGATTTTATGCATATGTTGGTGTGTCCTTTGTAATATGACAGTTTTCCTAATATTAGATTCTATAAATTACAATACATTGAATCTTAATCTCAGCAAACCTGTCCTGATCACCTTGGTATCATGATATAGAGTGGATCAGTTTTGTAGACTTTCACAATTACTGCCACTACAGTGTTTTCACAAACGTTAGCATAAAAGACCAGCACTAATCAGAGACACCAGTATCACTAGCACTAATGCTATAACACATGTATAACAGTAATTATCCAGTGAATTGCTGCTTTTCAAAATTCAATCACTGGCAGATGACCTCTGTGTCTGATTCACGCCCAGCTTGATAGACTGTTACCAAAGGTCAGTGATCCCCACCAGATAACACCTTGTAATTTGCACCTTTTCTCTGAACCGCAGCAGTCCATTACATAAAGCCCTGTGTGGGCAAGTAGCCTCCATCTCCAGAGCCCCTCTGACTGCTTTCAGAGCTGTGGCCTGCTGGCCAAACACAACTGTGGGGTTGTGTTAGGAATCAAACAGAAGGCCTGGTCAGCCAAGAGGCTTGTGTCTGCGGTCCCCTGTGGAGCCTGATGTGCTGTAGCTCTGAGCCAACACACCGAGATGCTCTCTGAGAGATGTTTTCTCTCGCTGCTGCTGTCTCTCGTACCACTTCTCCATCGCTACGTGGCTCAATCCCTCCTCTAACTCCCTCTCTCACTTCATTTCTATCTCTTTCCACTCCTCCCTTGATCTTTCTACCGCTCTCACCCTCTTGTCTTTCTCCCTTCATGACTTTCCTCCCCTCTCCTCTCTCTTTCTTCCTGCCTCGCCCCCATTCCTGCAGCTCTCCAGAACACTTACATTGCAATACACTCGCCATCTCACACACTCCAAGGGGAGGTGTTCAACTGGTACATTATGTCTCTTGAGTATTTCTCAGACTAATGGAAAACACTCAAAATGCCTTAGCATTCCATCATTCTACTGGTAAAAGGAGGGACTCAGTCCA
This sequence comes from Synanceia verrucosa, assembly GCA_029721515.1. Lineage (NCBI taxonomy): Eukaryota > Metazoa > Chordata > Actinopteri > Perciformes > Synanceiidae > Synanceia > Synanceia verrucosa. The sequence goes on along the minus strand of CM056560.1, from coordinate 19,746,489 downwards.
CATATTGCCTCCATAAGGGAAAGTTTCTACCAGTAGTTTTTTTTTAGAACTGTGAGCACTTTTCAAGTTGATTTCCTGTTTTTGTTCTGTGGGCCTTTCACATAATGTGCTTACCAGTTTAAAGGGGCTGGTAACACAGTAAAGGTGAATTCATATTGAATGCAAAGTCAGTCTTTATCCTTGTTTTATTCAGGCTGTCCAGTCAGTCTGCAGTACAAACACTGTTGTAGCTATCACACACACAGACTCATAGATGTCTGAGGATCATTCCTCACTGCTCTCATCCCTGTTTAAGCTGCAATGCACTCAGGTTTCTGCAGTGACCTTTGCTGTGAAGACCACTAAATGACACAAAGAGTGGCAGTCTCACACAGTTCAATGAGGACATCCAGAGACAAGTCAATAATGGAAGATGGAAGCGTCCTATTAACCCACAAGGATACTGCATCCCCCTCTGCCATGACTTCTCATACTAATTGTGTTTTAATGCAGCACCACAGCTACTATAGGCCACTGCTCTGCTACTTCCCTATGGGGATCATTAGATTAAATGTATACATATATCAGTATTTTATGTGCAAAAGATATTCAAAATTGAAGTAACCTGCAGTAGAAAGAAAAATATGGTGAGGAAAAAAAAGAATTAGATGACATGTGACAAAGGTCTTGATCCAGATTCAAACAAAAGACATCTGGGCTGCAAGACTTGCATGTGTGACGCCTCAGTGCATCGCTTTGAAGATAAAAATCTACTTAGACGTTGTTTCTACAGGGGGGGAGATGGAGGTTTATCAGAAAGATAAAAGACATGCAGTGGTCAACACTTACTCTGTATGCATGTTGAAGAGTTTAATTGTGTTTGGATAAACTGGAAGTGAATGTGTTTGTTGTTAGTACCACTCCTATTACTATAGTCTTGTTGGTCTTCTCTTCTTCTAATCCTGCAGCTAATTTGAATCCAAGCAGCAATCACAGTCATATTATCCTTTTCATGATTTCCATATTGGTCGATTTGAGTTTTCATTCATCATACCAGTAGTTTGTCAATGACAATCCGTTTTGTCAGCTAACTCAATTTTGTATTTTCTAAACCAGCAAATGAACAGTTTAGCTTTGGATAAATCTGCACTTTCAACTGTATTCAAATCCATCCATCCATCCATTTTTTACCGCTTATCCTCATAGGGACGTGGGGGAGCTGGAGTCTATCCCAGCTGTCTTAGGGTGAAAGGCAGGGTACACCCTGGACAAGTCTCCAGTTCATCACAGGACACACAGAGACAGACAACCACTCACACACAGTCAATTTAAATTAACCAATTAACCTAATCCCCATGCATGTTTTTGGATGGTGGGAGTAAGCCAGAGTACCCGGAGAGAACCCACACAGACATGAGGAGAACATGCAAACTCCACACAGAAAGGCCCCTGGCCTGGAATCAAATCCAGTACCTTCTTGCTGTGAGGCGACAGTGCTAACCACTACACTACTGTGCCGCCCCTTATTCAAATCAAATGCTTTTATTTGATAACTACATTAATACATACACAGATATTATTTGCAGTGCCTACACTGCATCATCAAAACAAAAAAAATCATTAAATTGTCAGACAGTCCACTACAGGAATGGGCAGGTATTACTCAGGTTTTCACAGCCCTTTAGTGTTAGCTTAGAATGAGTCTGATCTGGGCAGGAGAGTAATGAATCAATACATGAGGTCACACTCAGGCCAACTGAAACTTCTCAAGGGTCTAGAAGAACTAGAGTGGTCAACACAAAAAACAATGGCCTTCTCTCTTCTCTAGCTTTGTTCATTCTAGGCTACTGTAGAAACCTGACAGCCAGCTCCATGAAAAGGCTTTAATCTAGAAAATAACCCACAAGATGCAAAAATGTGCCAAAAATCTTATGACATTTGCTGTGACGTCCTTAATCCATAAATGTTCAAGGTCAATGCCTAATCTCAACTACAGTAAATGCCACACACTGCTCCTTTCATAGGTTTATTTTATGTAATTTTATAACCATTGTTTATGCTGCAGATTTCCAGCCCAAATCATAAAACTATTTCACAAATGACAAGTGATTCTGGACTTCAGTGAGGTGCATGAGTAAACAAGGGTTATAATGAAAGGAAAGCACTGTACTGATAAAGCTTTGGTTCAAAAGTGCAGCACATTAAAAATCAATTTTGATTTTTGACAAAATACTGTGTGTGCAAAATTCTCTGTCCTGATAATGAGGCTCAGTGTACATGAACGCTCTCGTGGTGATTGTGCTTGCATAAGCTTTCAGTTTCACCAGGTGACTCCTGCAAAATATTAATACATTTAAAAGAAGCCGAGGACAGGCAGAAAATCAGGCCAGTGCATATTACTGCTAATGATCTCTCTCAGCGAAATCACACACACACACACACACACTGCAGGCTTACACACATATAAGTAGGAGTGAACAGCAAGGCATAACCATGAGTCCACTGAGTCTTTGCACATAGAAAAAACTGTGTAAAAAATGCATGTATGTAGACAACAAACACACATCGCCGGTTAAAACTCTAAATAAAATGCTTCTGTGTCACCACCAGCAGCGTGTTAATGTGTGCCCTTCCCAGAAGGGAAGCAGCAGGAGTGTGGAACTGGTTTTGTCAGGGCCTTAATGAGGGAGGGACATGGTCCATGATTCAAACCCAACAGAGCTGGCTCATCACAGCTCACTTTAAAAAAGAGAATGATGGAATGTGGCGCAGCTCATTTATAATGTCAGCCTGTCACATAACGTTTTCATAGCAGCGACCAGTGAACAAGCCACAGTGGGAAGGAGGGTGATGTGATGACATACACACCAGACAAAACAATTCAGCTTTAGATTCAAGCTTCAAGAGTCTAAGAGCTCTATGTTGAACTGTTTATGAAAAAAAATTAGATCCAAATGCTTCTGAATTGTGCTGGCATGGCTGTGGCAAGCGTGGTACTTTGATACACTTATTGTGGTCCTGTCCAGCGGTCAAATATTTCCATATATTCATCCATATATTTCCATAAGTCCATATCCCACAATGTCCTGCTCTGTGTATATTGGGAAATAAATTAGAAAATACACACAGTCGGAATATACAACGAATTGTTGCACTAGCCTTTCTCTCTGTAAAGAGGACAATACTTATGAACTGGACAACCCGTAAACCAGACTGTTATAATATACAGAACTGGTTAAAGGTCTTTCTGGATCTGCTTTCAATGGAAAGTGCAGCCTCTTCCCTTAAGGACTATGACACTGGACTAGGTGCTCCATGGACTTTTATAGACGATATATGAGTGATAGAATAATGGTCTGTCCCAACATCCTTACACTCATTTTCAAATACTTTGAATGAGAAATACATTTATTATTTATTTTATTAATTTATTGATTTTGTAAAAAAATACTCAGAATGGGATGGAATAATATGCTGATTGGAATGTATTAAGCTGAAAGGGAGATGTTTATTTGTATCATATCTGTACCCCCCCCCCCCCCGTTTGTTTCTGTGTGTGTGTTTGTGGATATAAGTAACGCTGTGGCATGCTGTTGGATGTCTTGTTGTCACTGTCATTGTTTTGTCGATTGGAAAATAAAAATTCTAAATAATAATAAAAAAAGAACTGTTTATTTGTACTGTGCTGTGTAGCGTCATACTGATCGACAAATTAAATATCATACTGGGTGGATATCTTATACTACATATGTATTGTACTGCTGGCACACGCACACTGTGCTGATATACTCACTCAAACACTACAACAGTCATAAACCTACACCCACATTTGTTGTTCTTTATTCTTTTGACAAATATTGTTCAAAGATATGATGCCTCCTGTGGCAGTATTAAATATTTATGTACGTTGTATACACTGTTTTTTTAAACATATTGTCAATAAAAAATCTATTTAGCTCAAGCACTGATTTCCCTGAGCACTATCTCGTGCAGCAAGGACAAATCTAAGATTTGTTTTCATGTGGCCTCATGTTAATGAGACGCCTCTGCATAAAATAGGTTTTGTCTTTTCCAGTTTCCTCCAAGCACAACTTCAGTCATACTTACTACCTGGTTACACTGTGACAAGTCCCTAATAATTTAAACCACTGTTAAAAAATGAAATAAAGACATAACCAGAATCGGACAACATAAGCTGGGACAGTTTAACAGCAGACATGCAGTATGTCTGACGAGATGCAGTTAATGGAGTGGTTCCAAGCAGTAACTTGGGAAAGATGCAGTAAAAAGTAAAACTACATAAAGTGAGGGTCAGGGCTGATGGTCCATCAAGCCACAGGGAGTGGAATGAAATTTGTTTCAACCACCCTGCCACTGCCTCTATAATCTCCATATGAGTTCTGTTTTGGAGCCTCAGTTCACTTGCACCCTGCTAAAAGAGAAATGCCAACAAAGAGCACTTTTCTACAGTGGTTTGGAAAATGAGCCGTAGGGCCGATCGAACCCTAAATAGCTGCAATCAATATCAGGCAATAAGACAAGATGTACCTCCAATTAAAGCTGAGTGTTGGCACCAACAAAACGAGGGCTTGAGCAGTTAATAAATGAGCAGCACACGAAAAGTTGGCAATCGCAAGGCATACTCAGAAGGCTTTCATGAGAAAACAGCTGTGATCAAGAAATAAACAAGCATCTCAGTGAGCAGAACATGCACACTGACATGAAAGCCCAAACAACAGCCAATGTGTAGAGCGGCTGCCTGAGATAGCCTCTCGCTGGTAGTCTTCATGTTATTAGCTTCCTGACAACCACACACAGGCACAAGTGAAAAATAGAGGTCTACTATGGGTCTTAATCGGTTCTCTGGAGTGATAAGACTTTACAAAAGCCATAGCTACAAATGGTTTTATAGATGGAGTAACTGGACAGAGGTGAAGTCAGATTTTGAGTTGGCGATAGTCATGAAAATATCAGCTATCTGCTCCTAGCGTAGACTACGAGATATATGCAGTAATGCTGTGCCTTCTTCTTACCAGATCCTATCCTACTGTGGTCACTATATAAAGCAGTTTCAGCTCTGTGTCTATCACAGAGAGATGGAGAATGTGTCTTTATAATACACTCTATTATAAATTTAAAATGAACAGCAGTTTATTGTGATTATGATAATTAAAAAAAAAAAAAAAACAAGTACGTTTATGCCACAGCAGTCGGCTCTCATTCAGCACAGAGTAGTCTGGAGGTTGCTTGACTGGAGGATTTTAAGACTCTCTCCACAAACATCTTTCTCAGTCAACAGATAGATATATAAATATAGTATGAATAGAAAATTAAATGAATAGAAATATATCCACAATATACACTTGGTTATTGACACTAAAATTGACCCACATCCACAGCTAGACACAGATTTGAAAGGAGGAAGTAGATATATATTTTGGTATGTTATGAATTATTAGACACTAATGAAAGTGTGTAACACAGATCATGAAAAAAAATTCTCATTAAAGGTCACCTATTATGCAAAATTCACTTTATAAAGGCAGTATAACAGTAGTATGTGTCCCCATAGCCTGTGAATGAGACCCCAGGAGTGAAAAAAGTGTCACCTCCTTCCCCTGCTTACTTCTCTTCTTTACTAATGTGTGCAGAAACAGGCGAGTTGAATATTTCTCGCCAACTGACGTAGAGTGGTGAATTGCCCCTCCCTCCAGTAGAGGACACTACTACACAGTTACAAACGTGGAGCAGTAAGTTATTCCATTTTGTGTTGCTTTACTATGTAGCTCTACTTAGTGTGATAACCTGTAAATATGTCCCTATAGCGTTAGCACTGCAGCTACCGGAGCTGCCCTCCGGTAGCTGCAGTGCTGACCGGAACATGTTTATAGACCATCACGTTAAGTAGTGGTACAACACAAAATGGAATAACTTATAGCTTCCACGTCTGTAGTGTTCAGGACAGTTTGTACCGATCCATGCTTCAACTTCAGCTGTGTAGCCAAGCATAATTTGTTTACAAAGCAGTCCCCCGGAGCTCGGTTAGCTGTAGTGCTAACCAAGCTGCATAGAATAATGTATTCTATACATACTGTGGTATACTTGTCATCTTAGCTAGCTCCGTTAGCAGTCCTCCGGAGCTCGTTTGGCACTGCAGTTAACCACGCTCCGAAGGACTGCTTTATAAACATGGGCCATGTTAGCAAAGGTAAGGGGAGAGAGAGTCACTTCCTCTCTCCAGAGAGGGGGCGTGAAAATTTAAAGGTACAGACACAGAAACAGCCTGTTCTCAGCAGAGATCAATACAGTGATTTTTAACTGGCTGGAATTCAGGACCAGGGCTGAGTTTGGGCTAATACACTTTGAATACAATATTGTTAGACGTTTAAGACCTATATAAAATTGCCGAAAAAGTGTATAATATGGGACCTTTAATAGTGAGCAGATCAGGTCTGTGTCAACAATAAACCAAACCTGGGCCCTGATTATAGAAAATATTGAAACTGCTTGTCCCATCTTCACTTCAGTTGCAAAGAAAAATCTTATGATTACAGAGGAAATCCATGGATGTGTCCTCTCCTACCTCAGGCCTCTTATCTTTTCTTGTAGAAATTCAAACTATAATTGTAAACTTGATTCTCCATTCAGTCCTTCATGCCTATGTCCATTCGAGATGAATCAATTTTAGCAACAAGAATCAGGGGCACTCATAGTGACGATGGAGGAAATTTTATGGGAAATTAATTGAATCTAAATTTATTACCTGTCATTTAAAGTGTCTTTTTAACCATTATATTTCAGTGCTCACATTGCTATCTTGTTCCCCATCTTCACTGCCAGTGACATAAAGACCTAATAACAGTGCTGCTGACATTTTTGGCAGTTATGTTGACTATAGGATAGGCTTTACGAAATCCTAATTGAGGATTCCTAACTTTGTAAATCTTTAGTTTGGGATGGTTCAATAAACTGCTCAATTCCTATATTAAGATAAGAAATTTTCACAAATGCAGTTAAGAAACATATTTCAGTAAAACCAAAAAATCCTACATGTCACCCTAAACTGAACAACAGGGATTTCAGACTTAGGAAGTTTCTGTAATGAGGCCCCAGGTGTGTTGTTGTAACAGGCATGTGCAGAAACAGTGGAAAGGGAAAAAAAACCCTTCAGCTCTTTCAGACTGCCCCAGTTAAAAGGTGAGAAGTCTGTCACGGTTAGTGAACCATAAATAGGAAATCCTAATAAGTGTTTCATTTTAAGCTTGTTTCATCTAAAGCTTGTTTCATCAGAGTTTTTGAAGTGCACTGCCGTAGATCGGCTAAAATCGTAAACAGGTCTCTTCCCATCGGCCCCAGGCCATCAATGAGTTTGTGTGAAACATCCCGCTTTTCAGTAAAATCAGTAAAAAAAGCAGCTGAACAACTACTTGGCACTGTTCGTGCTTGTCACTGCAACTATTTTGATTCCTTCCAGTCAGGTTTTCAACCACAACACTGAGACTGCTCTTACTAAGGTCTTCAATGACACCCAATTAAAAAGTAAAGAGGCAGAATTTCTAAATATTAAATTTCTAAATATACTACATTGACTAGAAAACTGGGTGAGACTTTCTGGCAACCCATGTCACAGTGTCCAAACATTCACAACATGTCGTGCGGTACCCACTATTTCATGTCCTGTTCACACACTATTTGCTTCTCAGCGCCAGTCACACTGCTCCTTGGAGGCAGCGCGCGCATCCGCAGGGGGGTTATTTCAGGACGCCACCGGGCAGAGGGCACATGGAAGGGTGAAAGGGGTGGCAGTGGTCCAGTAAGCACTTGATTTATTGTATACATTGTAAATATTAGGGATAGAGGTGGGAAACAGAATACTGTGTGTCATGTGAATATGTTGTTGTCATTGTAACATGTTTATTTCCTGCCAAATTGCTATATTTTGAGGGGTACATTATTTAGATTCCCCTGGGGAATTGGTATGGCCTGGCTGGCCCAATACACTGGGCTATTTAAGAGAGGCCTCATTCTGTGTTGAGGGAGAGAGAGGTATAGGACTAGGCTATCTCAAACAACTGCCATTTGTTTTTGTGCTGCCAAAGTGTCAGTTGGACAGTCCTGCATTATTTATGTTTGTTTTGAGTTGGAAATTTTCCTCATTGGAAATAAATATTGAATTAAATATGCCAATCCACTCGTCGACATTGTACAACGCAGGCCACATTTCAGCATCCGGGGTGACCACTCGGTCCCTCACAATCACCCTGGTTCAGATTATGGAAAATAAGTAACCATAATTATGTAGACGACTCACAGATTTATAAACCATATTGTTTGGGGACTACGCACCAATAGAAACACTGAGACAAAGCTGACATAGTTACTTGTGGTCATGTGATGCCTACCGTGGTGTTGAGCTCATTACCATCATCACCACAATATATTAAAATAATAAAATACTGTATATCTCCATATATTTGCTGTTGAAAGTTACAGGAGTGCATATGGTGTTTGATATGAATTATAAACAATATATCTATATATTTAGTAACATCCTGTTTTCAAAGCTTGCGGGGGTACCACGGTAAACCGCCAGACCGCATTGACTGGGTGATTTATCACCGTGGTAATAAAAAAATCCACGTCACAGCCCTACTTGAAACGTACTTATGACCTTTAAATCACTGACTTAATCCCACCTCTAATGTACACCTCATTGGCCATAATAACCTGGGGAGAAAAAAGGTACAGAAAATGAAGGTGAAGAGTGATTTTAGTATGCATGCATGCTGGCTGTTTGAGAATACCTTAGTATTTTTCCAGTATAAATATTCAGTATACCCTGTTTCTGTATATTATTACACTATGCAAGTGGAACACAAGGTCTGTTTTCACCTGAGTACATACCCACTGAGATAAACACTTTCTTCTATGAATGCATTTGTAATCCTGGAGCCAGGTCAGAGGAAGATTGCAGCAGCACCATTACAAAGGCCAGGTCAGTGTGTGCTGTATATTTCCTCTCTCTCTCTCTCTCTCTCTCTCTCAGTCCTCTCATCATTGCCAGCCTCGGGCGTCCTTCCCTTCACCACTCTGCACAGACACCTCAGCAGCCATATGCCATTAGGTAAGAGCCCAGAGCAGCAATACTCATAAATATTGACTTGGTTTCAACATATCCCACAGGAAGTTTTCCAAACAGCAGGTATTGCATTAGCACACCAACAGCAAACACAACCCATGGTCAACCGCGACGACCTAAGCTAACTCTCTCATCATTCACTCTTGCAGAAAGAACATAAGGTGCTGCAGCAGGCCTGCGGGATGTGGGATGTCGTTACAAAAAATATTTAATTAGCAGCTGCAATAAAATTCTCCCTGGCGGATGATCACTGTCAACTGTTAAGCATCTCACAGGGCTCATGGATTTCTTTAGAGGTACAGTGTTTTGTTTTTTTGTCTTTCCACAGGAGCAGGAAATGAATTGCTGTGACACCTAGAGAGACTGGCCTTACAGGACCAACGCTGCTCCTCCTGAGCTGCAGCGCAATGCTATCAAATAAAATACAACTGTTCATCACACCAGCACCTGAACACATCCAATTCAGTGGATGGTATTTTCCTCTCCCTATAGGTATGGTTAATTAAAAGTGTTTCCTTACAGAGTGCATGTGGAGATTATGTGTGTTCCTCCTTTAATCTGCCAGGGATGTCTCTGACTTGGACTTGTTAATCAATCTTGTTTGGGTGTTAACTAATTACATTCCCCCATTCCACAAGATCAGAAACAGTGAATTACTCAAGGCAAAGCTGATTTCCTGAAGGTTGGGAGAGCAGTCAGGTGGAAGAATTAAGCCATTTACTAATGAGAGAAAACATGATTTGTTACTTCCAGCCTGGTTCATCAGCTCCTGCTGAGTGCTGGTGAAGGAATGCCTGGGCTGCAGCATGGCAATAAGAGGTCACCTCCACTCTCCTGTTTATAAATGACACTTTATCAACCAATGTTTTAGTTTGTTTTTTTTAGGACACCTTAAAACCTCTTTGCATTCAGGGAGGATCACATTTCAGTCCAGAGATTTTGACCAGTATTGTGCTAGTTACTACCGCAGGTCATTCATACCATCAGCAATAAAACTTTACAACATCAGCATCACTGTCATTGCTGTCACTGTTTTTCAGGCACTATCACTTTGCACAGAAAAAAATTGCACTGCCTTTTTTCCCCACATAGAATTTTTTTTTTTTTATCATATTTATTCATCTGATAATTGTGTTCAATTAACAGTCTAACAGTTCATTATATATATATATATATATATATATATATATATATATGTGTATATATATACGTATATATATATATACGTATATATATATATATACAGTCATGGAAAAAATTATTGGACCACCCTTGTTTTCTTCAATTTCTTGTTAATTTTAATGCCTGGCTCAACTAAAGGTACATTTGTTTGGACAATTATAATGATAACAACAAAAATAGCTCATGAGAGTTTAATTTAAGAACTAAGGATTATTCATTTTCCATGGTTTTCTTGATAATAACCAAAATTACTTAAATTCTTACATCAATAGCTATGGCATTGTACCGCCAAAAACACTACTTTTAAGCATTCCATGTTTTCTTTTCTGTTTGCTTTAAACACATGATACACACAAGAGTTAATACTTGATTGCATAACCATTGTTTTTGATGACTGCAGCCATGCGTCTTGGCATGCTCTCCACCAGCTTCTGACATTGTTCTGCTGTCACAGCAGCCCATTCCTGTTGGACAAATTCAAACAAATTTTCTTTGTTTTGGGCTTGTGGTTCTCCATTTTGAGTTTGATGATTTTCCACAGGTTTTCAATTGGATTAAGATCTGGTGATTGAGCAGGCCAAGGCATGGTGCGAATGTTGTGGTTCTCCATCCAGGCTTTAACTGACCTTGCCGTGTGGCAAGGGGCATTGTCTTGTTGGAAAATCCAGTCATTCGAGGCAGGAAAGAGTTTTCCAGCTGATGGAAGAAGACTGTTTTCAAGGGTAGTCCTGTACTTGACCTGGTTCATTCGGCCTTCACACAATTGCATTTGCCCTGTTCCACTCAGACTGAAACAACCCCAGATCATGACGGATCCACCCCCATGTTTTACTGTAGGGGCAAGACAGTCTGGGTTGTAAGCTTCTCCAGGCTTCCTCCTAACCAGTAAGTTGGCTGGAGTTGGCATCAATTCAAAATTGGATTCATCACTGAAGAGAACCTTAGCCCAATCATCAACAGTCCAATCCTTGTGGTCTCGAGCAAAGAGTAACCGGGCCTTCCTCTGCCTTTCATTGATGAAGGGCTTCTTGCGTGCTCTGTGTGACTTCAAACCAGCTTCAACAAGTCAGTTTCGAACTGTCCTTGCCGAGCAAGTCACATTTCTCGACAGTGCCCACTCATTTTAAGGTCCCTGGAGGTCTGGCGACGATTCCTGACACAGGAACGGATGAGTGCACGGTCATCTCGTGGGGTAGAAAGACGTTTCCTGCCACGGCCAGGTAGCAATTTGGTAGTGCCATGTTCAGCTTGTTTTTTTTGTTGTAATGAACGGCTGTCTTGGAGATCTTCAGTTTTTTCGCTACCTGTCTCTCACTCATGCCAATTTCCAGCAGTGCCAAGATGGCTGCCTTTGTTGCTTCACATAATTCTTTTGTTTTAGGCATTATGTGAGAGCTGACAACTTCTGAGTTGTGCTACGGCTTGAATGTAAGCAGGAAACCACTCTAGGCCTTTGCATGTGCAGTGCTGCTTGTGACATGAAATGGCCTCTTATATACCCTGGGAATCAATTAAGCTTAAGAATGTCAAATAGGACATAAAGTATTATGTGACCAGCTGCATTTTTTGTGTTCATTGTATTATACGTTTAGTGGTACCAGATATTAGAATGAACAAGAAATTGAAGAAAACAAGGGTGGTCTAATAATTTTTTCCATGACTGTATATATATATAATTCCATTGTATTTTGTACTTTAAATATTTTATATTTCTATTATTATTATTATTTCAATGCTGTTTTTATAACTACTGCAATGTGTCTGTGATTTTGTCTTTGCTGCTGTAGTGGGTAAATTTCCCCCAATGGGGGAGAAATAAAAAAACTATTCTATTCTATTCTAAATAGTAACTAGTTACAGTTACTAGTTACTTCATTCAAAAAGTAACTCAATTACTTTGTTGAATACTTATACCAAAAGAAATGTGTCACTGTTAAAGGTAAATTGTTCGTTCCTATTTAGGACCCTGGGGAGTGAGAGTTTACCTCATGGTGTGTTCACTGGCAGTCAGAACTTGGAGCTCAGATCATCTTAACCTCAAAGTTTAGTGCTCCCAGCTCTTCCAGCCTTAGAGACGTACAACAAACCATGTACAGTAGCTACTGTTTACGTCAGTAGCAGATAGCATGAATTCTCTGTCTGGTTGGTGAGATTAATCTGACTTTCTGAGTTGGAGATCTGACTTCAAGGAGGGTTGTGATTTAAATTCTGACTTGGAGTTTGGAAATTCCGACATTCATTCATAACTTGAACACACCATGAGTCTAACAGAAACCCCCAGGCTCCCAGTGCTGCTGCAGTGACATTAATCCTCTGTTTTACCAGCGATGTTTGTTTACTTATGCAGGAAAAGTTGAAAGAAAGAAGGAAAGAAAACACAACTTTGAAAACGTTAATCGTACTTTATTTGCTACTAGTAAACAGAGTAGGGAAGAATAAAAAAAAAATCAATGAGTCAATATTTTGCAAATAGATTCAGTATGAACCTTTGGCAACATTGCAGAAATGTTTCTTCCAATGGGAAGTAACAGTAAAGAGTGAGCACATCTTAACCTTTCAAATCTGGATTAATCAATGACCTCCACGGTTACCGTGCAGCTCAAACTTTCAAACGGAGCCTCGTCTGAAGTAAAAATCGCCTCTGCAAACATAATTAGAAATGAATACATCTGTAACCTGGCATGAGAACATTTTAAACCAATGACCAATGACCAATAACCAATGTTTCACTGTGTTTACTCCCACCACTGTTGGACAGATTAAAGTCCGAAGCATTTTTCCAGCAGTGGACCTTCACTCCTCCCTTCATTTGCCCACACATCCATTTCCTGGAGCAAAGAGGAAAACAGCCAACAACAAGGACAAGACATAGAGCCAACCCTGAGGCCGTCACAATCACTGCAATGCATCGCTGCATATTTGCATAAAGTTGAACTCAGCTCGACCTTCAAGTGTCGTCACCAATCTCTCTCCACCACGCCACACCCTGTCGCTCCTCATATCCCTGCACTCATTTCAAATGAACTGGGCTCAAATGGACAGAATGTAAAACGCATGAAAAATGTAAATACATGAAATAAAACATCATCTTTCCCTGTCTAGATCTTATGGTGCGGTGGCTCTAGGGATCCACAATTTGACAAGTTAATTAAATCCTTGCCATTAACCAGTGAAAAAGTATTACATATTGAGCCATATAATAAATTCTGTTTGGTTTTTAAGGAAAAAATATTATGACAGCAACCAAAAATACATATATAGTTCTTCTTAGCAAAGCAGCCTACAGCACTGACAGTTAAGCTATTAGCATTTGTTCCATTTAGATGATTTGGGTGATACACAGCAAATTCCCACTGTAAATCACATCCTCACATTTATTTGCAGGCGACAGATCAGAAAAACATTTTAAAAAACTTAATGTTGATGAGGAACAAGGCCCAATGAGTCGCTGTTTTTAGAGTGCGCTAAAGGAAATGTTTAATGGCAGGTCTAATTGGGATGGAGCATGGTGAGTGTGCTCGAACTCACAAAGAGGGTCAGAGCTGGAATGTACACTGATGTAGTTATGAACTGCAAAACAAGCACTATAATTTGATTGTCTCATTTTGCATTATTTAGGAATATCCAACTTTTTTCCTCAATCTTACAGCAACAGCAGGCTCTGTGTGTTTTGCACATTCCCTCATCAATAAGTGATCCAAATCGTAGTTGAGTATTGCCTATTAAACACTCGCCTCCTCTCTGGAGTGTTACTCTAAGCACACACCACATGGCATAGAAAGAAGCTCAGGGCCTTCAAGGATTCCCACTCCTTCAGAAGACAGTAAATAATACATCTTATTGGATTTGAGGGAAGAGCTTCACACTTTACAGTGGAAAATGAGGAATAAATTCAATTCTATGTGGCTCAACAGGCCGTGGCAGGGACACAAAGGGATAAAATAAATGCTAAGAAAATGGTATCAGTAGAGTTTCACGTTGTCATTACCAGCAGAGATAACCGAGCTGTCCTATTGAGCCTAATGCATAATGTTGCTGTTCCTCCTCTTCCTCTCCTGAGCAGTTTCAGCTGCTGCATAATTGAATGTGAAAACAGTGTATTATTCTGTCTGCAGGGACAGAATAACATCAGAAAGCTGGGAGCTGGAATAACATTTTTTTTTTTTTAAATCTGACCACATCACTGAGCAAAAGCAACCCAGAGATCCAGAGGGCTGTCCGTTGAAGCATGACGCCATCCCCTCTGTCTCGTCTATCCTGAGAACTGTCCTTTATTTTCCAGAAATGGGTATACACTTTTCACCCACGGAGCAGGAGGTGAAGGGGAGGCGACAGCATTGTTTGTGTCTCTGACTCCAAATATGTCTCACAGACACTTAGTGCTATTGGTTTAGGAGTTCTCATTACTTGATTGATTTTCTAAACTGTGCAGTGAAGAGAGACGGCGAGTGGGAGCCTGGGACCGGAGGGATGAACCCTAAACTAGTATTTTGGTTGGCAAGGCTGAGCTGCTCGTCTCGCCTGCAGCGGCTCCAGTCATTGTATGTTTTGATTTAATATCTGAAAGGTAATCCATGAAACTGGGATCTTTGAAGTTTTCCATGGTGCGTGAAAGACCTATATCCTCCTGGGTTATATTTGGGTGTGTAGAAAGACAGTGGGTGTTGAATGATTGTGCCATACAATTCATTTAAATGCTTTTCATGTGTTGTGTATTTCACTTCACAAACACATCACAAAACACTTCTTAGACCACATGCTGCAAATTGAGAGTATAAAGTACTGATATGTCAGCATTTAAGTGTGCATAGAATGAGATTAGGGGCCTTATAAATTATCTGAGTGCATTTAATTGGTCAGCAAACAACTTCCTGTTTTCCCAGTGAACCCCTAGAAGACACTGGACACCCATGGACCTCGGTTTGAGAGCCACAGAGGACTCTGGAAGTCCTCCTCCCTGACTGCAACACCAGTCATTAAAAATTTCAGAGCCAGATGGTCGTGCATTTTTTACTCCTGGCAAAGATTTGTTTTTGACTTGATTGACTGACTTGGAAAATCACACATTAATATACAGCAATATAAAAAGACATAAAAATATGCATCTCCTGTATGATTTTTTACAGTTCCAGTTCAACAATGCATTTTATGTGGAAGGCTAGCAGCAAACCTTGTTGGTTTTATGCTGAAACTGTAGCTTTCACAGAAGGTTAAGCACGTTACTGAAGTTGATTAAAAAAATGCTAACAACACTATTTGCTTGGGGAGTCATTTGTGTTTGTTGAATACTGATTTCATTACTCAAAGCAATGCTTTTTACATAGACATGGAGTGTTTTGAATGGCATGAGTTTCTGTTGGAGTGAACTGAAGAGATTTCTAACCATGTCATGTGACAGCTGACCACACATACTGTAAACAACACAACATAGAGCGACAAAAACAACCCTTATCCGTGGTCTTGTCAAAGATCAAGTTTGCAGATCTGTTTGAGAATTTAGCTTCATCAGTTTTGGTTACAAGCAACTGATAATATTGTTAATAATACTGTAGTTTCTTAAGTCCCTTTCAAACTGCACAAAAATGAAGAGTCGACCGGGGTTGACGCGGCATTCTGATGAGGGTCAAACAACCCTCCAATCGACCTGGGAGTTTATCGGCTCGGCTGCAGTGTGAAAGGCGTCCCGTGTCACTCGTTGATGTCTGTCGTGTTCTGTTTTAATCACTGGTCAGTCTTTCAAGCTGTCACTGTGTAGCTGCAAAGCTGCTCTCTCATAAGATCAGTCTTCCTGTTGATCTCCAGAGACCGATCTGTGAAGAGCAGAAATTTCATTTAATCAAACAAATGTGTAGCTACACAATCTTTAATGGGAGCACATATGTGATTTAGTCCTATATCATTCTCCGGAAATCCCACTGATCGGGGTATCCCGATGTGAACCATGCGACTGTGTTTACATACAGCTTGTACAGCGATCAGGCACACCTTTTTTTATTGATCATGGCAGCATGCAGTAGTACTAGTATTAGTATTAGTACTGTGCTGGGTTTGTAGACAAAAGGGACAAAATTACACTAAACAACAATATTAACATGTGACCCGCTAATGTCCGTGCTGTTCAATGTTTACCTGACAGTGTTCCGGCGCACTTAAATCTGTAATGATAACGTTGTCAACCCGGGTTAGAAAATGCTGTGTCGAACCATTAATTGCAGTGTGAAAGCAGTATTTTACTGAACTTTAGGAAGGCAGAAATAATCTATTTGGCTTAATTAAATCTCAGTCATCTATAATATTTTGGAAAGTTAGTAGGGAAGTAATGACACATCACAAGACAGTTAAAAATTGATACAAATGTGTGATGATTCAAATCAGCTGAGATGAAAAATTATTCGGGATTAATCCCCTAAACAGTGTAGGAGGAGTTCACTATGCTCAACGTCATACGTCACTGTAAGGTATTCAGATGAGACACATGGCGGTGACTGCAAGTGACTTTGAACTCAAGCATGAGGGATTTCCTTAAATATCCAGTTTGTATTTACTTTTTGTTGTTTAAGATAAAATCTAATTTCAGTAGCACTTTTAAGAAGACTGCGTTGACACTTTCTGCGGTGTATTGCACAGTTTACCCTACCTCAGAGAAGTAAAAAGCATTGAATGTTTTGAAGTTAAACCTCTGCGAAATAACAATAATGAAGGAATCTTTTTCAGCCATAATGTGTCTGCAAGCTCATTCTGTTTAAAAAAAATTGTGAGAAAATTGTATCATTAACCCAGTATCAGAAACTGTATTGAATTGTGCTGTATCATCACATCCCTAAAAGTTAGTTATCGACCAAAATGGAAGCCAACAAAGAAACTACTCTAGTGTTTGCAACAGCAGAGTCACTATACAAAGCAATAATATTGTACTGTAAACAAATATAAAAGGTCAATAAACATCAACATCCATATTCCTGAGTGAAGTTTAGAGAGAATGGAGAACACAGACGGCAGTCCTTCCTGTTGTCCTCTGTCCTTCTCCATCTGCTGATGTGATTCACTGCCTGTAGGGATCAATGGTAGAGACTTCTAAACAGTTGAACTGCACACAGACAGCTTTTGTTTCAGCTTATTTGCAACAATTTGCCTTTAGCCAAACTGGTGCGCTGAGCTTGTGTAAAACATAGACTGTAAAAAGAATGGACGTAGCACCCATGACGTCACCTATTGGTTTGAGTCTGTTTTGTGCTCCTATCATGGGCATTTGAACTACACCAGCTTGGATTTTAGTGAGCGTGTACCTTCCATATTTGGAAGAGAAATGGAAACTTTACGGATCCTCTAGCCTAAGGCTATTCAGCTAGGCTAGGCTAATAAGCAGCTAACAGCAGAAAAAACAGATCATAATGCTGCTGCGTTTTAAAAATCACCTTTTCAGATTGACAGGTTTTAGGTGGAGCTGCAGTTTGGTGGACTTGTGGGGGAAAATTCATTTGTACTATTTAACAGTGAAACGATCGTTTAACATTTACTGGGTTTCAACACTGCCTCCATCCATTAACGTTATCCACCACAGCAGCACACGAACAGCAGCAGCCGCTCTCTAACGGTGCATCTCTGTCTGTGCAATGTCAGACAATGATATGAAATAAGGTTGTATTCCCGCACTAAACAGACTCAACATGCTCTGGTCATTTGTCTGTATCATCAGGGACCACGAGTCATTATAAGCCAGCGGCAAAATATGACAACCACTCACACTCACATTCACACCTACAGTCAATTTAAATTAGCCAATTAACCTAATCCCCCTGCATGTTTTTGGAGGGTTGGAAGAAAGCCAGAGTACCTGGAGAGAACCCACACAGACACAGGGAGAACATGCAAACTCCACACAGAAAGGCCCCGGGCCGGGAATCAGGCACCTTTTTGCTATGAGGCGACAGTGCTAACCACTACACCACCGTGCCACCCACAACACGCCATATTGCCAAAAAAAAACTACAGGGCAAACAAATACGGATATTGGATGTAGCCGCGGACCTCTGGGTGTAGCCTAGCCTAGCCCAGCCGATGCTTTAGCAAAGAGCTAACTGCCGGTAGCTGTCTGTGAACCTGTCACTCAACGTAACCACGCCCTTATTTATGCAAGAATTTTAAGCCGAAACAACACTAAAACGGTTGTGGTAAAAAAAAAAATTTTTTTAAATCACCCCACCCCCAAAGTGTTCATGGAGGTGGAAACTATCAGTAGAGACCAAAAAAATAAAATGTACCAGCCTGTAAATATGTTTTTTAAAACAGTAAAGTCAGCTATTTTAACATGGCGGTCAATGGAGAGTTGCTCACTTCCAGAGAGAGCCCCCAGAGGCCGGACAGGAACTGCAGCTTTTTGAAAGCGGAAGTGGTCTTCACTTGGAGAACCCACAACTGCCCCCTTGGTGTAAAGGTAAAGGTTGTAAAGGTTGAAGTGGTGGATGAGACGCTGCAAATGTCTCTGCGTTTAGGTCATGTTTACCGAAGAGGAAAGCGGTACAGATCTTAGATCTTATAATAACATGGTCTTTACTAATTTACTCGCAGGGACATCCACCCTGCAGTTCCCCTTTCAGTGAAACACTGTTAGCACTGTTGCGGTTGTTTGTACCATTCGCTCTGTTAGCGATATTAGCACTGGTAGCACTATTAGCATAGAGAGCGCTGTGGAGACAGACATGTTCTGAATTTCGAAATTAAAGAAGCCTTTACAAAAGCTCTGCAATCTTAAACTGTCGTCAAACACAAACATCTGCACCAGACACCATACAGCTCTGAGGACATGGAAAACAGAGAGTAACAGCTCCACACTTTCAGGAGGAGAATGAGAGCTGCTTCTGAGAAGTGTGCCTTTGATCGACAGAAGCCCATTCATTATTCAGAGGCTGATTTCTCCTTTAAATTGAAACACATTATACATTATAATTGAACTATGAAAGGCCACCAGAAATGCATTACTGTAGTGGGAGCTTTGTCTGCATACTTTTCACGCTTCTTTTGTCCATTAATGCATTTTTGACTCATTGATGAGCGCAAGATTTTTGACTCTGCTACATCGAACATGACTTAATCTCAATTATGCCATATTTCTGTTGCCATCCAGAATTCAGCCATCAGTTTTCTGTAAGTGATTTATTTTGGATTCATTCAGATCTTTGTTTGCGGGCAGAGTGCACAGACAATAGGAGGTGTAGCTGCCACATCTTTCTGAGGTACGTCTGTACTAAGCAGCCTGCATGTAATCTCTTTAATACCACTCTACACTCTCCATGGAGCCGTTTTTTCTTCTTAAAACAGCCGACCACGGCGCTAACAAGCCTTTAAAAGAACATTATGAATTATAATTTGAGAACATTATGTGCTAATTTCTCCAGGGGTAATTCTGCTAGCCAGGCACTGTGTGAGGCCTTTTTCATTGCATCTCCTCCCCACACACACACAAAGTCACAACAGAATGAAACCATAACATTTGTCACTGTGCTGCCGCAGCCTATATTTTCACGCTGTGGTGAGTGGGAGCTCAGCGGACCACGCTGGCAAGTCTGAATCATTCCAGTCATTTTTTTGGGCTTGAGCATTATTCCAACAAGGAAGACACTTATTACCACAGTCGGCAGTTTCTTCTCAGTCAGATCCCTTGACACCTGCTCTACCCTGCAGGACATTATTCCATGAATGTGGCTTTGCAGCTGCACACACTCACACATAGACACAGTATATGCACAATCCATGAGATCTGGCAGGACGCACGCACACGCACACACACACACACACACGCAAACACACACACACAAAATGGGCACCACCATTACAAAGCTATCCCCACCAAAGCAGTCTCTCACAGCTCGCCACAGGAGGGTGATGTATATATTTACTGCCTTTAGAATGGATCAGTCATAGAGAGCGTAGAGGCAGTAAAGCGAAATTATTTCAAACAGTGCTGCTTTCACACTGCTGCTGACCGCTGCTCCAACCAAAGAGATCCACGATTTGCTTGATACCACGCAGTTGACTAATCACCGGAGGTTAAACTTGAACATTATGGCAAAATATCTGTTGATTGCTAAGTTTACAACTGTTGCTAGGCCTGTGAAGCACTCACAGCCAGCATGTCAGTATGACAATAAAAGTCCATATGATATCTTATGAAAAGTTATTCATTGTATTTTCATGTATTTTCCTTCGAATTTCCAGCATTGAGTTCCCTGCAAGTCTTTTTAAAATAAACTTCCCTCTTCTCAAGAAAGCACATGGTTAGGATTAGGCAACAAAACTGATTAGTAAGGTTTAGGAAAAAAAAGAGGTGGCGTACAGAGGTTACATGACAAATAAATCAATGTTGATTCCAGTTTTCCAGGTTCTGACACACCCATCCACCCAGACCCCCCTCACTAAACTGCATTCACCACTCTCTTCCATGTTCATGATTACATGGATTATAGATACGAATTGATTTTGAAGGAGCTACAGTGCAGTTATTTTTGAAGATATAGTTTAGAAGCGTGTACGAGAACAAGCTAAATTCCAATGAAAATAATTGCAGATTTCTGTTACAATCTTGATGAAAGATCAGAGAGAAGTGGACAGAAAGGATGACAATGAGAGCTAAATTCACAATCAAATTTATTGGCAGAGTATTGTGAAGGAACAGGCTATTAAAAGTGTGGGAAAAAGCTCATCAGTTGTCCCAATAAAACATTTTAAATTTGGGAAGTTCTCAGAGCCATAGATAACATTGTATGACTGGCTGTCTCATACACCTTAAACTCAATGTTGAAATTGGTGGATAGCGCCTATAAAATTTCAGTCAGTTAATTTAGTGTTAAAGTCAAAATGTATGTGAAAGCAGTTTACCACGGAAAGTGCAGTGAGTGTATCTCTGTTCAAATGCCCTCAAGCTAAACATATATCCCTCTGCCTGGTGCCTGTAAAGTTGCTAAGATCTGACTGGAGTCCCATGGTTCATTGATATTTTCATTTAGACCTTGCCTTGAGCTTTAATTCAAGCAATTAAATTACTACCTCCATGAAACATTTGGATCATGTTCGCCTGCCATGCTGCTGAAACTCAAAGCCACAGCAGAGTTACAGCAGAGTATTGCATGGTCACAGACAGGCTGGCATCTACAGTCTGCTGTTCGCAGCTCATTTTGCTTCTTAGTGAGATTCCTGTCGTGCTTAAAAAATGTTTCCTCAGAAATACAGCATCATTAAGGTTAGCAAGTAACCCGTATGCTTCTGAGACATTCCTCTTGTTTTCTGTACATTTGTGATTAGGATCTTATTCTGCTTGATGAGAAAAAATAAGATAGTAATTAAGATTAAAGTGGATAAAGTAAAAACATTGTGGACTTTTAACCTGAATTACAGTCATTAGGCCTACACTGCAAAGAATACACTTCATCAATTCAAGTGAGTATACTGTTCATACTGCAAGTCTATTGGCTACATTTCAATGATACTGAAAACAGCAAATCCGAGTGCCGAATATGTGAAATGAACATATCCATCAGAGCAGGGTCAACAACAAACCTGCAGATCATCCACAGGACAGGTCACTAACCAATCAGTGTTAACCTGCTCCTCCTGCTTTGTAACATTAACATGTTTAGAAATTACTTTAGCGGAAGCAGAAGCAGAGTTATGGGATTTAATCTCCAAGATAAACAGCACGGCAGTCATTAGGGTATTTCAGGTTTGAGGCTGCATAGTGTGCAAAACCTGTCGCACTAAAGTTGTAACATCCAGTAGAAACACAACCAACTTTTTACCGCCACTTGAAAAAAATCACCACAGACCTTTGCATGAGGACTGCATGACGAAAAAGTCCAATGAAAAGTGTAGTGGAGATGATTCATGTGCTTAGTCTCTAGAGACGAGGGGACATGTCCCCCTCAGATTCATACTGACTCTGATCTGTCCCTCCCACTTTCCCAGCAAACATTGCTGATAAAACAGTACTAACAACATTGCAGCAGCATTGAGAGCCCAGCGTTTGAGTGTAGCCCAATGGTATATTCAATAATATCGGAATTTCCAAACTTCAACTCAGAATTTAAATCAGACCCTTCCATGAAGTCGGATCTCCAACTCAGAAAGTCAGATTAATCTCACCAACCAGACACAGAATTCATGCTATCTGCTACTGACGTAAACAGTAGCTACATGTTTTGTTGTATGTCTGTAAGGCTGGAAGACCTGGGAGCACTAAACTTTGGGGTTAAGATGATCTAAGCTCAAATTTCTGACTTGTGTCTGTTGATCATCATTAGACCATTGTCTAGTATGTCTACCATGAAAAAGACCACATTACACAAAAATAACTTACTGAGTTGAAATCAAAATAATAATTATAATAAATATTGATGACATTAAGTTCAACTTACAATACCAGGAGCTACATTGTTAACGTTACTGTTAAAGTTGCATTTCTGATAAAGTGAGTTTTGCCAAAAACTCATCCATCTTTATGTTGAGGCGGTGAGGGGTGTTATCGGCAGCTGCTGAATATAACTAACAAAGTAAATTGTAATCTTAGTTACTTTTAAAATCAAATAATCAGTGAA
Organism: Synanceia verrucosa; assembly: GCA_029721515.1. Classification (NCBI taxonomy): domain Eukaryota; kingdom Metazoa; phylum Chordata; class Actinopteri; order Perciformes; family Synanceiidae; genus Synanceia; species Synanceia verrucosa. Next base: position 19,723,602 of record CM056560.1, on the reverse strand, counting down.
GTAACTAACTTTTTAAAGGACTAATCAGTAGTCAGATTACTTTTTCAAGGTAACTGTGGCAACACTTTAAAGGATACATTTGGAAGTAATTTGTTCTTTTAGTTTTCATCCTTGCATTACAGTAACAGCTTTTAATGTTACAATTTAATTTTCTGTCATGCTCATAAATGTTACCGTGTGCATTGTGAATGTTGTACTGAAGCTTCATTTGAAGAAAATCGTGAATCAAATTGAAATCAATATCTGCCAGAAAAATCGCAGATCAATCTTTTCCTGAAATCGTTCAGCCCTACCGATTTAGAGGCATACATTGCTGTCATTCCTCTCCATGCAGAAGCAGGAAAATGCTGCAAGTTAGGGTGCATGCAAGCAAAAAAAAGAGCAGTAGATCATTAACAAATTTCTATTAAAGTTATGCTTTAACTTTAATCTAAACTGACAGCCCTATTTAAAACCCAGGTGAAGCAATTTATGTCACAGCTCAGTCAAATCTGAACACAGACATCCATCCATCCATTATCTACCGCTTATCCTCATAGGGTTGCGGGGGGGCTGGAGCATATCCCAGCTGTCTTAGGGCGGAAGGCAGGGTACACCCTGGACACTTCATCACAGGGCACTTATGGCGCTTTTCCACAGGCGCGGTACGGTACGGCACAGCTCTACACGGTTGTGGCACTTTTCCTCTAGTACCTGGTACTAGGTACTTTTTCCATCCCTCCTCAGCCCTGGTTCCAAGCGAGCCGAAGTGATACTAAAATGTGATGTCAGCCGACTACCTTCCACTGATTGGCCAACGAGTGTCGTCGTTGGAAGGGTCATTGGATGCGGGACGTCCGATGGACTGTAAAAACCAAACACAACTCGACTCGACCATTTTTAAAACTGCTTCGCTATTTGTACACTCCCTGGAGTCTTCTCTGTCTCTCTTCTTTCACTTTGTGCGTGACAGAAAGTCACAGAGTGAGCAACAAATACATGATCGCTTCGGTGTCCTCCATTGTTTGTGTTGTTGTTCTTCTTCCTGGTTTTCTGTGTCGCATGCAAATGAAGTTACGGCAGTTTTGCACTGCCGTATGATGACATCACCCACACCGAGGAGGTACTCAGTTGTAATGGAAAAGCAACAAAACTGGGCTGTACCGTGCTGTACCGTGCCGTTACTGTGTAGTGGAAAAGCGCCAATAGAGACAGACAACCATTCACACTCACATTCACACCTATGGACAATTTAAATTGGCCAATTAATGTGACAAAATATTCAGTGGAATAGTAAGCCCAATACTTGCTAGACCTGTGAAGCGTTCACAGCCAGCATGTCAATATTATGATTTCAGTGACATCAGAGTGTACTGCATTCTCACATATCGGTTGATATGACGTCTTAGGAAAAGTTATTCGTCATTATTTGTGTATTTTCCTACAACTACCAGCATCAATTTCCATTTCCAATCTTTCCAAAATAAACTTCAGTCTTCACAGAAAACAACTTGTTTAGGATTAGACAACAAAACAGTAAAAAGAATCTACAAAAAGATCAACTGGTTAGGGTTAGGTAGGGAAATAATCCAGTGATGCCTGAACACTCGTGGGTAATAGGAACGGCTGACAGCAAACTCAGCATACTTTTACAGGTGCCAAAATGTGTCACACTTTTAAAACCCCTGGAACCAGACGTGTTTTAGACTGTATCCATCAGCTTTTACTGGTTCTTCTACGACCAAATGGTTGAGGAAATAAAAAAATCAATGAATGCTGAAACTTTAACTGTGGAGTAATCTGGCCTTAAACCTATACATAATTGTACGCTATCAAAGAAGTTGTAATGAGTTAATATCATTCTCTTTGGCGAGTGGGTTGAAAATAAAATAAACTGCAGTGGACTAAAATGAACTGTGTGAATAAGAGCTGTGTACTTACGCACACTGATGTCTGGACACATCCTCAGTGATGTTCCCATTAAAGCCTCTGCTCACCAAGCTTCATTTCTTCAGCTCTTTATGATAATATTTGAGTTTGATAACCAATATGTTTGCAATAACAGCTATCTGTTCTACAGTAAACTTCCACACCCTGTTGTTTCTGCCAAATTATGGAATTTTTTTGTACAAGCACCAATGATTTTTTTTTTTCTTCATATAGCAGCACAGTTTGCAGCAACAGATAATGCAGACTGATGCGCATGGCTTTGCATTGATGTTTGCCTCTTTGTCAGTGGGATATCTGATGGGAGTTTAAAACTGAATCCTACAGTCATGGAAAAAATTATTAGACCACCCTTGTTTTCTTCAATTTCTTGTTAGTTTTAATGCCTGGCTCAACTAAAGGTACATTTGTTTGGACAATTATAATGATAACAACAAAAATAGCTCATGAGAGTTTAATTTAAGAACTAAGGATTATTCATTTTCCATGGTTTTCTTGATAATAACCAAAATTACTTAAATTCTTACATCAATAGCTATGGCATTGTACCGCCAAAAACACTACTTTTAAGCATTCCATGTTTTCTTTTCTGTTTGCTTTAAACACATGATACACACAAGAGTTAATACTTGATTGCATAACCATTGTTTTTGATGACTGCAGCCATGCGTCTTGGCATGCTCTCCACCAGCTTCTGACATTGTTCTGCTGTCACAGCAGCCCATTCCTGTTGGACAAATTCAAACAAATTTTCTTTGTTTTTGGGCTTGTGGTTCTCCATTTTGAGTTTGATGATTTTCCACAGGTTTTCAATTGGATTAAGATCTGGTGATTGAGCAGGCCAAGGCATGGTGCGAATGTTGTGGTTCTCCATCCAGGCTTTAACTGACCTTGCCGTGTGGCAAGGGGCATTGTCTTGTTGGAAAATCCAGTCATTCGAGGCAGGAAAGAGTTTTCCAGCTGATGGAAGAAGACTGTTTTCAAGGGTAGTCCTGTACTTGACCTGGTTCATTCGGCCTTCACACAATTGCATTTGCCCTGTTCCACTCAGACTGAAACAACCCCAGATCATGACTGATCCACCCCCATGTTTTACTGTAGGGGCAAGACAGTCTGGGTTGTAAGCTTCTCCAGGCTTCCTCCTAACCAGTAAGTTGGCTGGAGTGGGCATCAATTCAAAATTGGATTCATCACTGAAGAGAACCTTAGCCCAATCATCAACAGTCCAATCCTTGTGGTCTCGAGCAAAGAGTAACCGGGCCTTCCTCTGCCTTTCATTGATGAAGGGCTTCTTGCGTGCTCTGTGTGACTTCAAACCAGCTTCAACAAGTCGGTTTCGAACTGTCCTTGCCGAGCAAGTCACATTTCTCGACAGTGCCCACTCATTATTAAGGTCCCTGGAGGTCTGACGACGATTCCTGACACAGGAACGGATGAGTGCACGGTCATCTCGTGGGGTAGAAAGACGTTTCCTGCCACGGCCAGGTAGCAATTTGGTAGTGCCATGTTCAGCTTGTTTTTTTTGTTGTAATGAACGGCTGTCTTGGAGATCTTCAGTTTTTTCGCTACCTGTCTCTCACTCATGCCAATTTCCAGCAGTGCCAAGATGGCTGCCTTTGTTGCTTCACATAATTCTTTTGTTTTAGGCATTATGTGAGAGCTGACAACTTCTGAGTTGTGCTATGGCTTGAATGTAAGCAGGAAACCACTCTAGGCCTTTGCATGTGCAGTGCTGCTTGTGACATGAAATGGCCTCTTATATACCCTGGGAATCAATTAAGCTTAAGAATGTCAAATAGGACATTAAGTATTATGTGACCAGCTGCATTTTTTGTTGTGTTCATTGTATTATACGTTTAGTTGTACCAGATATTAGAATGAACAAGAAATTGAAGAAAACAAGGGTGGTCTAATAATTTTTTCCATGACTGTATGTGCAGAACAGACATACCCTTCTGCTATGGTGCAGCATTGATACAGCGCCCAATCCTTCCTTGGTTTGTCACTGATCACACTTAATCCAGTTGTATTTGAACATCTGCCAATTTCTTTCTGCTGTTTGAAATGTTTTGCTGCTACTACCAGAATAAAAACAAAAATCTAAAAAGTTTTTGCCTTGTTAAATCATGTCCATATTACAATGTCTGTGGGCTTCTTTTGAACAGAGCCACTACAGTGTGAGTTGAGGATTAGAATATTAGAATATCATCTCTGACTCCTCGTAACTTCTGTTGCTAACATTTCCTACTGCACAGGAAGGGTTTTTTTCTGTTGGTGATGGGCCAAATCCATTGCGTTTCCATTTTTCAACCTCTCCTGCTGCCCTTATCCAATTCAGGCCTTATGATTGTAATACTAAAACAGAGCGAGTTGTCAAACCAGAAACAGCAATGATGAATGCCCCGCTGCTCTGTGTGCTTGTTTGTTTTGGGGTGGCGTGGGAGTGGGAGGGCAGAATTGAATTTTATGCTTAGTTGTTGAGGTGCATTTTCTTGACCATAGCTGCTCTGCTGTACTCTAACAGGCAGCATTGATTAAATGGAATAGTTCTGTTATCTGGATAAAAAGGGGTGAAACATGAGGACGATAGCGGGCAAGGGAAAATAATGAGTTCTTTCATCCTGGCAGTGAGGGCGTCTGTGTCTTTCACACTTCCCAGGGAGATGTACACAGCTTAAGGAAACGTTTAATTAGAAAACGTCAACCTTGTGTCTGCACACTATGTGCATGGAATAATAACGTTCATGATGTGAATATGACAGTACACTCCCTTTTCAGCTACTTTCACAATCCAAAGACATGCAATCAATTGATTCTGAAGAGGGAGAGAAAATAATTAGCCGCCTACATTACTGCCACCGCTCTGAAGACGACAAGTGAAGGTGGATGGCCCTGGATATTAAACATACGGCCATATGTGTGTGGGTGAGACAGGCACCCGGTTTGACTGTTACAGAAAGTAAACATGGGTCAGAAGCCATTTTTAACAATGACCCATTGGGATGATTTCTGAAAGAGATTCAGAAAGATATTTCCACGCTGTGTTTGTTATCCCTCATCTAAAATATGAAGGTTCTACAGCTGATCACATCAGCTACGAATTTGAAACAAAAAAAAACTTAAAACGAAAACATTTGAGTAAAGAGTTGGAAGAGATGGAAGAGTATTCCATGAAGCCCTCTGCCCCCCAGCGTTTCCCTCTCATTAAGACACAAACGGTTTAGTTTGCACCTGCACAACAGCTTGATCATAGCCTAACGTGGCTAATTGTGCTGACTGCTGGCAACCTAGATGCTTTTTCCTCAGCATCAAAGCTAAATCTGGATCCCCAAATAATGCCAGAATGAAAGGAAATAAATAAACTCAAAATGAGAGAAAATCATGACATATTTGTGTCAGGAGAAAGGTGAGCTTACTAATATTTTAACAGCCTTATAAGCCAAAACATTGGCAGAGGTGGAAAGTAATTAACAAAGGACATCTCCTCAAGTACTTTGCTTCTGTAGAAATGCAGGTACTTTAGTTACTTTTCATATTATTAATACAAAACATAGAATACAGTAATTAAGAGCAGCTTCACCTTTACCAGCTACAAATCAATGTATGTAAATGTATCAATAATAATGTTCTAATAGTACAGTAGATATATATATTGTGAAAATGGGTAATTATGCATAATGCAGACTTATACTGTTGGTACTTTAATTATATTGTATTTAGAAGTTAATAAATTTAATTATATACTGAGTAGTTAATCTGAGTATTTTTCCACTACCAGCTGTTTGTGTGGTGTAGCATTAGGTGATGTATTTTGCAGCCTGTGAGCATGAGTGTATTTACATAACAGTATAGCGAGAGGAATAAATGCAAATTTTCAGTTTGAGTGTTGACAGAAGAGTGGAGAGGACTGACGCTGAAATTATACATACTGTACATGCGGCACTAACATAAATATTGAATAAAAATATGAAGAGATACAAGGAAATTATGTGTCAATTGAACACCAAGCTAATTCAGTAGTTTGAAATAAAAGCTGGTACAATAGGTGCATCATTATATTACTGTAAAACAACAAAAACTGAAATCCCAACAGCTATTCCAATTAATTGTTGCAATGAAAGGGAATTATGCAAGTGTGACATAGGCTACAGTATGTATAGCCATTTCCTGCAAATAGCATCTTGTCTTATTCTTTTGGCTTCTGTGCAGAGGACAGGACATCTCTCCTGCATAGCTGACCTATTTAAGGATAACTGAAATGATGAGAAATTCACCAAAGGCCCAGGTGTTTGTCCACTCTTGAGGAAAGGCTTGTTTCCAGCCTTCTGGTTGCGGTTGGTAACTCTATTTGCCTTTCAGATCCACGAGGGCTTTAAGCAAGTCACACAGGTAAATGCTGCTTCCTTCTGCCTCGTTAATCCTTGCTAAAACACACATAGATCACAATTAATGGGAGTCGCCTCTGATCTCTCTGAATCCCTTTTCATCCACTTAGCTGTGGAGACTCCATAAGAAGCTGTCCCTCTCAGAAACACTCTTTAAGTTTGTTTTACCAGGCTTAATCTAGTCTCTTACAAGTTAAAGGCCTTCAAGGAACCTTAAGGGGGTTCTTCAGAGGACAACCACAAGGGAACATAAGAAAGTTCCCGAAAAGAATTCATGAGTGTTTCATTCAATTCAAAGGGAACTTTTCAAACCTCCAACATGTGGCAGGATCCAAAAAAACACATACTTTTGTAAGGATTGGATACTCCACAAGATTTCAGACTTACATCTGGAAAATATCCTTTTTCACGTCATACCAAAATCTCAATGAAAAATACTGACACAAGGATTAAATTAACTGAAAGCATTATTATTTTGTCATATTTGCTCAAGTGGTCACTATATCCTGACAGTAGTGCATGAGGCTGATTATCTTCCCCCTCCTAGTACTCCCATTTGGAGTATTTGGAAGAGTTCACAGTTTCCAAGCTCACACAACCAGAAATATAGCAAAACATTGTCAATCATTGCTTGTGTCAACTGTTTTAACTAGGCAGCTATGAAGTGAAACATCATGCTGTAAAATTCATTAAAAAATTGTAAGATTTCTGCAACCCGGCCGCTAAGTTGAATCAGTGGCCATCGGTGACAGGTTTCAGCTTAAGCCAGTCAGTGCATGAGACAATACATAAGTAAGTATCATATCCCTTTTTGAATGATGAACTACCACTACCAGCTGGCACAGGGAGGGATGAAGAGTTATTTCCTTTCTCACAGGCACAGAGGGTTCATCTCCCAATAGCAACACCACAGCTGAATTTCAGTCTGAGCGCACTTCAGCCTAACATGATGAAACAGCTGAGACTGTCCTCCTTAAGGAAACACTAATTCTAACTGCTACTGAAACAACAGTGCAACATTAAAACATCTATTTATCAACATGTAATATATAATAGACCACCGATAAGTGAGTGAATAACACTTATCTCTTCATCATGGCTCCTGGAATATAGTCCTCAGAGTTGATGTTAGAAGCAGGAAAAATGTTCCAGCATCAGGATTTGAGGGAGTGGATGGATGGATGGATGGACAGACAGATAGATAGATAGATAGATAGATAGATACATACTTTATTCATCTCAGAGAGAAATTCACAGAATTTCAGATATCAGGCAGGTGGTCATAACGTTGTACGTGGTCGGCGTATTTGTCAAAGCTAGGCTTTCCTCTTCCAGCTCTCTACAGATCTTTGATGACCCCCGATTAACCCCAGTTTTGGATAGTGTGATGTTGCCCACAGCCTGCTCCATTGGCCTCTAAAACCAAGTTAAACATGGAGACAGGGGGAGGTTATTTATTGCCTCCATAAAAGCTTGTGAGTGCGAAAGGGAAGAAGGGTAGAAGATGGAGGACAGGGTGAGAGACAGAGCAGCTGCAGGCTCGGCTTTCTGAGAGGCTGTAGTTTGTTATCAGAAGAGGATCAAGCATCGCACAAATCAAAGCAGGGAGCTACATAGATGGGATAAATTCACAGACACAGGCACGCAGCACAAAAACACAGTCACATGGAAGTGATGGGTAAGAGGCAGTGGTCTTGAAAGGTTTTACTTGCAGATAAGCACACATAATACATAGATGCACACCTACAGACGGCTGTGATGCACACTCGCATACACAGTCAGCGTGTGATTCATACTGTACTAACAATTTCACACTTTCCCATCATGCCTGAGCTACAAGCAGACTCGCACGGATACACATTCATACGTGTCAGCACAGTCAAATCAACAAGCGCAGATAACCACAAAAGGACAAACATTTTGTGCACGCACACACAAAAACACAATCACAACTCCCCCTTTCATACAAACAATTTCCCACTTACCACTCTGCCTCAGCCAATTTCGTCGCAAAAAAATAAAGCCCACAAGTCCCTGTTCAGTAGCTGATAGTGAGTGCAATGTGGCTTCCAACAGCCCCAAGATGAGAAAGTTCAGCTGAGGTTATTGGATTAGTCCCTCTTCTCTTTGTAGTGTTGTGTCCTTAACTTATAGGGCGACGCACTGGATGGATCCCACTTTCCATAAAGGGGAAAGCAGGGTGACAGGTTGGCTTTGAAGTACTATTTCGCTTGTTATATCCTGAATGGTCCAGGTTTGCCTGGAAATCAGGCGGGAAGATAAAGGTACTGTCACTTAAGCATGTGCAGGATGGCTAGTGATGTTACATTGAGTGCTCACACTCTGCAGTGAATGAGGATGCTGATGGCATGTTGTTTCACAGTGACACCGCACTCCAAGAAGCTGGGGTGGGGAGGAAGGTATTAAAAATGTCCAGGAAGTCCAGTTTGAAAAAAATCAAAAATCCAGATTTATCAAACAGTGCAAACGCCGGAATCCACTCAGCTTCCCTTGATACGTCCGAATCAACGTGGAATTGAGCGCATGTTGGTGTCACGGGCTCCTCCCTCACCACACCCATAAATACATATGCAAATTCATTTAAATAGGCTCCACGCTGGGGCTCTCCTCATCACGAGAGGAGAAACTTCAGGTCGTAGCCACGATCACTCGAGTTAGAAACACAGGATTAGACACCACATGTGCTGCACTTGATGGATCACACTGATGTGAAAAAGGAATGCAATTCAGTAGAGATGCTGATGAAGCTATTTGTGACTTTATGCACATGTGTAGATGATGATCGGGGACGCACACATGCAAACCATAAGTCAGGGTGAAGATTGATCACCAGTCAATATTTACTCCAGTTTCCCTGCGGCATGCCCACCTGCAGCCTGTTCCCACCATGCTTTTATTTAGGATGTATGAATCGCCTGTTGAACCAGACCACCTCGCAGTGATGTTGGTCACATTCATGAATGCAACATGAATGCAGTTCATCGCTCTGATTACATCAGGAAATACAGCTGTCGCTGCAATTGTGCATTAATGGTGACCTGTTTAACTGCATTGTATGCAGATTTTAATATGGATGGCTGACATGGACGATCCAGTCCAACACAGATGGCCCGGCTCATGGTCGACTGGCTCACTCCCGAGCGATCGGCGTCCGACCGTGGTTAGCACCTGTGTGGCTCTGGTAGCGCCTGGCTCCTCCTGTGACGCTCCAAGGCCAGTCACATCTCTGTGCACAGCTGTTTACAAACTAGTGAAAGTTTCCCCAACATCCCCTCGAAGTGTCGCCAATGGACCAAAGCATCCGAACCTGGCATACAGCAGCTATGACGTTGGTGTGGAGCTGCGCCAATTTCCACGCTCAGTTCACTATTGATAAATCAGAACGTGGATGCTGGCGTGGATGCTACTTTGTTAAATCAAGCCCCCGCTCTGGTTCCACAAGTGAATTTCCCACTCAAAAAAACTGCAATGAATTTTCTGAGAGTTTAAAGCATGGAACAAAGCCAGCCAGCTACCATGAAACATTTTGGACACCGAAAACAGAAAATGATGCTGAACGTTTTGAACACAGGACAAAACAAACTGCTGATGGTAACATGAAGCATGGCACGAAGCAAAAGCCTTGTGTTTATCCAGTAAATATTACAATAAACTTCACCTGAACCTGCAGTTAAATGGTTTGAGTTAAAGACAAACAATTGTGATTATTATTCGCCGAAGGTTACTGATTAGAGCTGTGTCATATAATGCACAGAGACAGATCCAACAGCCAAAACTAAACAGCTGTTGTCAGGTATGTCCCGTTCAGAAAAATGAAATAAAGTTGTTCAGGTCCACAGGTCTACACCCACACCGGCTGTCGGACTTTTAACTTGACAATTTGTCACATCTCATAACAGTTTGCAGCGTGGTGCAACAGTCCACAATCACCAAAGAAGAGCACTGAGAAAAACACTACAGTGACTGTTGTGCTAATGATGTGCATTTTTATTTAGCACATGACGGCCTCACACTCAAGGGTACACACGCACACGCACGCATGCACACGCGCACGCACACACAAACACACACACACACACAACCAGGACACGCACACACACTTTGATATTTGCACGACAATCCCTTTGTGAAACATGGCTTGTTTAATTTTTAATGCAGTAAGCGTCTAGCTGGAGACACCGTTCACATCTCTCTGACAAACCACACAGCTAAAATCTGCCATATTTAAAACACAATAGCACTAAATGAAAGGCCCAAATGTGATTATGCATTCACTATTCCCTAAATAACATGCACTCAGCAGCAAATTTGTGAGATTTTGGATAATAATTAATCGTCGTCATTTTCATCACTGACAGGGTTTGTAATTGTACCATCTATGGAATGGGATGTATTGCAATGAGGCTTTGTTAGGAAGCCTCTATTAAAGAAAGGGACATGGAGCAATAAATAAATCTGAGCAAAAAAAACAACATTACAGTTGTAAAAAAAAGTTGTACAAACTTGTGTTCAGCTTAGACAGGACTGCCAACACTGGGATGTGAATTCCAGTTACGGCAGGTGATAATTGCAGGTTAGTCTCCTGCGTCGCCGTCCGCTCTCCTCCACACAAAATAGTCTCTTAGCAACGGGGAGGGAGGTAGAGGGACCATGGGGAGTGCTAGCTAGCTAAGTGTTGGTTCACTCATGGTCCAATTTATCAAATTCATTGTCCCATATCTCATATAAATAGCTGTAATAGGGATGTGAAAAGGCAAAGTTTTGCAAGATCTCACAAGAACTGAATTAACCTTCAGCCTCCTGTTTGAGTATAATTATTTAGCATTTTGCAACAGCTGTGTTCTCCTTGTATATTACATTATATTATATTAGAATCCTTTATAGTGTGATTGTGCTTAAGTTATGTAACATTAGAAACAACCTTCTCCCAGTATACTCCAAAATATGGATGATAAGTACTAAGCTGCTTTATTTATGCCTTAAAGTGAAATGCTGTAGTGTAGTACACCCACAGCAGTTATCAGCTTTTTATTTTTCATTTTTTAAGTGAGTCATGGACTCCCAGGCAGCTGTCACACTCTGAACATCGTCTCACCACAGGCTGCGTCTCATTAGCATGGAAGACGCCTCCTTTCAGATACAAGGAGCGAGCCAACCTAAACCACTTCACAGAGAGCCAATCTCTCGCTCCTGTTTCGCCACAGCAGCACGTCACCTGCTGCCAACAACCCTTTTCACTGGGATTTTTCCTGCTCCATTGAGGCATGCAAGGAGAACTTCCCTGTGGTTTGCATGCCCACTTTATAAGGTGGAGGATGTCTCCATTGCAGTGTACATCTTAATTGGAAGACACTTGAAACTGGCAAGCTTTTTTTTTGTCAATTTGGTGTGGAAAAATAAATCTAAATGGGAGTATCTGAATTTTTGAAAATCACTTCACAGTTTGATATTGCAGTTTCTCGTGGATTTTTGAGGGCGGTGTTGAAATCCAAAACCCATTTTCTTAATCAGCTTCTTACAAAGAGCGTCATAGTTCTGCATGAACACAATTATCTACTAATAGAGATTTCCTCCTGGCTGTTTGGTCTCGGGAGAGAACTCGCTTTGAAAAAAGGTGACATCACATACTTCTGACCAATCAGGATTTAGCAAATTCAAAATCAATGTAATGACAGGTGGCGAGTTAAATGGGATCAAATTACACCTCGATGAAGCTGATAAGTTGTGAGTGTTTTGGGTAACACTTCGTTCATCGATGCATTCATTAATTAACGGTACATTTCTTGCCAATTAAACAGTGTCAGAATAACATTTAACAATTGGCACAGTATTTACCATTTAATGAGCTATTATAATTGTTGGTGGCTTTATATCTTTACAATATAATCATCCAAATAATGTTTAGAGATGGTTTATAAACAAATTATTAAGCATTTGCAAAGTGCTACAAATATCTAGTCAATGTATACAATGTTTAAATATAATGTGTGCGACATGAACCCATTCAAATCACAAATAATTAGTAAACAATAACTATTATTTCACTGTTTATTGGTTAAATATCAATCAAACTTTACTTAACAGTCATTTATAGAGTCAGTATCAATTTGCTATTAATATGGTTATAATAAAAATGACTATTTTACTATTGTTTTTAATACATAAATAAATAAAAAAAACAAGGGATATTTTTTCCAAACTCTAATTTTGATGGTGTTTTTTTTTTATTAGTCATTGTTATTCAATTATTTTATTATTTGGCCAATAAAACACTGTATTTCATGGGATCAGTCAGATATGACCAAAGAAAATCTGATGGGTCATTTTCACCTGCAGTTTGAACACAGCCAGAGGAACTGCATTGGTCAACCAAACATAGTCAAAAAAGCACAAAATGTTACGAATACTCGTTACCTCAGTCCAATACTTCATCTTCTTTGCAAGGTATCTTAAGTAAATAATAAATACAAGAGAAAAAAAAGAACAACAGATGAAAAAACATAAATCCTGCTCTGAGGCTGCTAATAGAGTTCATATGAGTTTTAAACCACATATACCCTATGTTCAAAAGAGGACAGCATCCCATATATTTCAGTGACACATAGACAACACAACTATGAATAAATTATCAGAGAACTGCTTTATGTTCAACATGCATATGAAGTGTGTCCTGTTGACAGCGTTACATCTTTTTCAGATTTTGGGCTGTGATGAATCACATGGTGACACACATGGGAGATTAGAGAATTTGAGGAAAAAAAGCTGACATTTGTTATAATAGCAAATATATGCACACCCCTGCCTAACTGGATCGAGGTGACAAGTGTGGAAAGACACATGTTAGGAGGCAGGGCACTGAAGCGTGTGTGTGTGTGTGCGCGCGTGTGCGTGTGTCTGTGCATGTGTGTGTGCAGGATCAGTGTGGACTGCGTGTTGGCTCGTGTGCATGTCTGACTCCGAAGCAAAACATGATCAAAGCTGGGACAGACTGAGATGGACAGTCAGTGGAGACAGTCAGCCACAGATGGATACAGCCCAGCTTTCACGTGAGACAGCCGTCTCAGAAAGACAAATTTTGGGGTTAAAAGCTAATGAGATGCAAACTCCAGCAGGGTTGATGTGCGTTTTTTTTGCAACGACATCTTAGGGCAGCACAGAAACACCTGCTCTGCCATATTTGGAAACAGAAGGGGTGCGTTGCCCTCCATCCTCACACACCTTTGAACAGCACACATCTGGGCATGTCTGTGCCCCGTTCGTGCTGGTATGTTGTGTAACGTGGCCAGCAGGCTGCCATGAGGCAGCAACAGCAGCATTGTTTATCTCAGTCTCAGCAGCAGGCAGCAGGAGGCAGGAGGCTTTCTCCAAGCTGTGTTATGCCTCCAACAGGTATGATGCAGCGGGCAGATTGAGCTGATGCCATGTGTCTGAGCAAGACCTTCAGCTGGTTTACACAGAAATGCAGTTACAAACACACAGGCGAGAGAGAAGCCTCCTGCTGGGAGAATCCTGCCCCTGAAGATGGATTCAGATGGCGTGCTCTAGTAATTATGCTCAACCCTCTGATTTCTCTTCTTCTAATCCTCACATTCATTGTGCGAGGCTAGTGGGAAACTGATAGTGCTTTGATCCAAGGCAGGAGGTACACAGAAACACCAAGATGCCAGTTGAATAATAGTTCTTACATTCTTTGGCTGGCCTGAAATACGACACCAAACAAATGCTAATGTTGCTGCATGTCTAAAGAAAAGCAGCTTTGTTTGCTAACACATTCATTATCTTGATTTTGGATCTACAGATTGTTCTTCCACCCCCCAAGTGCCCAAAATAAGTGAATTACTGCTGTAATGACCTTGAAATGTTTGAATCTACAAAGAAACTGTGGCCTCATTTTGCATTAATTGGTTTGCACATAAAATCAAAGGTCAAAGGAAACTTTACTGTCAAATATACTATATATGCATGATATACAGCACAGATGAAATTACAGTCCTCTCCAACTCATGGTGCAAACAAGCAATAAACAGCAATATAATACAGTAAAATAAAAATATAATATATACACTATAATATAATACACTCAAGGTGCAATATATACACTATAATACACTTAAGGTGCAACGGAAATAGTGCAAAAAGAGATAGTTAGGTGGGTAAACGGATGATGTCTGTTGTAATGCAACAGTAAATATGGGCAATATACATCCTTACCACAAGGTGGCACTAACTGACCATTAGAATGTATGGATGTGTACGCCTTCTTTTTCCTTGCCACCAAGGGTTAAAAACAGAGAACGGATGTTCCGGAGTCATTGCGTTAGTTCCTCTCTAGACGCCGCTATGTATGTTTGATATTTACAATTCAGATAAAGGTGAAAACTCGGCAACCGTGTCTGGGGTCCTTTATTTTACAAGTTACTACATATTTTTGGCGACGAGGTGAACTGGACGAGTTTGTTTTCACGTTTGTTTTGTTTGTTGTTAGCTTTAGCTAGTCAAGTGTGATAGCTAGCTTTCAGTAGGCGTCTACATGAGTGGAAACGGTGAAGAGGAACAACACGGTATTGCCAAGGAACAAGTAATCGTCGAGAGTAACAGAGCGCCAGTTGCTGTGGAAGGGAGACACAGAGAAGTACAACAACCTGTGCAGATCATGGCAATGTTTGGGACAATCGGTGAATATGTGGAGGGAGATGAGGATTGGACTGAGTATGAGGAAAGGTTGGGACACTTTTTCAATGCTAATGGAATTACTGAAGAGGCTAGAAACCGCTCGATTTTCCTGAGTGTGTGTGGGGCAAAGACTTATAAGCTCATAAGGAACTTCGCTACACCACGGAAACCAGGTGAAATTCCATATGCAGACTTAGTCAAACTCGTAGGCAACCACCACAATCTGAAACCATCTGTAATTGTCCAGCATTTCAAGTTCCACAGTCATTTCAGAAAGTCAGGTCAGTCAGTGGCTAACTTTGTAGCAGAGCTTCGACAGCTATCGGAGCATTGTGAATTCGGAGCAGTGCTAGACGACATGCTGCGTGACCGACTTGTATGCGGCATAAATGATGATGCAATTCAGCGCTGCTTGCTGAGCGAAACAACACCACCATTAACTTTCAAAAAAGCGCTAGAGCTTTCTCAGAGCATGGAAATGGCTGCTAGCAATGCCAAAGACATTCAGAAAGGGCATGCTGGGGCCCAACCTGTGGCAGTGCATCATGTAAAGAAAGACAGTTCAAAATCTGGTAAGCCAGTTGAATGTTTTCGGTGCGAAGGTGCACACTTTGCAAACGAATGCAAATTCAAGGAGGCAGTCTGCCATGGTTGGAAGAAAAAAGGACACTTAGTGAAAAAATGTAGAGGGGCTAAAAACAAGACAAAACCTGGAAAGGGGAAAGCAAAGAAATATCAGGCTGCCACACATCATGTAGAGGAAGCAAGCGAAGAGGCTATGTGTTCTTTTGACATGTTTGGAGTGGAAACTGATGAGGAACCGACGATGCCATATTACGCCACAGTTACCGTACATGGAAAAGATGTCAAGTTTGAGATTGATTCAGGGGCAACAGCGTCGGTCATCAGTGAAGAGACCTACAGGAGGACATGGGGGTCCAAGCCACCGCCCCTGACTCCATCAAAGCTCAAGCTAAGGACATACACTGGTCAGCCCATAACCCACCGAGTAGTGCTAAAGGTGAGCATTGCAGTGGGAAGTCAGAAGGCTGAGGGTAGACTAGTGGTGGCCAAGGGCAGTGAACGCAGTCTTTTGGGTCGTGACTGGCTCAGAAAAATTAAGCTAAATTGGCATGAGGTGAAGTACACTCTCACAACACAGGACATTCTGTAGCGATACAGTGAGGTGTTCAGAGACGAGCTGGGCACACTCAAGGGAGTGACAGTGAAACTGCACGTTGACCCCAATGCCACACCACGTTTCCACAAGCCCAGAGTGGTACCCAACGCAATGAAAGAAAAAGTGAAGGAGGAGCTGGAGCGCTTACAGGCGCTGGGCATCACTGAGCCAGTCCAGTTCTCAAAGTGGGCAGCTCCCATTGTTCCTGTTATGAAACCTGACAAAACAGTGCGAATATGTGGGGACTATAAACTTACCGTGAACCAGGTCTCAAAGCTGGAAGAGTACCCGTTGCCACGGGTGGATGACCTGTTTGCAACCCTGGCAGGGGGCAAGTCATTTACAAAACTGGACATGAGCCACGCCTATCAGCAGCTACTGCTAGATGATGAGTCCAAGGAATACGTAACAATAAACACACACAAGGGATTGTTTAAGTACAACCGCTTAGTGTCTGGAGTGGCGTCCAGCCCCGCCATTTTCCAAAGGACAATGGACAGTCTGTTGCAAGGCATTCCACACGTAGCATGCTACCTGAATGATCTACTCATTACGAGTGCTACCAAGGCCGAGCATCTCAGCAACTTAGAGCAGGTGCTACAAAGACTCTCAGATGCAGGGCTGAGACTGAAACGAGACAAATGCATGTTCATGGCACCGAGTGTCACTTACCTGGGACATAAGATAACAGCTGAGGGTATCTGCCCAGTGGAAGACAAAGTGAGGGCTGTCAAGGAAGCCCCAAGCCCCAAGAACATCACCGAACTCAGATCATTTCTCGGTATGGTGAATTACTATGGAAAATTTCTCCAGGACCTCTCAAAGGTCTTGGTGCCGCTGTACAAACTACTGCACGATGACACAAAGTTGCAGTGGTGTGACGAGCATGAGAAAGCTTTCAATGAAGTGAAAGAACTGCTCCATTCAGCGAAATTGCTTGTGCATTTCGATCCAGACAAAGAGGTGACCCTCTCATGTGATGCCTCGCCGTATGGTGTAGGGGCAGTGCTGTCGCACGTAATGGAAGATGATTCAGAGAAGCATATTGGCTTTGCCTCACGCACATTGACGGCTGCAGAAAAGGGGTACTCACAGCTAGACAAGGAAGGTCTGGCAATTGTTTGCTGTTAAGCGCTTCCATCAGTACCTCTATGGCAGTCCTTTCAAAATCCATGCAGACCATAAACCACTAATGAGTCTGTTTGGTGAGACACGTTGCATCCCACCACTTGCCTCCGCCTGAATCCAACATTGGGCACTAACATTGTCAGCCTACCAATATACCATAGTGTACAGGACAGGAAAAGACAATACAAATGCTGACACACTCAGTCGCCTGCCATTGCCTGAGACACCAGTCACCACTTATGTGCCTCCAGAGACATTTCATTAGAGAAGTTGTCTGAAACACCAGTGACTACATCCCAGGTCAATCAATGGACCGAGAGAGACCCTGTCCTATCCAAGGTAAAGACTTACCTGTTACAGGGCTGGCCCACTGTGGTAGAGAATGAAGATTTGAGGCCTTATGTGAAAAGAAGGACGGAACTGAGCTTACAAGATGGTTTCATCTTCTGGGGGACGAGGGTCGTCGTACCTCCCCCAGGCCGCTCACAGGTTATGGAGGAAGTGCATGAGACACATCCAGGTGTGTCTAGGATGAAGAGTCTAGCAAGATCCTACGTCTGGTGGCCAAGAATGGATTTAGACCTGGAAAACAAGCTGAAAGCATGCTCACAGTGTCAGGCCAGTCAGAAAATGTCGCCACCAGCTCCCTTGCATCCATGGGAGTGGCCAGACCGTCCCTGGTCTAGATTACATCTGGACTTTGCAGGGCCCTTCATGGGGCAGATGTTTCTTGTCATGGTCGACGCCCACTCTAAGTGGATAGAATGTCACATCATGGGCAACATAACAGCTCCCTCAACCGTTGAGAAACTCAGACAAGTGTTTGCAGTTCATGGTCTACCTGACACCCTAGTCACAGATAATGGTCCATCCTTCACAAGTGAGCTGTTCAGTGACTTCATGGAACAGAATGGAATCCGTCACATCCGTACAGCTCCTTTCCATCCAGCATCGAATGGACTGGCGGAACGTGCCGTACTCGAAAGCCTCCTGATAGACTGAATTTTTGATCAGTGCTACTGTTTTTCTTTGATAATGCATATACCTTGTTCTGTTTTGTGTATGCTAAGATAATTTGTGTTTGATGTGTTAAGGTCAGTATAGGTGTATGAAAGTAATTGACACCAGATTCATTTTCAGTTTCATAAAGTTATATTTACTTAAGGAAACTTTTGAACTTAGTGGAGGAGGAGTGTTGTAATGCAACAGTAAATATGGGCAATATACATCCTTACCACAAGGTGGCACTAACTGACCATTAGAATGTATGGATGTGTACTTCTTCTTTTTCTTTGCCAGCAAGGGTTAAAAAACAGAGAACGGATGTTCCAGAGTCATTGCGTTAGTTCCTCTCTAGACGCCGCTATGTATGTTTGATATTTACAATTCAGATAAAGGTGAAAACTCGGCAACCGTGTCTGGGGTCCTTTATTTTACAAGTTACTACAATGTCCATAGCGTTAGGTGGAATGTGCAGACCCTGAGTTCAGAGTGAGTATGTGATGGGGTGCAGACATCAGATGCTAAGGGGGAGTAGAGGGGGGGTAGGGTCGCAGTCTGTGGTAGGGGAGTAAATGGGGGCAGAGCAGGGAGGGAGTTGAGTCTCCTGACAGCTTGGGGAAAGAAACTGTCCTTAAGCTTTCTTGTCTTGGCCCGAAGACTACGTAGTCTCCTCCACGAAGGCAGCAGGCAGAAGAGGCTGTGGGATGGGTGTGTGGGTTCACCTGCAACCCTGGTGGCTTTACGGGTGAGGCGGGTGTGGTAAATGTCCAGAGGAGGAGGAAGGGAGACACCAATGACCCTCTCAGCTGCTCTCACGATGCGCTGCAGATTCGTACGGCAGGATACGGTGCAGGCGCCGTACCACACGGTGATGCAGCTGGTAAGGATGCTCTCGATGGTGCCTCTGTAGAATATATGCATAATGGGGGACGGAGCTCCTGCTCTTCTTAGTTTCCGGAGGAAATACAGGCACTGGTGGGCTTTTTTGACCAGTGATGCAGTGTTGTGGCTCCAGGACAGGTCTTCAGAGATGTACACACCCAGGAACTTGGTGCTGCTCATCCTCTACACTGCAGCACCGTCGATGGTCAGGGGAGCATGTTGGGAATGAACTCTCCTAAAGTCCACCACAATCTCCTTTGTCTTCTCCACATTCAGGTGAAAATCCAATCATAGACAGAGTCATTACCTCTTTGTTTACCTCTGTGGGGCATGACAGCAACAGCACTGTGCCCTGCAGGAGGCGCTGTACAGCAGTGCAGACATGACATGTCAGAGGACTATTTTCTTCTGTTTTCCTGTCTTACTTTTAATTAAGGATGCTTTCACACCCATAGTTTCATTCATTTCAAGAGATACTTTATTAACCAAACCAAGCAGGCTGGGTGTTAATGCACCCTTAGTCACCCCGTCCAATACCTCTTCTTTTTTCAATTAAGACTTGAGAAACATTCAACTTTTTTTGTCTTATCTGTTCTTTTGTTTAAAATGTTGCGAGAGAGAAATGGGGCACAAGAAGAGCTAGAAAATGCATTCACATCTGAACCAGTAAGCCAAGTGTTACAGGCTCTTCATGCCAAAAACAAAGCTGCTATCATGCCAGCATCACAAGTAGCGGCCCAGGATCCAGTCTGATGGAAGTCTGCTGTAAGTCGACACGTGAAAACCTGTGACAGTGAAATTGCTTGTTAGGCAAAAGTCAAGGTAATATTTCACATTCACCATCATCCCTGACTGACAAAAATCCATGACCATTCATGATGACTCATCTACATTATGTGCTTTATTCCTGTTTAAATGAATGTCACATTAACTCCCTCAGTAGCACTTTGAATTGTTTAATTTAAATGTGCTTTGCATATCTGTACTGTCATTATGCTCATTATGCTTGTTGTTTGTCTTGCTAGAAGGCCAATTACATGTCAGAGACACCACAGACTTGAACTCTTAACTCCACTACAGAGAAAGCCTGGTAATCTGTATGCTTATCTGCTTTTAAACATGTCCTAATCTACTTAAAAACACCTTGGACTGTGCAGTAAACTTCCACATCGTGGTATTTCAGGCAATTTTTTGGAAGGTGAGGCTTTTAAGCAAGCTGAAAACACAGCAAACACTCTTATTATGTGCCCTTCACGTTTCTTTAGCACTCTGAGCATTCATGTTTGTGTGTCTCCTCCTATCTCCCTGTTGTTTGTGTTGGTGAACGGTAATCGGAATGAATAATTAATTCAGCTGTGAACCAGTTATAAATGAGAGGTTTGGTTTTCCTTTTGCTGAACTACAAATGTGCTTTGATGTTTCGCACCAAGGATGACTAAGAGCAAAGGAATAAAAATAGAAGAGGGCTCCGTTACAGCAGGTTCAGTGACTGAGCTCCCTACAGAGGATTTTAGAGAGGGAGAGGATTTGAAGCTAATCCAACCGACAGAGTACAGT
Source organism: Synanceia verrucosa (assembly GCA_029721515.1). Lineage (NCBI taxonomy): Eukaryota > Metazoa > Chordata > Actinopteri > Perciformes > Synanceiidae > Synanceia > Synanceia verrucosa. The sequence goes on along the minus strand of CM056560.1, from coordinate 19,702,848 downwards.
ATCAATGAGAGCAATGGAGTGATCCCGCTGCATCTCAGAAAAGTTGCTCAATGACACTGCTGTCAAAAGCTCTTAACTGATTAAACTGGCTGGCTATTTAAGGCTAGCAGTATTTATAGGAACTATAAGCCTGATAAAGATTGATAGAAGCAAGTATGCACCATAATGGTGATTTTTTTTTTTGCAAATCTCTGACAGAAGTAGCATATCCCATCAAAATCACAACGGGAGAAGATGCTTTTAGAATACTGCTGTTGTCAGCTCAAACCCATATAACGCTTTGATTGTGGTTAGATTAAAAAACCTCAGTGGTTTATTGTTTGATTTTTGAAATGTGTCCAAGAACTGAAAAAACTACAGTATGTGATTTGCAGCCTTTACTGTCACTTTCAATAGCTTGCACGGTCCTCTACGGTTGAAGCGAAACATTTTGAGCTCAACAAAAGATCAAAATAAAATCATTTTACATTATTACATCATTTACAGCTGTAAACATGAGCGTCTGATTGGAATTTAGACCATTCTTCAAACTCTCCTTTGGACAAACAAATCTGTTTCTATCCCATAGCAGCTAAAAGACAAACTGAAACAGATCCTGACGGGTAATGACACGTTGTTACTGGTGACATAGCCCTGCCCCTGCTCGTTTCTTACCCATCTTGCTCAACCCTGAACATCTGTTTTTTCAACAAAAGCCAATCTCATGACTTAATTGCAAATGAAATAATAGCTGATTAGTTTATTCTCTGGATGTCACGTGTCATCAGAGCATTTGGTGAACTCTTTACGTATAGGTCTCAGCCAGTGTTTCAAATAAACACTGTCATTTTTAATTGAACTTATTTTAGAAACAAAACTTTAATGTATAGTCCTCAATTCTTAATGATGAAGGCAAAGAACCAGTATCAGAAGAACAATAAAACATATAACAATACATATGGCTAAAAACAATCTATCCACAAGGTCCATTAAGTAGCCACACTGAAGCTTTCAATCATGAGACATGATCTTCATCAGATCGAAGGACCTCTCAACCCTGTTGGCTGAAAAATTGAGATTTAAAATTTATTCTTCATCTTAGAAAATGTGGCTGAATTAATTTAAGTGGACTTGTTGGTGAGATAAGTTTCAAGACCCACAGAATATTTTGTACTATGTCTGTGAAAACAATAAATAGCTCAAATGAAACAAGAGACTCTATTCATCATGAAAAAATGCACCTTGTTCCATTCTTGTTTTATCTGAAGTAGAGTAGAGGCCACTTTCACCAAAAAGAACACTTTTTATCTAGTACTGATTACTCTGCTCTCTGACCCCAGCATCTCCACTCTGTGGCTTATACCATCTCTTTATGTTCCAACTATGTATCCCAGAAGCCCAAAGATTACTCACAGGGTGCATGAGAGCGCCCCCTTGTGCCACCCACAAAGTCCTTCATTTCCCCAGACTGTTTTCTTGCTGAGCCGACATAAGACTTGTCAAACAAAGAGGGAATTAAGTTTAAAAAAAAGACTTCTGAAGATTATTGATTTGACTAACTGGGACTGCTGAAGCCTCATATTAGCTTCGACTGAGAAGATTTTGTCCCTCATCTCTTACAAACTCTCACAGGGACCTAAAGAGAAACTGGTAGCAGCCTGTGTCTGTTGATCATAAAACATTGTCTAGTATGTCTACCATGCCCAAATGACATAAAAATAAATTACTGAGTTGACAATAACAGTAATAATAATAATAATAATGATGAATGAATATTGATGATGACCATGATTAAAGTCCAAATCAAACAAACTTAACTTACTGAGGTATCAAAAAGGTATTGTTTTAGAACTGGTATCGAAACAAAGGTACTGTAATGGGCATATTGGTACTACAGATACCATTTTGCTTTCATTTGAATATTCAAGTAGTTTTATTGCCAGTTGTTGTCAATTTTGTTGCCTGGCACTTTGTTATTTTCTTGTTCAGTCTTGTCAAATTGCACACATTGTGAATTTATTTTAATTTATTAACTTTAACAGCTTTGTTATTGTCTCACCAATCAACACACGGGGGGAAGGGGGAATGGCCACACTGACATCAATTTTCTGTCCATGACCAGGGTGGTTAGTTATGGTGCTCTGAATTTTGAAATGAGCACCTGTCGAATTTGAGTAATTTTTGGTGAGTTTTTTTAGTGAGTTAGTGGGTGCAGATTGCTGGAATCAGAAAGATCATTTTGTAGCACTAGCCACATAAGCATGGAGGACATAAACTATTCTAAGGGAATATTATACTATTAGTGTTGTACCTTTAAAACAATGAAGAAGGCATTGTCCAGTTTTCAGTGGGCCTGTCCTATACAGCTAGGTCCCAGGTTCAGGTCAGTCGGCTACAGCCAGCGTTGCTTTCATCAGCAGCCATGTGAACTGTCAATATGTTCTTGGGTAAGACACTAAACATCCTGCCTGTAGGTCACTCTGATGGTGACAAATTATTGGTTTAATTGTAGCAGTCACAAAGGAGTATTAAAAATGACTCTTCTGAAACAGTGTCCACAGCTAAGCAATGTGCGGCCTCAGAGAGAGGCCATGATGAGCTACAGGCAGACTCAGTTATGATGAGGATGCCATTACTGCTGTGATCCCACACCTCCCTCCTCGCTTTGCTGCTTCAGCCCTTGACACCTGTCACCTTGCTATCAAAGTGTGACACTGACAATACGTTCCCTGGGCAAAGGAACCCGGGAATGGACCTTATCCATCATCCTGCTTTCCTCCAATAAAATCCTTAGCTGGAAAACACAACAACATGGGGCACTGGAGAAAAGAGATTTAACACCCAAGATTCAAGGATAAGCAGTTCTCAGTAATCACGTGTGGAGCTAGGGGCGTGCTGAAGTCATTAAAGGTCAAAAATCCCACATAAATTCTCCTCCCTGCTCACAGGGAGAAAAGAGGATTAGCAACAGGACATGTAATCATTTTTATGATGCATTTATGAGACATGCAGATGAAGCCATTGTAGTCCAAAGCCTTTACTGAGTGCTCACTGAACTACCACTGCACCTTTGATTAATGTTCTGGGAAAAACCATTTTGAGTACATTTTACTTTGTTCAATAATGTTATCAGACCGCCGTTCCTGCTTTGGACACGTCATTTGTACGCCATGTAGACTGAACTTTCAACCAGGAGACTGGTGTTCGAAACAGTGTTTGGTTTTGTAAGTATTTTAGTGGTTTGGCAACAAAACCATCTTCATACATGCATGTAATATTTGAGACAAAACCTGACACAGTATCCTCTGTGGACAGACAGGTCTCACCAGGTTGGAGTGCAAGAGAATAACACATCTGATGCCTGTAGTCTAGACAAAGGCTGGCACACGTGGCACTCTACTAAGTGCACTTAACGTCTAGTTGCATCAAGACATTGTTCCAAATGACACTTTCATTTCATGTAAACTTTTATTTCATAATGTCACTTTTCATAATAGTGCATATTTTTTGTAATGTAATGTAATTTAACTTCCCATGACAGTGGTGCATCACCAAAGACTTACCAGGACACAATAGAGCTCCTGAAGCACAAATGCACAAACTCTGAAAGTTAGGGTTGTAACGATACACTAACTCAGGATTTGATTCACGATTTTTGACCCACACTTCCATACACCCCACGATTTTTTTAAATTGAAAAAGCATTTTATTTAAAACACTAATCTAAAAAAAATGTTGTTGATGTTTTAAAGTCTCTTCTCTCGTGAATCATAATATAAGAAATCACACAATGCTCTGTTCATTGCTGTAATCACAACAACTTACAGACATAACATGCATTGACTTTTATCTGAAGGAGGACTGAAACGACTCTGCAGACAAACATTTTTATGCTGCGTCTGCTTGTTGCTGTGTGAGCAATGGGAAGGTCTGAAAAATCCACGCCATAATACCTTGGTCTAACGTGTGTTTAAAGAGAGTACAACCGTTCGGAATCGTAATAAAAACATGTAAAATAAATCAGATATAAAGTTTAGGGAACATTGGATTCTGGACCTGATATAAAGTGGGCACTGCTGGTTCCCACCACTGTGTTTTCTTATGATTGTTTCCTGCTCGTTTTATGGCAGTTATCTGTCTTCGTTCAGGATCTTTGGTAATCCAATAAAAAGATCTTCTCTTTGCTCGTCCTTGGCTGGCATCCTGGAGCACAACAACTATCCACCATATCTCTGAGAAACGTTTGTAGGCGTTTAGCTGCCTGCCAGCGGCGAGATCCCTGGTAGCAGTTTAAACAGAGCGCTCTACTGCCAAAATGGCGGAGCAGGTTACCTGCAAACTCCTGGTCGTTTTCCATGGGGGTTACTGTTTATTATCGTAACTAGTTTTCTGGTTTAGGCCTGTGCTTGTGCAAAATGCATTTACATCAGCGGCAGCGTCTACATCTGCTCAGCAGCCTAGCAGCTGCAGAGCGGCAGTGGCTACATCTGCTCTGCAGCTCAGATCAGCTTTCTGGTACAGAACAGGAAGTGACCGGCCTATGTTTTTTAAAATAGATTATTAATGTTAAATAAATAATGATAATTTTTTCGCATATCGCGATTCTGCCTTCTTATATCGCGATATGGGATCGTGTTGCAATTTTGTTTTTCACACACATATCGTTACAGCCCTACTGAAAGTACCTGTTTTCAGAATACAATCTGCCATATTGAATTTCCCTTAGAAACTTAATGAAATTAGTATTTATACCCTGGCATTAAAGGCCAGCTAGAGAATGAGGGCCATCTACGAAAATTAGATGCCTTCCTAACAGCTGATTGAGAGATGAGCTACAATGCATTAGAGGCGCTTTCTTCCATTAGAAGGCACAAAAGATGTTTGAAACAATCTTTTAATAATGATAACCGTGCATAATTGAGGAGGCTGGGAGCTAATGGCTTAAGCGTTAACACAAATATCTGAGATGCATTTAAATGATGTACAAGGAATGAGCATTTGAATCCTCAGAGGCAACAGCACTAAACATGCAGGCCATTTAATGTTGTTAGATCTTTACAGGCATACTTTTACATGCAGAAAGTGGGAAAGATGAGCAGTGGCATGCTAATGTCTTGCTGTGTGATCATAGAAGGATTACTGAGAGGGAAGACTGGGAACAGGCTCCTGTCCAAGCTGTCACAGAACCCCATGGTACACAGTCTCTGTTTGAAGTAATGGATTTTCTGGTTGCAAAGACAGACAGAAAATGACCACCAAGAGATAAAAAAATGACTAGAAAGAAATACAAAACATCCCCAAAGAGATACAAAATGAGTATAAAGAAACACAAAACAACAACAAAGTGTCTCAAAAGGACCACAAAGCAACGGCAAGATAACTATTACAACGATAACACATAACATGACTACCTGCCTACTACATACTGTGATAGTCAAACTGCTCTGCTCCGTGGGATCCAACTCTGAGTTAATGCTGCTCAATCATCCTTTTTTGCTACTTGATACAAAAGGAAAACTCGCACAGTTCTAATTTTCTATGTCTTCTAGTGTTTTCACATTAATAACCTACAGTTCAGGTAGGTCTACTTCAGTTTTCATAATGGACTGAAAGTATTTTACACTTCTGCTCAGGAGGTTAGGGACATTGTTTTTAAAGAAAAATACTTTAAAATCATTTTCGGCCACACTTAAAATTCACTCACAGATCAAATCTGCATGGCTTCCTGAATGTGATTAAAGATAAACAGTATGTGTTGCAAACAGTAGTAATATAATCCAATTTTCATTTCAATCTCATCTTATTGTTTCAAAAAAATACTTACTTACTAAAGCACAACTAAATAATCAAAAATGCAGCAAAAAGTATTGAATAACAGTGTCATGCATTAAGGGTATGATATGCATAAATTGGGGCGAACGGCATGTTATCTGAATAAAAAGAAACGCTCTAATGTGCTCCAGCTTTCTGCAACAATGTTCAGTGGCACATTACTAAGAGCCATTTACCTTTAAGAGTCTAAAAACACAAGGCAATATGTATTCAGCTGGGCTTTCCCAGAGCATTTTCTCTGTAAACCCTGAGGCAGCAGGAATCTGTTTCAAAGGATTTTACTTTTTCTCAGCTGCTGATGCTCATCGCCAAATTGTTATGTTCACAATGGACAGGTGTCAGTGATAACAAGAGGGATACAATCTGGAAGTGATCCCAAAACTTTGGACTAATAAAGCTTAATTACAGCAATCCTTTGATGGTGTAATATTTAGAGTATGTCCTTCCAGGAGCACGAAAAGTCCCTGCAGTGTTCCTGCATAACATATTTTGTATTTTGGGATATTACACCACAGTAAAAATATTCAGTTACATTCCCATACATTGCAAATACAGCCTAAAGAAAACCTGAACATTATTAGCTTCAGAAAGGCATCAGAGGAAGTCACATTTTCTGTAGCTACAAGTGATAATAATGCTGTATATTGTATGTGTTTTGCCCACTTGTGGACACCTTAACAAAGACACAAACATAGCAGTGATTCTCAACTAGGTGTACTCCAGGAGGGACTTCTGCAGTTGCCAGGGGATGTATGGGAATATTGATTAAAAAAGCTCAAGTCATGTTAAAAAAAAAAAAAAAAAAAAAATAGAAATCATGATTTGAAAAACTATGGAAGCTAGTTGAGCTGTATGCACCTCTCAATATCCTGAGCCAAGTTACCAACTGAAGATGTATGTTAATTTGCATGCAAGCAGAGAAATGAAAACAGCTAAAAATGATTAAAAAAAAAACAACATCTAGCTTCTGCCACTCACTGTCACTGTTGGGGCTGTAAAACTCGATTAATCTGCATTAATGTGCAAATTTGCACTACAGTAACTCTACTGCCTGAAATGAGTTACCAGAGACATGCTGGCAAGTCATGAAGCACTCCAAAAAAAATCAAGGAAACTAACAACAGTCACAACTAAAGATCAAACATGGTGATAAAATTAGATTAACCATCTTTTCTGAATCTGCCCAAGCTTCTCCTGTAATTTGGCAAACAAATAATCCACCAAAGAGCATCGTTTAAGTATTAATTTGTGATGTGAAATGGACGAAAAGGAAAAGCAAAAGAGATGTTCTTTTCATAAACACAGAGCTTATTAGAGCTATACTAATAGTAAAGTAACTATACTAATAGTACATATTAGCTGCATTAGGATCACATTGGAAAACTTGAATAATCCCTCTGGGATCAAAAAAAACTAACACTGGTATTAGAGATGAAAATAAAACAATGTCCCATAGAGTGCAAATGAATACAGTGTAAATACACCACAAACTACTGTGTGAAAATAACAAACAGGACTGATAACACCTTATTGTTTCCACTGGGAGAAACTCCTTTATCACCTAAATAGCCCAGTTTGTACACTACTCACACAGACAGATCACAAAACACCAGAGACATACCGACGACACATACAGTAAATACCAGCCGCTGCCTGGAAGCCACAGCAAAAGGATGGATCAGGATCAAAAGCCCTCTGCACAAGAACTAAAATGTGCCCATGTCTCATGTTTTCAGACAGGAAGGCATTTAATTTCAGACGGATTCACTGTGGTAAGCTGTAGGTTACAGGAAAAGCCTCAAGTGTAATCGTGTTCTTGGTCTGGTATAGTTTGGTCATGATGGGATTTGATGCATTAATCCTTAAAATGGGGTTTTCTGCAAATAACAGACTATTGATTCTCAATTTGTAGGTGGACAGAAAATTAATCAGCTTCTGCCTAGTCATTTATCAAGCAGAAACCCAACATTGGCTGTTTACATCATTTCAAATGTGAAAATTTGTACTTCCCTTCTGTATCATGTGATTAAAAATTAAATATCTTTGTTCTTTGTTGGAACACGGTGGTGTAGTGGTTAGCACTGTCGCCTCACAACAAGACGGTACCTGGTTCGAGTCCCGGTTAGCACTGTCGCCTCACAACAAGAAGGTACCTGGTTCGAGTCGCTTTCTGTGTGGAGTTTGCACGTGGGTTCTCTCCAGATACTCCGGCTTCCTCCCACCTTCCAAAAACATGCATGGGGATTAGGTTAATTGGTTAATTTAAATTGACTGTAGGTGTGAATGTGAGTGTGAGTGGTTGTCTGTCTCTATGTGTCCTGTGATGAACTGGAGACTTGTCCAGGGTGTACCCCGCCTTTCACCCTAAGACAGCTGGGATAGACTCCAGCCCCCCCCAATATATAGCCTATAGCCTTGGGATTGGCGAAAAACAGTAGTGATCTGACCAGGAAACCAACAAAACAACCAAACCTTGGCAGAGGAAATAAGCGATGAGCGACTTCACATCACACGACTCACACACACATAGCTTTTAAGGTACACTTTGCAATAGTGTGGCCTGAATGGGAGAAAAAAAATATGAACTTAAACATGCAGAAATCATGATTGGTTCTCATTTATTAACCTGGCTGGGCCATGATGAACCCAGCAATCTATCATTGGAATAAACTTTCACTAATTGCTGTTTAACAAGGTGGTGTGAATTTCACTCTCTAGCTCTGATTTTTCCTTCTTGTGAGGGAAATATCCACATCCAACACCATTTCATTTGGGCCGACAGTGTGAACGGGCTCTCAAACACAAATAACAGGAGAGATAAACGCACCATTCTCCATCTTTATGCTTTTCAACAGGCGATGTACTTTGCTAAGGGAACAGTGTTAATGTTGATGACGTCTTCTAAACACTGAAAGAGACTGACCAATTCACCAGTCGTGGAAAATATATGGAAAATGATTAGAAAAGCATTCAGAGGCAGACCTCTGCAGACCTTACTCCCTCCGCCAAGGAGGTCATGTTTTCACTGGGGTTTGTTTGTTTGTTTGTTTGTCGGTTGGCAAAGGAACTCAAAAAGTTACGTACGGATTTTGACGAAATTTTCAGGATTGGCTTAAGTGGCCTAACTTAAAACTGATTGATTTTTGGTGGTGCCGTTGAATCGGATCCGATCACCACCAAATATTAATCATCTGTAATGCTCTGCTAAAATTACTAAAATTATTATTAAGGGACCAGAAACTCAGTACACATGACATCTCATTCTCCACCTACCATGGTTTTCAAGTTATTCTATGAAATTCATTCTATACACATGCAGCCAGTAGAAAGAAGAATAACATGTAATGTATGGCGTGATGTCATCTTCCTCTTGGTCGTCTAAGAATCCAAATTGTGGACTAAAGACCTATTGTACATGTGTTCAAAAAGCATCTTGTGTGGGTTGAAATATGCCGCACAAAAAATAAGAGGAAAAGGATTCAGCTGCACACATATCATCCACCTTCTTTGGTAACAGCCTGCCAGAGATGAAAATCCACCACTTTCTCCCCACTGTCACATAGTGAACAGATTTAGGAAAACTGTCACTTCACAGTATGCCATTTTCACAGCACCCATAGGCCGTCACCTTGCTCCTGGAATTAAAAACCAACTACAGGCGAAGAGTCTGAGCATATGCTGCGAGGCCCTCCTGTGACAACCAGCCGTCTGAGAGGAAGAGAGCAGCAAACAGCTTGACAGAAGCCTTGCAGCCCCTTGTTTCAGGTAAATGACGCAGAGGTTTGATCTCTGTGGGTGAGCTAACTCCACAGGCCTTGACGCTCCATTGTGAATCATTGTTGCTGCAGGACCTGATTTGTGCAATTCCTATTTATCTCCCCTCTGGGATGTAACCCATATCCGCTGACACATTAACTGACAGGATAGGAAAACACAAGCTACAGATAAACAAAACGTCAGTTTTCACAGCTACCTCCTCTGCACACTTGTCCATTTCACATGAATTTGTACAAACAAACTTCAGTTTCAGTACATGTTCAGTGCTGACTGAACTGAGGCATTTCCCCAAATACCAGTCAAGTTGGTTTCTTTCCACTTCTTGTGGAATTTCATGCAAAAGATGACTCAACCAAGCTGCTGTCAGTGCCACGATGATGGCAAGTATGTCAGGCTTTAAAGGTACACTGTGTAAGGTTTTAAGTATTTTATTACCTAAAATCAACGTCTTCATTCATAAATAGATCCTCGTTGGTGTAAAATAAGCTATAATAACAATCTGACTCCTCCTGGGAGAAGAATCAGTTATCTGTCTTTACATAGAGCGGGTCGCTCATACAGAGGCTTCCATGTCTTTCCGGTTTATCAAAAACTATGAACTGCCAAGAGGGACAGAAAGCACTACCTGTTAGTACCCATAGGACAAAACACGTTTTCGCCTTTCATGTTTCACAGAGAAGCAGCGTGGAGACGATGGTTTTACTTACCCAGCACTGAACTAAAACCTGCACTTCACTTTTGGTCATAATACAAGACCACACTTATGCCACGCCGAAGGAGAAGGAATACTCATCACCAAAAAAAGGGCCATAAAAGGATTGGAGCTCCAGGCCGGGGATCTGCAGTGATAGTGGCCGCCCGGGAGTCGATCCATTCTGCCTACCATAGTTCCAACCATGTTGCAATGCACAGTTGAAAACGCGTGGCACCAGACAGTGAATGCAAAATCAAATTTAACCACTAGATGGGAGAAAAAAATTACACAGTGCACGTTTAAGATTACTGTTGACGAACGCTATGTACATCAAAATGTATATACACTTAAACTTTATTTAAATTGGCACATACATACAGGTACAGTGCCAGCAGCTTGGATGATTATCAGGGAACTGACCCACTTGTGCCTGAACTCATTAAATGTAGTAATTCTTATACTCACACAGTGTTGCTAACTTTTCAGTTTAGTAACATTTTTGACTTGCTGAGAAAATTAAGTTAGCGGCTGAGTTTTTACATGAATGGAAAGGTTTGTGGATTTGGTGTCAGTTACATGGACAAGCCACTGAGCCTAAAGCAGAGATGAGGAGTGGGAAGCAGAGGTCTGTTGCACACTTGTTTTCAGCTCCACACCAGCAGATATTACCATTTTTAACCTCAGCCCAGCCTACGCTGATTCAAGTGACATCACCTAAGGACATTTATCAGACTTAGTGCAGCTCCCTCCAGAGACGCAAAAGGCTTTATTCGACTTTTTTTCCACATAATGCAGTAGCATGCCCCAAGATATGTAAACAGACTTTAACTCACATCCTTACTCCAGCTCAGTAACACAAGAGTAATATCAATCTTATCATCGCATATTGAAAGAAAAAAAAACTATATGGTGCACCACTCTACTAATATAGGTAAGGAAACACCAATTTGTGTCACTAAGGGGGAAAAAAAGTTTAAATTAGGATACATTTAGCTGCAGTGTAAACACTGTCTCCATCTCTCCTCGTCAGATCGAGAGGACAAACAGACACAGGAGAGAAAAAGCCAGAGAAAAAAATGAAACCACCAGCTGTGATGATGAATTCTGCAGTGATCAGCGATTTATAATACATAAACATCTCTGTCCAAAAACATTCTGCCTCTCCTCTCTGTGATGTGGAGGCAGTCAAGGGGAGTTTCTTTATCGATTTATTGCTGAACGCAGCCAACATGACAGTGTGTGAAATTATATTATATAGGAATTGATGGTCTAGCTCAGTGACTCTTTGGGGATAATGTTTGACAGTTACCTGTGATCTTACTTCTCACTGGGACCTGAACTTCCAGGTATGTGATACAACACAGGAAGATACCTGGGTTACTAACATCCTTGAAAAACTGTGAAAAGCATAACATGCAAATGGTTTGATGCTAAACTGACTCACTCTGGAATAGAAGATGGACTTTCTATTATAAAATATACCTGCGCAAATCATACAAATCTCCCCCGACATAACTCCCATTTTAGATGAAGGCTTTGATCAAATGGTGGGACCATCTTATCTTGACAGTTAAAGGCACTCGGGGGACTTGAGATGAAAATCAGGTGTGTGTTGTCTGTTATGCCACAGTTTCCAACATTGAACATATTGTGGATTATCCCAGTTTTCCGGCACTTATGATATATGTTTGCTTCTGTTTGGTGAACATCACAGGGGTTAGGGTAGATACAAAACATTTCTGGCAAACGCAGGCAACACTGGAATGACCAGTCCATCCATCCATTATCTACCGCTTATCCTCTCATAGGGTCGCGGGGGGGGGGCTGGAGCCTATTCCAGCTGTCTTAGGGTGAAAGGCAGGGTACACCCTGGACAAGTCTCCAGTTCATCACAGGACACACAGAGACAGACAACCACTCACACTCACATTCACATTCACACCTACGGTCAATTTAAATTAGCCAATTAACCTAATCCCCATGCATGTTTTTGGATGGTGGGAGGAAGCCGGAGTACCCGGAGAGAACCCACGCAGACACGGGGAGAACATGCAAACTCCACACAGAAAGGCCCAGGCCCGGGATTCGAACCCGGTACCTTCTTGCTGTGAGGCGACAGTGCTAACCACTACACCACTGTGAAAATTTGTACTGGATACAATCAAGCAGTTGTAGGTTCAAATTTGGATTTAAGGCAAAGTTTGGGTAAATAGACCATTATTTAGATTATAGTTTTGCTAGTTTACACGCAATTTGACAAAACGACACAGGACGACCATTCCAAGGTATAATGCCAAGTTATTTTAGGGAGCACTCTAGCTGCCAGCTTACTGGGAAGGTATGGTAAATACCTAAACTAATACACTGTTTTAAAGGATGACTGTGGTTTATTACATGTATTGGTTCCAGCTAAAATAACATTTGCTAGTTTTAATAAATTAATATAATATATAAACACAGCTGTGACAGAATATAAATGTCAGACGTGACTTGAGCTAAACTCAAAGTGATGCACACACTTCCCATAGTTCCCTGTGGAAGTTGCCAACCAAGACTGTTGAATTTCCATTTCCACTTAAATACAGTAGTGTGCTGGTTGGAGCTATGAAACAGCCATCAACATGCATTAATCACTGTCATCCATACAAAAACAAACAGTCAGATAGAGAGGGGGAGCTGCTGCATACAGAGATATTTATAGCCGCGCTACAGTTACAGTACACAAGCTTATATTCTAACTTCCATATGTACTAATGCGACCAAAACTGGACTATTATACTCTTCTGCTGTGATGAAATCTGGCACTTGGTGTATTATAATACATTAGAGATCCCCCCCTCCCCGTCGAGCAGGGCTGTCCGACGCCTGAGATGGCAGCGTGACAGAGCTTGCACTTCTCTGCATTCATATTTTTCCTTTTCATGTGCGGAGCGATGCTGTCACGCTTGTGCCTCGCTGACAAATGAAAAGTGTAACGCTGATGACTACTTTTTTATTTGTTTCTCCACTCTTCCTCCTGTGATTTAGAGATGTCTATCTAGGACCCTGTGTTTGCTACCTGCTCATTACCATTGCTTCATACATTGCTGGAAGATTACAGGTTTTCTCACGCCGACACAATAGAAGCAGGACGGACACATTTCAAGAACATGTGAAATTAACGGTTCTCTGTATGAAGACAAAGAACCTTGAATGTTAAGCCATGCTGAGAGAGGAACATACTGTCACAAAGAGAGGTTACTGTCTAATTTGTTCCTTTTCTCCCTGACACACACACACAGCCAGTCAATCACAGCAGGCAAGCCATGCTGGTTCGTTACCGGCTTTTGTCCCTGCTTCACCTCTGCTGGATCGCATACTGCATCATCTCCTCCTCTGCGGCCTCGCCTGCCACCAAAAACAAAAAGACTTGTTCTGCCTAAAGTGATTTTTCCAATGAGATTTGTCCGTGCGTGAGTATTTGTTTCCCCCTTCTATGCTGCCGTACTTTGGCAAAGTGTGTGTGTGTGTGTGTGTGTGTGTGTGTGTGTGTGTGTGTGTCTGCTTGTATCTGAGACAAGGCCATCCATCTCAGACAGTGCCATCTGCGAGCAACAGCCTTGTTTACTTATCCCTCGACCAGAGAAGAACAGCAGCCGGTGCACAGGTACTCTAGCAGCCAGTGAGCAGGCCAAGCTGGGAGGAGCAGGAGGAGGAGGAGGAGCAGGAGGAGAAGGAGGAGGAGGAGGAGCAGAATGAGGAGGTCATCTTCTGTCTTCATCTGGGGATAAATCACTCCTTTAAACCAACGCCAAACTTCCACACCTTTCTCTCTTCTCACACCGTTTACTTGTCACTCTGAAGTCATCTTTTTCTCTACTCCATTCTCCCACACCCTTCTACACTTTCTAACTCCCATTTAATTCACTCATCCTTCCGAAGCAATCCCTGTCACTTCCCCTCAGCTCTCCCCTCCGATCCCCCACCTTTTCACACCATTTGCCATCTCTCTCCTCGAACCTCCTACACTTTTTTCTTTTTGCGCTCGTTGTCTAGTTATCTTTCCAAAGCAATCCTTTCCCCTACCTCAGTCTCTCTTTTTCCTCTGCTCTCCCCTCTCTTATAGTCCGCCCTCCGAGTTGTCTGCTTCATCTGGTCAAAGCATCTTTCAAAGTCAACCCATCTCTTTCCCTCAATCTGCTTCACTTCCTCCTCAGCACCGACTCTCATCACACATCATCATCACACTTTCTGCAAGCCACTTCCTGTCTCTATCGGAGGACACAGAACAGCCGGCGTGGAGCTGATGGGATGAAATGGAGTCCAGTGATGAATATTCATCCTGTTGCTGCTAGCCGCCGTCCCCAGTCACCGTGTCGCAGAGGCCTCTACCCCACAGATGATATCATCTATTTGTCACAGGCGACAGGGGGACCCACAGGAAGGTTTCTATTGCCAAGGCTGGGGAGCCACACCCACTGAGTCTGAACCAAACCAGGACATCTGAGCCACAATCACGAAGTGAAACACAGACAGTGTCTTCTTCAGTAAATATATGAAAAAGCCTGGTTTACATGATTGAATTCTTTTTCAAAAAACTGCAACTATTTTCATACTTGCATAGCTGTGGTCATCATTCTGATCAGCTCTGATAACAGCAAACTCATTTTGCTATTTGAGACTGCACAACAGTCTGAAGGTTAAGGTAACAGATGTGATGAACTGCTTCACAGGTGTTAGAGTGCTCTGTTTTCTTGATGACTTAATATATTTAGTGCTAATAACTGTAACAACTGTCTTAACCCTTTGGGCATTGTGCTGGAAAGCTCACAGATTTTTGCTGCAGATTTGTTGGCTGCACATCCATAATGTCAACCTCCCTTTCCATCACATCCCGAAGGTGCTTCATTGGACACAGATCCGTTCAATGTGGAGCCCACTGGACTAAAGTCAACCCATTGTTATGTTCAAAAAATCAGTTTGAGGTTATATTTGGGCTTTGTGGCATGAAGCGCTCTCCTGCTGGAAGTATCCATCAGATGTCTTTCTGTCATCTCCAACCAGTCTGGACATTCTGCTCTGACCTCTGGCATTAACAAGACATTTTGGCCCACAGGACTGCTCTCTGGATGATTCCTCTCTTTCAGATCATTCTTTGTAAACCCCAGAGAAGATTGTGCATTATAATGTGATTGGAGAGTGCATAAAATCATACAGAGGGAGAGTGACTTGCTTCTCTCCTCAGGGAAATGTCACTCCTCTATATCTTTACATAGACAATAGTTGTTTGATGCTACTATGAAGGCTCTGGATGTCGTATGAAGAACATTTAAAACTGTGTGATCGGACGTCACAGAGTTCCTTAGGGGAACAAAAGAAAAGATCTTTTCTTTCTACAATGATGCAAATTATACAGTTTAACAAGATACTCTACTTCAACACTACCGATGATTTTCCATGAAGGTGCCCAGAACACAGAACAGTGTGGAATAAAAAATAGGCCTACTACTAAGGGATAAAAAGGGAGCAGGGTCGGATGGGGGAGAAATGTTGACATGATTGAGGTTCCAGCCCAATTAACTGGAGATCACTTAAATGGTCGGCGAGCTGGAGAGGTCATTATGCTGAAGAGCTCTGAAGAAGCCCATTAGGGCTATCCAAAGCTGGACCCTTGAATCCACCACTTTGGTTTTCTCCAATAAAAAAAGAGACACGGCTGAATCGACTGGCCTGTTTATTAAAAGCTTTACCTTCATTGAATCTGAAGAAATGTGTGCACTCATCCGTGTCTGCGAATGTCTGTGAGCTCAATCATCCGTACACACTAGCATACATTCACTGCCCTCTAAGCTAGTGCACACAACAGAAGCCATGGAGAAACTGTATCCTGCAACACTAAGCTTTACGCCATGAAGAAAAATACCAAAGAACAAATCAATGTTTTCCACAAACTGAGCACTGCTCACAAAACAAATCCAAGAAATACTGACTTTTACGTTAGCCCTGCAAAAGAGATGGTAAACTAAACAATGTACAAATGTTTCCCTGAGCAGCCAGAGGAGCAGCAATTGGAACATCAAAATATACAGCTGGAGAGGGACTGGGTATATAAAGTTGTTTTCAACCAGACGCAGGGTGTATGGGGATCACTCATTTATGCGTAGCATCTCTACATAGTCACCCTTCTCTGATCGTAAACATAGCAGCATCTCTGTCATTGTGCTGTTAGTCTCAGCCTTCCCCAAATCCCCACGATCGCCTCACTTCAGTTCAATCAAGATATATCAACGACAGCTTACAGTGATTTAAAGGGGCATGAATGTAGATAAAAACAGAAAAGTGCAATAATCAGTACAAAGCCATAGTGTGTCATTCTGTTCAGAAACACTTTTTGTTCTACTGGGTGAAATGGTCCTTCCACCCTGAGAACAGTCAATACATTATGTGTTCAGAAAAAGGAAGGAAAGAATCAGACCTCTGTGGCAGCTGCAGGACTGCAAAAACTCTGACCAATCCCTGCCATTCGGTCCGAATGGAAAGAACCAATCAGATGCCTTCATATCTCGTGCTGCTCACGCCCCCCTTTGTCTCACATCACATTTCACTGTTGCAGGAAAAGTTCATCATACTCCTCTGCAGAAATACCGAGGGAGTGTGGCTTTTTCAACATGTCGCATGATAATTACGTAGGCAATGGCTGCTCTGCTGTTTGTTTGTCCCAACATCAGCATCATGATTATTATCACGTGAAACGTGTCCCTTACTATTACCGACAGTGAAATGTGGTGTTATTCTGCACCTGATTTATCGCTCTGCGGCCGCAGCTGTTTGCCGGCCGGAGACTGAATGAATGAATGTCTGAAGCGATCGTGGTGATGTCATCACAACAAATGCCAGCGTGGCATCGCTACAACACATTCGGTGCCTTGAGGTTTGTGTCTGTAATTGTTGTAGGGCTGGGCGATAAAACTATAGCAATATATATCGCGACACACTTCATCAATATCAATAAAAAATACAATTGATATAACGGTTGATAATTTCACAGAATTTCACTGCAAGAAACTAATCTGACTCTCGCCAGCTGGATGTCGTTCCGCCTAGCTCCACACATCTGAACTCACACCCGATGGGAAGGACTTCGAGGGAGCAAAAAAATGACTGGGCCAATCAGGAATTTCATAGCTGTGACGTGACGTGGATGTCAGCTGTTTGGTTTTCCCTGCGTCGCTCTCATCAACGTCACAGGTTGGTTTTAATGTGAGTGGTCGAAGCAGCACGTCATTAAAGATGACGGACAAGTGGTTTATCCAATCACATGCAAACGAACCTACGAAGGTTGGTTGCATGAACAAACTCACTCCTTCCCTGGTAGTAACATGTGACTCTAAAGCGATTCACTGTCAGTGAACACGTGACAGTTTCAGTTCAGTTGCACCAGCTCATCACCTCATGTCTGACTCAAAACAAATGCGGTGTGAGGTGAGGAAAGGAAATGAGTGCAGCAGACAGCGATGAAACTGTGGACAAAAAACAAAGGAAAGTTCAGCTCGCCAGTAAGTCCGACCTGACTCACTGTGCTGTTCACACTACAGATGTGTCTGACTGCCGCACTGCTGTCCAGTCAGTCTCCTCTCGTTAATTCCTGGTTAATAAATGAGCCGTTCGTTGTTTCCTAGTGCAAATGATCGCTGTTTACAGTAATCACTGAAACGGCTCTGAGGCTCTTAGGCAGACCACCGTAGGCTCACAGATGTTAAAACATTTATGCACCTTTTGTTAAGCATTTCTTTAATGTTTATTTTTGCACCTTAATGTGAAGAGATAATTAAGTATCCATTGTAATTTAAATTTTCATTAAGATTTAAGTGTACATTTGAGTGTTTTTCATGTTTGTGATGACATTTCGTTTCCCTGTTTGTTACTGATACCTCAGGAAGGTTAAGTTTACAATAAAAGGGTTTAACGTAAGATTTTTTTCCCATGTCCTTTTTTTTTTTATTTAAATAGGTTATGAAAAAAATCAATAATTATTCATATCAACTGAACTGATACGAAACACTTATATCGTTATACAGTTAGCCATATCGCCCAGCCCTATCGCGTTCTCCCATCTGCACCCAGCAGTCTTGGCAGCCGCTCACTAACTGCAAACAGCTGCTGCCGCAGCAAAGACACTTTGATCACAGCTCTTCTTCTCTGAAGTTTGAAGTATTGTTGAAACTTTTAGGTGTGAAGAAAATTAGGACCAACATTATGTGTACCAGTAGTGGTTTGACGTAGTTAAATTAAGTTAAATTCATTGTTATATTAATCAGGTAATAAAAATAATCGGTAGAATAATCAGTGAATTAGTCAATAGATTAGTCAACTAATAGAAAAAAATAATCATTAGGTGCAGCCCTACACCTGAGATTAAGAATCACTGTGTTCTCGTTGGCTGAAAATGAGTCCTTCATATCTGCAAGGGGAGTGAGTGTAAACACTGCCTCTAGAGAGAGCCTTTTACGATTTCATGTCACCAGAAGGCCATCGTAGTTCTCCGACATGCTTGTGAAAGTGTCATATTATGCAGAGACCGTAAACCTGATGCAAACCTGAAGCAAGGTGAAAAGCCTGAAAGATAGCACAGCGTCACAATAGTTGTGCAGTTCAGTCGGATGCAATCTGAAACCTCACCAGTAGATGCCACTAAACCCTGCACACCGGCCCTTTAATTAGCCCGAAGGATCTGAATAATCCTTAATCTTTTCACTAGTTTTAAAATTATGTCTGTAAGGTGCAAATTTAAAAACCTGCCGAATACAAAAACAATTCAAATTCATGAAAATATGTGATAAATATTAACTCTCCTATTTAGGTGTGTGGCAAGGTCGGTGGTATCCGCTCCGTTGAAGATGGAAAACGGGCCTTTTTATGGTGATTACTTATTACTACTAATGAACTGTTCATTTGTAATGGTGGTGCATAATGGTGATGAGCAACAGGAGTTCATAGCTTACCCACCTTTTTATTCCTAACCACATCTCTTGCAACAGAGCCCCGGTAGAGACATTGCCATATGACCTAATTATCTCTCATTAGTGGCCTCAGTAATTACAGTCCTTTTACAGCTCCATCTCCTCTGCCTCGCATAGGAGGAGATTTCAATTAGGTTTTTCCTTGCAGCTCGGCCTGCCTCACTTTCACACCTAAGCCATGCTGTCACCTGTGTGACCAAGCATAACTGAGTAGCAGGCGGCCCAACGCTTAAGGAAAGCTCCAAAAAGGACAGGGTTCCTGTGGGTGAAGGTTTATTCATTCCATAGCATGCACCCATCAGAGACATAACAACAAGACAGCTTGAAGAGGCATCTTCTTTTCAGCGAAGAGAATAATAACCGCTTATGCCCTTCTTCTGCAAGCAGTGCATCATGAAAAATACATAAGGAACAAACTCTGTATTGCAGCGTATTTTCCTGTCACAGGTAAATAGCATATGGTATGCAAAGTCTCGGCCATCAGAGTGACAGAAAAAGCCTCCATCAAGCCAGATTCATCAAACATAACTGCAAGGGGGGGAGAAGATTGAAATGCAGCTGCACTCATATTATTCAGCTAAAAGCACAGTCTGATTCATAAGAACGAGAAACAGGGAAGAGGACAAAAAAAAAGCAACAGAAGAGGCTTGAAACTGTCAAGCAGCAGCGAGCAATTGCTCCACGGTGCCCTCCACTCCCACTTATCATTTATCTCTCACTCCAACCCTGGTGCCAAATAAGTCACCTTAATTAAAAGGCCAGTGAGAAACACTCATCAATACCACAGAGGGATAATTAATCCATTGTGTTCTCAATCATCGCTACAAAAGGGTGAAATTGAAATTGATTGAGATTACATTTTTTGTTGGCTAATTGTGGCCCCTCAGTCAGGTTGGGGGGGTGTTGACTAATGGCATGTGTGCTGTTATCAGGAGGTGGGGGATCAAAGCTGGTGAGACAGGTGTGGCAGAGATGTGTTGTGACTGCCGGAGGATATGCTTTTATTTTGAAGCTGTACTGGAAAAGTGTGGCAATGGTGACTCCAAAAGGCAAAGTTTGAGTCTCATTACAGTGTGCACCTTATGATGTCATAGCTCCATTCACCATGACCTCACATTTATTAACACATTTAGCGCAGTTGTTTCAGCTTTAACGCAAGCCAACCGCCCATTTAATCAGGGTGAAATGTGAGTTCAAACTCATTTTGGAAAACAGTAAAATCAGTAATTGATCTTGGTATGTTAACTTTCTCAGCCAATAACTGTGTGTTTGAATTTTAAATGACTGTATTTATTCATCCATCCATCTATTTTCTGCCGCTTATCCTCACATAGGATCGCAGGGGGGCTGGAGCCTATCCCAGCAGACAGGGTACACCCTGTACAAGTCTCCAATCACATCACAGGACACACAGAGACAGACAACCACTCACATTCATACCTACGGTCACTTTAAATTAGCCAAGTAACCTAATCCCCATAAATGTTTTTGGATGGTGGGAGGAAGCCAGAGAAAAACAACACAGACTCGGGGAGAACATGCAACAGTTTCGAACCCGGTACCGTCTCGCTGTGAGGTACCGGGTTAAAATGAGCATAGAGCTAGAAAATGTCGGCGCAACATTCTGTATGATCTGGATTATAAAAGCCCTTTTAGTTGCTGTAATTTACTTTATATCACTCTGTTGTGTTCATCACTGTTTACAAATCAGTTCAGGCTGCTCTTAAGGGACAAAGATCTAGACCTGGTATCACTGGTGACAAGAGGGCCATCTTAATGTTAAAGTCAATTAGCAGAATGCAGGTTTAAGCCCACCATGCTTTATTACACTCACTTTATCACTGACAGTGTATCAGTATTATTGTTGTTGGTATTTTTAATACAGTACTGTAAACTAGATTCTGTTCTACACACACCACTGGGAGACTGTATGCCACTAGGTTGTATTGAAATCAGCCATGACACATTAATAAAAAGGAGAAGCATTAATTTACCTGCTGGGCCCTGAAGAAATGGTTAGCAGAGCCTCTTGTCTCTGGTCTAAGTGGAGTACAGGTGTGTCCTGTACTACAGGTGTCTCCAATAGTTCTGTTATATGGGTGTCTCCTCCCACCTGCAGCAGGCGTTAGCTAAAGTTAGCTCCAGGTTTCACTGCTCGTCGTCCTCCTCGCACCAAAATGATTTCTTCCACACTGACACTGATAAAGAAACGCGTTTCTTCCGCCCAGTAAAGTGCAGACAGTTTCCTTCAGCTCTACTGGACCCTGGACTTCAGAAAAGCTAGCAGCTAACGGCTAGCAGCTAACGGCACTCATGTTAACAAACTTGACAGGGCGTCGCGTGCTCTCCGGACATCAACAGCCGCGCACGGGAACTTCTCTGCCGTGACATGACATCCATGCGCATGCGCCAGGGCTGCTCAAATCTTCAGCGCCCCCTCGCGGAAGTGACGTCCAAGACCTTCACTTACGTTTATGGTATTGTTTTATAACCATTGTTTATTTAGCTGTGTTGTCCCTCATACCAAAAATAAACAATACATAAACTAGTAGCGAAAGAACGGTAACAGGAAGTCAAAGAATACAGCGGAGTAAAAGTAAAAAATAATAAAATGCATGACATCAGTTGCACTGGCCCAACAGTGATTTAGCATTTAACAGTAACATAGACTGTTGCTTCAACAAGATGTTAGTCTAAAATCACAGGTCTGAGTCTGACCTGTGGAGCGGCTGATGTCATAGCCCTGTCTTGCATCTCTACGTGGTTTTCTGTCAAGTAAAGGCAAAAATCCCCAAAAAATAATTGGAGACAACTTCAACTGATGATCAACTGCACTGAAAGTGCTTGAAACAGTACAGTCTCTCAGGAAATTATATTTAGTGTGTGTCACCTGACTGCATTGTCTCTTTGAGAGTGAGTCATCTCAGCTTCGGTTTGAAAAGACATCAAACTTCAGGAGGGTACAGCTTTGAAACCTGCTATAATGAGCCGTGATGGTTGAAAAGCATGTGGACAGAAATATCTCTCATTAGGACTGCGAGTAAATGAGCTATCAAATATTGCTGTCTACGGTGGCCAGGAAAAGGTAATCTGGGGCTGATGGATGATGCCCACATTGTTAGCACAAATTGTAAATCCATCCCCACCATGAGGAGAAAACAATAGTTAACCTTCCCATCATTCACTGGGTTCAGAAATATCAGTTCAGAAAGAGTTTGGTGGGTCCTGAAGGAGTCCTTAAGAGATGTAGTGCTACATCTATCGGATCAGAAAAGACAGTAAAGTTACATACATCAGTTATGATAATGATGAGAAAGTACTTTATCAACAACCTGATCATTGCAGGAGGGAGAGAAGAAGAAGCTCTGTAATACATGAAACAGGGTAATTTAAAAAAAAAAGGAACACTTTATTTTCCACTTACTGTCTGCCTGAATCTGCCTGTATTTACCCTCTGACTGAAACACGTTTTAGTGCATTTCAGTGGAATTTCTTTGTTGGGCAAAAGCCTGTATCCATGTTTTCTTCCTTTCAGCCGTTGTCTTTCTCATCCACTGCCATTAGGAATAAACTGGGACACAGATATCAACACTTATAAGCCTGCTGTCACAGCTTTTCTGCATGACACCCCACCAGCTCCCCCTTGCATGATTATACTATATCAATACAAGCTTTAAACTGTGTAATTATTTAAGTAGTGTATATTTATGACATCACAAATTGTTTCAAACACTCAGATTCTGAAACAAAGCAGTTTTCATACCTAACCTGCAATATTATAGAAAAAAGTAATCTCACTTTTTGAATGATATGGGACCTTTAGTATTAAAATTAAATACCCAAAACTGCAGCAGCGTTTGTGTTGATTAAAACTGACAGGAGTAAAATTTGGCAAAGATGTGGGCAAATGTTGAGCAAGCTTGGATTTGTGAGATTATCAGCAGGATCAAAACATGTGTTCTATTAAAGATGTGGCCAGTGATTCCTCAGTAAATAACATGGAGATAGAGTTTTGGAAGGCCTGTGATGTTACTCATTTGTTGAATAATTTTGGTGTTGACATTAAAAGAATATGGAGAGGCCTCCAGAGATTCAGTAAAAATCAGAGCCTCCATAATGCATCCCTTTGCCTTGATGATTTGGCATAAATTGACCAGTGACTCACAGAGGCCTGGACTCTGGCCCATTCTGACAAAAAGCCATCAGTCAAAACTGTAACCTGTGATGTGTTCACATAAGGCTGCAGCTATTTTCAAAGATAGCTCACTATCACACAGGCGGCACAAACACAGCAAACCACACATGTGCAGCTAATTATTAAGTTGCCATTACAAATGAATGTGGTTCCTGCTGTGTACCCTCAAATAACCACGTATCACATTCATATACAGAATATGAAAATAGTTTTTTGGGCATGTAGCACATAGCTCTCAGGAGCATATCACAAGTAAAGCTCTAATCTCCTTAAACGTATGCAGTCATTGGCGGCTGAAGACATGACAGCTGTCATCCAACATGTTTCCAGGCTCTCACTGTGAGAAGTAATGGCCAGCATGGAAAAAATTGGACGAGCTTGCTTTTAGAACGGATTCAACCTGCACAAGCTGACGCGACTGACGACGGGGGCCGCTCGGGTCCTGAGTGACTGCAGCTTAGTGAGAGATGACATGACAAGCACATAGTGCTTTCTGCTGCACATCCCTGGTGTCGACAGTGACCCACTTTCCTCTCCTCTAATTGCAATTCTCTCTTTAAAACTGTATTACTGTGCACAAAGTGAGCAACTACAGTCTGTGGCGTAGTGCACACATTGCAAGGGAAAATATTATGGTCTTTAATGTCAAAGACGTGGAGTGTGTTTATGACGTTAAACACAAACCAATATGTACATTGCTAGTCTGTAAATTCTGGGGCTAGGTGCTCTGAATAAAGTCACCCTCAAAGGAACCTGAAGACAAAGTCAGGTCTCCTCCCACAATGAGACCACCTGACCTCAGAGACCAAAAACCAATCAAACTGTACAGTCAACATTTCCATTTGATCAGGTATACAGTACAAGCTGTAAGCAAGGTGAAAAAAATAAAACAGGCTTCACACAATGACAAAACAACTCTTCATTTTGATGGCATCGTCTAATTTACTGACAGAACAGCTCAGAGTTTGGAGCATGGATGAAGGATCTTTTAGGCCGTTGTTGTTGTGTTCTGTGAAACAGTTGAGACAATTACACTTGCAGTTCAGAGGTAAAAATATCCACATATCCTGATGTTAACAACATGTTCAGGCTGCTTTAATAGGAACAAACTGTGAATTCTCTGTCTGGATTTACAACCCGCAGTGGGTTTTTCACTGCTCTTGTTCATGTGATATATTTACCAATCACTGAATGCATTCAAACCCCTGATACACACAATGTGGCCTTGTGATATATCTCACCTTTATGGTTTGATTAGGATCTCCAGAATGCTCCATTAAACAACTTTATCAGTGCACAAGGGATTGTGGGATGTTGGAGATTACAAAATATACAGCAGATATGTCCTCCAAATCAAGGGTGGTTTATGCACCAATTTATGGGAGGAACATCTTTATTCTTGTAGAGGAAAAATTCAGTCTCAGGCATTCTATATTGCTTTCAACGATTTATTATACCTGATTTATCTGTGAGTCGACACACATGTTGGCGTGATTTACTCCTCCTTCCTTCTTTGTGTCTTTTGTTTGGGGTAGTAACCTCTTTAAATGTTCACAAAGCACCAGTTCACTTCAGAAATAAAAGCAATGTGTCATAAATTCTTCTTTGTGCAAAATATAAAATGGGAGGAGTTATTTACAGTGATGCAATACATTTACATTTTCAATAGTAATGATGAATATTTTTTTATATTTATTTTTAATGCATTATAATTTAGTTCTAAACTTCTGGACAAACATTTCTGTTCAAAACTTTCTGCAACATTCAAAACACAACCCACACATCTGTGTTCTCTGAGAGGGAAAAGTGTGAAATTTAGAGAAAAAAGTCATACATTTTTGACAATAGTCATAAGTCATAATATTGCAATAAAAATATACTGTCTTCATGAGAAAAAAAATCATACTACATACTAAAAAAAAGCCTGTCCAATATAGCAACACCTCCTGCTGGTGTACAGCAACACAACTACAAACCACACACACACCTACAGTGCACCAGGTTTCTAGAACCAGAAGTGATAGAAATGTTACACACCCTTGTTTTGTGTGGACAGAGGAAAGATTTTATTATCAGGTATGAAGGGGATTTAATTTGAAAAGGCCTCCTGGATGAGGACAGCACTGCATTACTTCTGAGTCCCAACTGCAGGACGGACTGACTGAGAACCAATTGTTAAGTAACTGATGGAGAGAAAACCTAACACACTTCCTGTTTTCCTGCTGGGCCTCACTCACAAGGGACTTTCCACAAATGAATAATACATTTTCTCCATTTAATTTGGAAAGGATGTATAATGAGGCACTTTTGCATGGCATTTTCCCAGTTTGGGCTCTGACGCTCCCATCCTGTGCCATAAGCACTGTGCGATGAACTCTGAAGCTGTTAATGGACTGTGGTGAACTAGCAAGAGCGCAAAAAGCTTGAGACATGTATACCATTCATATTTCAATTGAGTGATTTTTTTATGCTAATTAACCCAGAGTGGCAGCAGCATGGAGATCAGAGTAATGATCCTGTGACTGAAAGACTGCAGACTTGAATCTAAAAAATTACATAGAAATGTGTTTGGGATGTGACTGAATAATATTACTCCAAAGTTTCTGACATGTAATACTACAGGCACAACTCAGGTTGGCATTCACTCAAGTACAACATCCATTTTCTACTGCTTATCCTCACATAGGGTTGTGGGGGGGTTGGAGTCTATCCCAGCTGTCTTAGGGTGAAAGGCAGGGTACACCCTGGACAAGTCTCCAGTTCATCACAGGACACATAGAGACAGACAACCACTCACACTCACATTCACACCTACAGACAATTTAAATTAACCAATTAACCTAATCCCCATGCACTCCACACAGAAAGGCCCCGGGCCGGGAAACAAACCCGGTACCTTCTTGCTGTGAGGTGACAGTGCTAACCACGACACCACTGTGCCGCCCTCAAAAACCTAAAAAAAAATCTTCAGAATAATCTTACTGTTAGCAGCACTTTAAAGCTCCATTAATATTTTTATCTTAATGCAGAGACAAATCATACAGACAAAAATTAGAATGATAGCATCATTCTAAATGACAAACTCACAGAGTTGCTTTGGTTTAACAGCATGTTATATGTGTATGGTTCAGTCTAACTGCTCTCATTAATAGTATTTTCTTAAAAAAAAAAAAAAAAAAAGAAGATGCAATTAGTGGCTAGCTGGGTAAGAAAGTGAAACAGCTTAGCCTCAGTTCAGTGAATCAACACACTGACAGTACATCAGCATTTACAGTACCTGGAGACTGAAATCCAAGCAGCTAAATGGAATCCAGCCATCATTCATGTCATTATTTACACCTGTGCTTTTCACATCAAACTGTCCTTTCTTAAAAAAGTCCTCAGAGCCTTGAAGTTAGGCTGTTTTCTTCTCCGCAAGCCACATCCAGTAAAAATAGTGAGAGACAAACAGCGACGAATGTGGATGAGTTCAACACAGGTTTTTTTTAAAGCTTGGGGAGCTAACAATGAAACTAACAGGGGAAACCAGTGTTTTTTTTTAACACAGCTTGGTTTTGCTGTTTTTCCAGTGAAAGTAGCAGTTATTCACCTGGTCATCATCAGCAGTTCAGGGGGTGGAAAGTCAACAATAATGAGTTATTTATTCAATGGATATCTTTGATCTATGTGAAGCTTTATCTGCTTGGGCTAATAAACTCTACGGCTGCTTCCGTGTGGACTGAAAATCAAAGGGATGTCTCCTGATTCTTCCAAAATTAGTTCACACAAACACAATGTACACAAGCAATTCAGAGCCAGAGGTTTCTTTTTCAGGTGAAAAGTGGAGACCAAACCAGAGCTAAAATGACACAGACATACTGAACGTCATGATGAATGCTAACGTTGCTAATGTGCTGAATGTGAACATTTGTTGACAGTCAGCGATGCTTTAAGTCTGGCTGACAACAGCTGTCAGTCCTTCATCTCTTATCGTGTAAATGAATCATTATAAAGTGGAACTTTTGTCTGATTCCTTTTCCTCTCTACACTCTGGTGTCTGCGGAGCCATGATGCATTTCACTTCTAATACTTGAACATACCACCCAATTTAAATCTGCCTCATCCCCTACATAGTCCTGAATGATGCTGGGAGGAGCTGGGAGGAGAAGTGAGGGAGTGTTGGTGTCATAAAGGGGTATGACCCATTAAACCCTGCAGGCCTGAGTGAAATACAGCGACACACAGTCTCACTGTAATTTCACTATAAAAGAGTCAGCCATGCTCCGATGTAAATTTATTGAGGAGGCTGTAACATTTTACAGCTGGTGCTCTGCTCTGGATATGATCACATTTGCTCAGAGCTGTTAAGATGATGATCCCCAATGATGTGTTACACCACAAACAAGCCATAACCTCAAAGTACAATTACTTCAATTACAGGTAAAAATTGCAATTAATGACCAATTGCGGACGATAAAGGAGCAGAAGGTTTCCTGCGGGATAAAAATATGAGTATGTCTTACTAATGAGCTTGTCGTTAAGATGGCACTGTGGAAGAAGATGCCTGTCACGGTATTTCTGAGAGCGCGGGAGTATCTGTCTGTCTGTCTTCGATTGAAATAATGGTGAAAAATAATAAGACTGCCATCCGTGCAGAGGCAGATGGCATCCTGTTTGCCAGATAATCCTCTCTGAGTCCCTATCGAGCATGAGGAGCATGCAGCCTTTTTCAGTCTAGATTACTTTATCACTTAGCTTTTTTAAGGATCAACAAATCAATTTGTGGAGAAAAAAACAAAAGGAGAAACACAGAAAAATGAAGATATGAAAGTTTGCGCTTCTTTCTGTGAAGTTGCTGTTACCCTGCACACAGCGCCGCCTTCTCATTGATAATGAGCAGCAACGGCAAACCTACAGAGGAATCACACTGCAGAGGGAGCTTAATTAAGAAATAATTGTCTTGTATTTTCAATTAATTGAGTTGTTTTTGAAGTGGTGGGATAGTCTCACACTGCTCTACCTTAAAGACAGGCGCCTCATGCAGAGTGGTGGAAATGTGGAAAATGGCATTTTTCTTGGGGGCTGCCGGGGAAATAAACATGAAATAAATGCCTTGAAATTGGAAATCTAATGCGATTTGAGATGCTAAGAGAGAACATCTCTCTTCTGATGCTTGATAGACTGGATGAGCCTGGGAGGGAATTCAGTTCTCTCTGTGCATGCGTGTATGTGTGGGTGGTGTTTAAAGAGAATTTCAGGTATAATTTGCAGAATTATGGCAAAGAACCAACATGAGGAAATGATGAGCAGAGCCATTAATTCAAGTTTAGCGTGTCAACGCCTACGCACTGTACTTCAAACACATAATCTCCCTCCCACACAGACAGAAGATGCAGAAATCTACTGATCACATAGATCTGTTGTGGCACCTAATATTAGTGGCGTTTAGCGGTTATCACTGAGCATTCCTCAGCCTCCACTACAATAGAAACTCCACTTGGTTTTCGCCTGTGAGGGGAATATTTGAGATTCTAGGGATGTGTGCATGAAAAGGAATAGAAATGACGCCTAATGTATATGAATGGGAGCCGTGACGTTCAGGTATTTCACGGCGCTCGCCCTGACAGAGGCTGGAGTGAATAAGTCGTCAACTCACATTGAAATTCATACTGTATCGCTGGCTGGAGCTGAGCCCATTTTCTCCACAGTGCTCTCGCCATGAGCCATACAATAGTCAGAGAGGCGTCTAATGAGGCAGGAGAAGAAAATATTAAAGAGGAAAAATCCTTAAACTCCAGGAGTTGGCATATTCAATGGCCAGTCTCTAAATTCAATGAGAGAATCTTTTGTTGGAGATTGGGGCTAGTGGGAGAGGGGAGAACAAACAGCAAGGAGAAGAAAGGCTCGAGCGAGTGACTGAGATGGGCTGTGACAATGTCAGCTTTGGTCTGGTCAGCCTGCACACAGGGAATATGAGGGCAGCGAGGAGCAGAGAGACAGGAGGCGAGGGGAGGCCTGAAGAACCAAGAGGTTCTTGGACCTTGATCTGGAAAATCTCCACTTGAAGTATGAGGCTCTGTGCAGGATGTTTCCTCATGACTCAGTGAGTCAGCAGTGCAGTCCAGTCTCATGTTCAAGCAGCTGCCCAGATGTTTGCCTCTGATCTACTGGCCCTGCTGCCTCATGATGATTGACCTTTGCCCCCCTGGAGAAACAAGCCCAGCTCTCCATCTGGTCATTACTGTTTGGCTTTGTTTGTCGGGCTGCTCAAAAACACTCTGCAAAGTCACTGAATGGTACAAGATTGTTTTTGCGATGAGAATTTTATGTACTTCAGTTAATGGCCTTCAATTTATTCCCTCTTATAAGTGCAAGTGAAGCCCGAGAGTGCTTTCCTTTCAACTACACACTAAAGCAGCTGATTTCACCGATGAGCCTGTGCCTCGTGCTAATCGGGCAGTAATCACCTGCAGCATTTGGCTGGCACAGAAACTTCTAGCTCTCAGTTGAGAACCTCTTCACAACCTCAATCCACTTAATCTTTAACTTTAACCTCTGAGAGGCCCCTTTTCAAAAGGGAAGAAGACTAAATATCCTCAGCATTGCTGCATCTTCCAGTGCTGTGACTTCTTTGAGCAATTAAAGTAAGGTACTGTTTCGCCTCCTCTGGCTTCCACCCTCTTTCTCATGTACTTATGCTCATTTGCAGACATGCACGTCCTTATTGATAATCCTGCCTACAAACCAGCTGTAATGAAGAGTGGATAGCCACAATCATGATGGGCGATCAAAGCGAAACATACACACAAAAAAAATGTTGTCATTTTAATCTCCACTTGACATTAACTCATGCATTTTATCAAACAGCTGTTTGCAGGCAGAGATCAACTTCCTGTGCCTGTGCATTGCTAATTAGCTGTGATCACAAGCTGGTTTCACACACATGAAAACAATCTCAGCGCTGCTTGTTTGATGTCTAGCAGCTCATTTTAAATAGTTTCTAAGCAGTCCTGATGTTGTTGCCTGGTGGATTCCTGCTCCGGTGTCACTCTTTGTCTGTTATCAGGCTGCAACACTCAACATCATGTCTGGCTACACACTGCCCCCTGGAGGAGGGCTCCCCTCACTGCAATGCACTGAGGGCAAAAATTATGCTGAGAAAAATAAATGTTCAATTTCAAGAGCACTTAAGGAATTCAAACAAACTATAATTCTTAACTGACAAGTCTAATCGTTTGTCTGCTCAAAGAGTCAGTTATAGATCCCTTCCAGACATGTGACAAGTGAAAAGACTCCTTTTTAATAATATCACTGGTCAACACCAAATGTATTGTCTGAGTTCTTTTAGCTGATTTAGGACCACTTTGATGTGCTGAACTCAAATGTCACATTGGTGGCTCAATCAGGTCAACTTTTAGAGCTATGGCAACATGTTTTTTTTTTCATTTTTGCTTACATGTACAGGTATTTTTACTTCATATGATGCAAACCTTTTTTTCTATTGTTTGAAATAATAATGACTAATTGGTATTTTTATTTCACAAGTGAATGAAATGGCTTCGACCAGAAATCTTGCAAAAATAAGCGTGATGTGGTAAAGACTATAGTTCCTAAGAGGAATCCACTCAAGGTTTCATAAAGCCTGCTTACAGTGCTCATTTTGGTGTTAAACTTTGTCAGTATCTGCATGAGTGGACTAAAGGGAAGAAGAGCTGTCTGCAGTTTGGTCTTCCCATGGTTTGGAAGGGCTCGACCTACCATGACACTGACTGCTACTTCTGCTCTACTGATGTGACTGGATGAACAGAGAAAACCAGAGCAGCCTCAAGTATCCTGATCTTCAGTCAGCTCACTGTGATGAAATTGAAATTAATCGTATGAAAACTTGTCACTAATATGCTGACTGGATCGTTTTCCTAAAAATCTGGGATCAATAAGTGATGAGCAGGAGGAGAGAATCCATCAGGACATGAAGGCGATGGAAACCTGGTACCAGGGTCATGATGGCTCATTTCTACTGGACTCTGAAGAGAAGCATCCCTGTCACTGAGCTGTCTAGGGTTTCAAAAAAACAGAAGTTCATGTCCTACTTTTTGAACAGCGATGGTGTAACATGCAATTTATATGTACTTAACTTTATCAATGTCTGCTATTCAATTTACAGAAATCTATTTTTGTATAATTAAATGAAAAATGTGTGTTCTTAAAATCTGTTTCAGACAAGAAATATCAACAAAAGTCACAAAAATGCAATAGATTTGCTCAGAAGATTAGATATTTAAAAATCAACTTTGCACAAAAATCTGGCCTGATGCAGAGAAACAATGTCATTTTCGGCTTCAGCGGTAAAGTCGTCCAAAATTAGTTGAAAAAAACATAGCCAATTTACCAAAAAAGAGTCATTTTTAAACTAGCATATACATCACATACGTACACACACACACACACACACACACACACACACACACATATATATACTAAAGTTAAGCTTTAACATGAGCTCAAAGAAACCTTTCACCTCCAGAAACTGAACATGCAACCAGCCTTCCAGTGTCGAACTCTGCACAGGTCAAATATTCAGTTAAAAAAAAAACTAAGACAAAATATTTTCAGTGAATGAATTTAAATGTTTTGTAGACTAATTATTACAAAACTATTTGTACACTTCAGATCTACAGCCAAATTATAAACAAGAAATAAATGCTGTAATAATAATTATATGGTAACTTTCCTCAAAAGGAGAGGGTAGAGTGTGTAGAGTCTACAGGTGGATGCTGGGTGGAGGCAGGGCTTATGAACGCCTGTATGAAGAGCTGAACTCTCAGGTGAGTGGAGCAGCTGACAGTTTAAGTACAGCACCATCATGAAGAGGCTGCTCCATGTGAGTGGAGCTGGACCCAAGTTGGCTGCATGAAGTAGATAGATACTGAAGTTCATCCCACTTAAATTGAAAAATCTCTTTTTGGGCGACCTTGCCTTCAGATGAAGTTACCTCTGGGGTCAGGATATTCGTTCCAGATCTTAAGTGCTGCTGGCAGAGAAGCCATTACCGGTGGAAAGAAACAGTGGGGCGACAAATACGAGACCAGAATATTATCCAATATGACACAATGCACTGTTTCCCACACAGGTTAAGACCAGTGAGGAAACCAGAAGTATCTGCAAATCATAGCTGGACTGACATAAAGTATGACAACTCTTCACTTGCAGAAGGACATCCATCCATTATCTACCGCTTATCCTCATAGGGTCGCGGGGGGGCTGGAGCCTATCCCAGCTGTCTTAGGGCGAAAGGCAGGGTACATCCTGGACAAGTCGCCACCTCATCACAGGACACATAGAGACAGACAACCACTCACACTCACATTCACACCTACAGACAATTTAAATTAACCAATTAACCTAATCCCCATGCATGTTTTTGGATGGTGGGGGGAAGCCGGAGTACCCAGAGAGAACCCACACAGACATGAGGAGAACATGTAATCTCCACACAGAAAGGCCTTGGCCCGGGATTCAAACCCGGTACCTTCTTTGCAGAAGGACAAATATTTGAAAATATGGAGAGGTTGGCTCTTGTGCATTACACCTGTATGTCTGATGTACATCTAACATGCATCTGTGACGTGATACACTAAGTATGTATTAAATGTACTATATTATATACTATACTATTATTATATATTATAAATACATATTACCATTCTGTGTAATAACAGGTAACACCAAATGTGCAATAATTTAATTTCTGCAAATGTAGCAATAACTTTATCTTACTATTGTAAATATTAGCTTAAATATTTTGGCGATGAGGATTTGGCGCGGCATAAGTATGGTCTTGTATTATGACCAAAAGTGCAGTGCAGGTTTTAGTTTAGTGCCCGGAAAGTTAAACCGGCGTCTCCACCTTGCTTCTCTGTGAAAAGTGAATCGCAAAACGCGGAAATGCTTTTTGTTCTATAGGTACTAGCAGGTAGTGCTTTTTGTCCCTCTCGGCAGTTCATAGTTTTTGATAGATCAGAAAGACATGGAAGTCTCCGTATGAGCGACCCACTCTATGTAAAGACAGATAACTGATTCTTCACCCAGGAGGATAAGTCAGATTGTTGGCATATGTTATTTTACACCAACAAGGATCTATTTATGAATGAAGACGTTGATTTGAGGTAATAAAATACTTATAAATAAAGTAATAAATAGTAAATATAAGTAATATAAGTAATAGAAAATATAAGTAATAAAAATTACATAGTGTCCCTTTAAGCTTGACTATTTCTTACAGTTGACTGAGCACCATGTGGAGCAGCGCTCCTTATTTCAATGTTTGCACTGTCATATAATGACAATAAAGGCTTTTGATTTGATATGTTTGTAAATTTATTTAATTTAAAAAAAAAAGACAAAACACATCAAAGTGGTCAGTAAACTTTTGGCAGCACAGCATTTAATAAAGCCACGTTTGTTTTAGAAAGTCATATCCATGAGTTTTAAAAAGGGATGAGATTCAAACTTCGCTACATGTCTAGTGACTCCACATGGCTCTCAACATGGCGGCAATTGAGCCGAAGTTAGCAGCTAACAGTGCTAACACTGAAACAACAGCGACAGTGCTGACAGAGCGAACAGCGTTTACCTGAGGGGGATCTGCAGTATTTCAGCAGCGACGCCGTCCACAGCGTCTTTGAAAACAGTGGTTAAACAGCCTGTTTGTGGATGGTGGGAGGAAGCTGGAGTACCCGGAGAGAACCCACGCAGACATGAGGAGAACATGCAAACTCCACACAGAAAGGCCCCGGGCCAGAAATCAAACCTGGTACCTTCTTGCTGTGAGACGACGGTGCTAACCACTACACCACCGTGCCTCCCATCACTCATCTACTCATCTTTACAAAGACAACAGCTGTTTTCCTCACTGCAGGAGCAGCATCGCCCTCTGCTGGCCTCACACTAGAGCTTACCTCATTCAGTTGGCAGGTGTTTCTATCCAGCTGAGTTTGTGTGTTTTTTTTATTTTATTCCCCACGAGATGTACATAACCTCTAAAGCTTCCTCTTGTGTGTTCTGTCGTTTTTAAAGCGCGATCCCTGGTGCCTCGTTTTTGAGAAAAGCGTGCCGTGTCCTTGATTGCAGAGTACATAAGTTTGAAAGAATTCGCCTTGGGTAATGCTAAAAATGAGTTTTATTTTTAAATACAGAAAAGAGGAGAAGATCAAAGCAACTGATGTTGGCAGATAGACAGATTTTTTGTTTTCTCACCGCTGTGGTTTTAGATTTGGCTGCCAGCACAAAAAAAAACAAAACAAACTGGGAGGCTTTTATTAGGCCGGGAGGAGGAGGAGAGTCTGACTTCATGGGGGGGAACAGTGGGAGGTACAACAGATGCTCACAAGTTCTACGGTGTTATTTGTTGTGTCTGGATGTTTCCGTTATATATTCATCTCATGCTGTTTTATTCTCTATTTTGAATGGCAACATGTCTACATATTTTTCATTTAAGTTTCATAATACCTCATGTCAGCATTGACATTTTTTCCCCCATCGTCCTCAATGTCTCAAGAATGATGACGTGTAGTTGACTTGATGAATCATACTTTGTGCTGCACAGAAACATACTTTAAAAATCCTCCTACTCATAAGGAGCAAAAAGAGTGTCAGAAGTCACAGAGAGGCAACAAAGCACTTTGAGATGCATGCAAACTCCCAAAAAGCCTGCTTCCTCAAGGTCACAGGACGACCTTTAAAGTACAGTGAATCAGATAAAGGGCCATCTTTGGTGTTTGACCTTTCAAATGGCCTCTTCAGCAGCACTCTTTAATCTGCCACATTTCCTTTCCACTCTTCAATTTGACAAACAGGATTTGAACTGAAGCCTCCCACACTGTAAACAGTAAACAGAGAGCTCCAAGTGGCTGAGGGAGGTATACCGCTCCTCCTCTGAGATGTCATCAACGGTGAGAAACAGTCAAACAGGAAGTGACCTGTACACCAGGCTGCTCAGGTGCACTTGGCCATGTAAGCAGCTACTTCCTTCTCCAGGCTCTGGGCAAAGCGGTGGTTGAGGAAGAGGAGCTGGCCGTGAGGAAGCAGGCGGCTGAGCAGAGCGTCGATACGGTTGCTCCTCAGGAGGACCTGCAGGGAAAGTGTTGTTTTAGTGACAACCCCATGCACACTTCTTTAACGAGCACAGTTGGTTACAGATGGTAATAAAGCTGCTGCACTTTCCTTTCATTACTGTTTTTCTTTTATTGCCGTTTCCATAATGCATAACGGGTTGTTGCTGTTGAGCAATTTGGTAAGCAACGCTCCACACGGCAACAGTTCTGTGGAGGTAAACAGCCTCATTGAAGTCATTTCAAGGCCTTTAAGCAGCTTTCATTTGGACAATAATATCATTAAACCAGGCAAATACACCCATCCAGTCCAGCAAATGTTACTCAAACAGGAGTGAATAGAGTGCTCTTGCTGGGGACTACTTTCAGCAGCGCATTAATCCACGTTTGGATCTCCAGTGAGTAAGATAAGATAAGATATACTTTATTGTATTTACAGCAGGAGGACAAAGTGTAGGGTAGAATATAAATAAGCTGTCACTCATTGGCACATTTTAAATAGTTTCTGAACAACAATACAGAGGAACATACTGTTGTTTTTTTGTCTTTTCATGGATTTGCTGAATATCCCCATAATTCTCCTTTAAGACCAAAGTAAAAATTGTGTCCCAAACAGCAGTGACAGAGCTGAAATCTCCAATCATAAAGCTCCTCTAATCACTGTCTCAACTGGTTTGTAGCATCCTAGCAGAGTGAGTACAAAGGGCAGCCTCATTAGAAGATTTTTAAAAAACACTGCAGATCCACAGCAGAGCCCCTTCTTGAGCAGGAAACCAGTCTGTGTGGTGCTCACCTCGCTGCCCTGCCCCAGCATGTGCAGCTGCTCCAGGCAGTGTCGGCTCAGGTTGCGCAGGGTCCCCTCAGCCAGCAGGAGGTTCTCATGGGGTTCACAGACCAGCGTGAAGCCCAGACTCTGGACTCCCAGCCACAGAGCGCTCATCTCCTCAGTGAAGGGGTCTCCGGCTCTCAGGCGCACCACGCCGCTGTCGGCCTCCTGCAGAGCCAGCGCCTCCTCACCGGGCACTGCCTCCACCAGCAGCCGACCTGAAGCCTCCCGGGACAGAGAGACGAGGCCCCGGACCTGCCTGAGTCACAGCAGCAGGAATATAAAAAGAGGGAGATCACCAGGCATCATCTTCAGATAAATGTGTTTGTTTTTTTTTACCAGGCAGTGGATAATTCTTTTTGATACACTTTCCCATTATATATTAACGAAGCCTTAAGTGGAAAAAGAAAAATGCAAGCCAAAAAAAAAGATACGTTTCCCGACCAGTTAGACGTTGCACAGTTTTAGATGCAGCATTTTCACACTTGAGTATAGCTGAGCACAGTTTCATTTTGACAGTGATAATCAGTAGTTAGAGGTTGTCAGGTGAGAAAACACTCAGTGACATAGATGCTGAGGAGGAGGGTGCTGTTTGAAAGGTTTACGATCACAGCCAGAAGTACCCACACAGCATCCATTTACATGACTCCTCATTCACCTGTTTAGACTAAGCCAGTGCCAGAGCAGCATCTCTGTAACTCAGACTGTTAACAACAGCCTCACCTTGCCACCACAGAGAGCTTCTCCTTCTGCAGGAGGCGTCTCTCCTCCGGGCTGAGTTCTCCGTCCTGGTCCGATAAGATGCCTTCATCTGGACCGAAGACCCGGGAGTAAAGCACCCGACTCTCCCCGGCACCGAGCCCACTGACCGGACACACGGTGTGGATCAGGAAACACCGGACCATGTTTCCAGTGGACAACAACTCACAGCGCCACTGCTCACCGCTCACTTTCAATATCACTTCCGCGTTGGTCAGCTGAACGCTCTCGGCTACCGTTGCTTTGCGTTACTTCAACCACCAGAGAGCGCTCACGGTACATATTATATTATATTATATTATTGTGTTACATTATATCCCGCGACCCTATGAGGATAAGCGGTAGATAATGGATGGATATGCTATGTTATGTTATATGTTATGTTACATTACATTATATTATGTTATATTATATGTCATGCTATGTTATGTTATATTATATGTTATGCTATGTTATGTTATATGATATTATATTATATGTTAGGTTATATTACATTATGTGTTATGTCATGTTATGTTATGTTATGTTATACAGTTAGTAATTGATTAATTGTTTTCTAAAATGGCTGTCAAATCTTTTTTTTTTTTTCAAATTTCTTTCCAGCACTACAAATTACATAGATATTAAATTCATTAACAACAACATTTATTAGCACCAGAGCAAACATGAAGCTTGAAGCAATGATTCTGCTGGGATTTGTTTTGCTTAAAAACATGCTAATGCTTAATTGTTCAGATCAGATGAATGATGTAGAAGGCACTGAAAGACCAAAAGCAATAGGAGTATGAGGCAGTGTAGAGTGGATGAAAGGACAGGACTGAAAGGCAGAGATCAGGGATCACAGTGTTTCAGGGGGTCTCAGCAGACAAACGGAGGCAGCTGTTAATCCAACAGCTGCTGCTGGTCACGCTTCTTTACTCTGAGAGGCCCTGCTCAGTGTGTGTGTGTGTGTGTGTGTGTGTGTGTGTGTGTGTGTGTGTGTGTGTGTGTGTGTGTGTGTGTGTGTGTGAAGAAGTGACAGAGGGAAAACACTGCAAGAAAACAGTCACTCAGCTCCGTTAGCATTCACTCCACCACCCTGTTGACCTCCTCTGGCCTGCACTGCTCAGACCTGCTGCTGGACTGAGACAGGCTCTAACAGGACCTGAGGATGTGATGTGGTTCTGCAGGATTTCACCTTTTCTTCCTCCAGAAAAGATGCAGCAACACATGAATGCATCAGGTTTAACGGCATTAGTTCTTCCAGATTATATCTCAGCAGCTACCGAGTGAATTAAACAAATTCATGATCTCCAGAGGATACATCTGGATGATCCTCTGATTTTTTTTATCTCGTGCCACCTTTGCTGTCTTAGACTCATTCTAGTCTTGAAATAAATGATTTCTGGG
This sequence comes from Synanceia verrucosa, assembly GCA_029721515.1. Taxonomy (NCBI): domain Eukaryota; kingdom Metazoa; phylum Chordata; class Actinopteri; order Perciformes; family Synanceiidae; genus Synanceia; species Synanceia verrucosa. Next base: position 19,664,309 of record CM056560.1, on the reverse strand, counting down.
CTGATGACAGCTTAAACCGAACTTCCAAGGAGGTTGAAGGACGCATGATCCATTTCCTAGACGGATTAGGTGTAAAATTTGGTACAAACACAATCATGGTTCCCACCAAGGACCTGGTTCATATTAGTGCTGCAATGAGGGTGACATTTTTAATCTTAGTTTGTGTAAAATGTCTTGATGTCTATTGGATGGACTGCCATGAAGATGGCTACAGAGATACATCATCAGGTCACATAGCTACTTCTATGAATTTAGCCTCGTCTCAACTGATGTCCCAAATTATGATTTACCAGCATTAATAAGGCCTTAAAATGTTGTCTGTCTTGTTTTGGACTATTTCACTGGCGACATAAAGCTCCACCAGACAAGCGAATACTGTCTGATGCTCACTCAGGTCAATGAAAAACAGTTTGAGGCAAATGTTAAAACACCAGATCTGGACATTTTTTCACACCTGAGTGCTTATTATTAAGAAGATAATTCACATGTAATCCAAAATTTCCAAGTAGTCCTTTGAGACAGCACTGCCAAAGTGAGACTGAATCTAGATCTGGATTGATTTCTACTGAGCAGGGAGCCAACACTCAAAAAGGTGTGTGTAATAATGAGCCCTGAGTGTTTTACAAGCATGAGCTACCTTCCAAGAAAAAGCAGTGAATGAACAGGACACTGCAGGTAATGATTAGCCAAACTCACTGTGGAAATTTAAAATGAAAGTCAGCTTTCACTGTCAGTATGTGTGTGTGTGTGTGTGTGTGTGTGTGTGTTTCACTGCAGCATGTAGAGGATCAGATTTGTTATGAACACCAGAAGAAAAGTCAGAGCAAGTTTCATTGTTTTCAGTCTATGAGTCACAGTTCCTCTGATGGAGCAAGCCAGCTGAATAAGAACAACACCAGGATGTGGGTGGCTGTCAGGACCAATGACAGTGAGGCCTGCGAGTTTGAAATAAAGGAAGCTAAAGACAACAGTGTGCCACTAAAACAGCGTTTTGTCTGGTCTGCATATTCTGCAGGGGGACGTGGACATCCTGAGCGTATGTTGAAATCATCTCAGCCTCCAGGAGATGTGCAGAAAGCAGCAAAATAGTTTCTAATCCTACATAACATTCAAAAAGCAAGTTCACCTCACAAACCACCACCCCACCCTTCCTTTGAACCCTCAGTGTTACGGTCTGTGTTTCACCGCCCTCTCCAGGTTGTTAGGACCTCGTTTTACCGGCTGGTTTGTCAGTTTGCTGTTAGTGTCAGGGGCCAGAGCAAACAGGCTTTAGAGGTGACACTCAGGCTGGAGCTTTGTGTGAGGGCACCTCCAGGCCTGCAGGACCTCAGGGTGATGTACCAAACAGCATGGGCTGGGCCCTGGGAGGTGGACTCACAAAGAAGAAGTGGTGATAGGAAGGGTGGGGTGTATTTAGGGCAACGCTGCAGAGTGCTGCTGCTGTAATGATGGATGGACAGATGGATTTGTAGTTCCAACTTTCATCGCAGGTACAAGAATGGCTCAACATTTGAGGAAATGGGTTTATTTGCGGATGAGTCGATAAAAAAGCACATCTGTATGACAGGGAACAGAGAACCAGCCAGTCTGTCTCTGTCCAAAGGTACAAATATGAGCACCTCTTCATAAATCACTGTCTTGTTTATTCCAGAAAGCAGGTCCTCTCCTCACAGCAGACCATCATATGTCTACCATAGCCCACGTATTTCTTCTACACACTGTACCTTTAAGGTTTTATGAGAATAAAAAAACATGAATTCTGGCCATATGACACTGCAACACTTGTTAAACAACCAGCTTTAGAGCCTCAAAGCCAGACACAATCCATAGCTTCTGTTCTTCATGCTGTGATTTTAGATTTAGTGACGCACATACCAAAACAAGCCAGAAAGCACACATTATTAATGCTCTGGAAACAATAATAAATAATCTGTGAGACCTCGAGCTCCTGACTGGATGGCTCCAGATATAAATATGGCCTGCTTTTCTTTTGGGGATGAGCCAAGGATTCATCCACATTGTAAAAACAACTGTTGGGAGTGGAAAATGAAACTCTTGCATAATGTATGCTTCATGTTAAGGTGCGAGGCCCCTTAAACCTCAGCAACTGGCTGATTGTCTTTCTCAGACAAAAGGTGTAAAGATCACCAAGACAGAGATTTTCCTCTTCCTCCCTCCCCCATCTTACTGTCCTGCTAACACTTCTTTCCAGGGTTTAAGGAAGAGTCTTCAGTTGGCGTTGCACAACACAACCAACCAACAGCTACAAGCTGCTGGCTGTAAAAGAGACTTTAGATCTGAGGAATGCAAACAAAGACCTGCCCTCCCTTCCTATACCCACATGGCCGCTGGGAAACTGGCTGAATTCAAACTTTGGTGAAGTGCCAGAAGGGAGGGAGTCATGCCTTTACAACCTCTTCATCAAATCGGTCACGTTTACATCCTGTGGTGGCTGTGATTTTTCTTCCCCCGTCCTGTCAGGACACGTCAGGGGAACGGCTGGCTGCCATGCTCCCCCCACCACCATAAAGGAATGTGTGTATATGTATGCATGAACACGTGCTGCAGCAGGGAGGCCACTCCCAACGTCCGTGAGAGAGGGAGAATTTGAAAAAACAGGAACTGCTGTGTGCAGGAAAACGTGTCCCTGCCGAGAAGAAGACAAGACCAAACAGCAGAAGAGTTATTCTTAGTCTGTATCTGTGAGTCAAAGCTAACAGAGTCTTCAGTCCGAACACTTACTGTTAATGTTACTTAATGTTTAGAACTTCTGCTGAATTTAAACTGCTGATTCTGTGCATCACTGGTCCATACATAGTGAGGACTCAGTTTACTCAAGTGAGCAGGTGGCTCTGATCAATCGTTTGGTGCCATGACCAAAAAGGTGTAGTGAAACACTGTTTCAATAATACACACATACAGCAAACATTAAAAATCACATTACATCATTTAAGTGAAAAACCAAGATGATTTAAGACTGTTAGTCTGTGAATCTTTGCAGGCACTGTACAACCAGTAGTACTGACTGCAAGCAGATGACAGAAATAACTGCAGTGTGCTACGCAACGGAGAAATTTAAAGACACAGCCCTGATTTTACAGTGAAATAAAAATCAATGCCTAATTCAGATTGAAAAAATACTGTTAAAAGTCCAGTCAGATTTCTCTTGATTCACTGTAGTTTGATAATTTACCAAAAAGAGCAAAAATAAGTCAACTGGACTTCCTTAATGTTTGTTGATAATTTAATATATCCTTTAAAACTGAATGTAGTTTACCTTGGCTTTTGTACAGAAACATTCCTCAAGTAAGGTATTAATTAAAAAGAGACTCATAAATTGAAAATAAAGATACTGTATCACATTTGAACACACATTGGCTCTTTATTTCAGCAGCTCCCCCCACCGAGCCTGTACCAAAATATTCAAAACACCCCATTCATTCAACCCAATTAGCACTGCAGGGGGACATTTTATCACTGAAATTAAAACAAAAAAAAGGAATCAAATCAAAACAAAGAAAAGAAGTTTCCTTAAATCAAAAATCCTCTCACACTTGCTGACCTGCAGCATCAGAAAAATCTCACTGCAAAGTTAACAGGTAGTTTGTTTACTTTGGTATCTGACTAAAAAAAAAAAAAATAAAAAATAAAGAAAATAAAAATAAAAACAGTTACCAAGTATTGCAATGGATCAGGAAGGAGATTTAAAAAAAAAAAATCCCTCTGCATTAGTCTAAGACTGGAAAAGCTGTCATTAATATCCAATTTCCATTTTGGGACCCAGAGAAAGACACACCACGTCTAAACAATTCATAAAAAAAAGAAAAGTATTTAAAAAAAATAAAATTTAAAAAAAGCACCTCACCATGTCAAGGTATTTAAATTAAGTGCTTAAATAAGGTGGACATGACAAAATAAAAGCATCCAGTGAGGAGACTGAAAGACAAACTTGAGACAGGCAGTGTGTGTTTTGCTTTGTATTATTGCTATATGGCAGTGAGCCGTGCTGCAAACACCAGCGTAAAAAAAGTAAAAAACAGGCAGCAGGTTCAAGTGGTTTTTAAAAATTGATCACATCACATTTCAATGAAATCGGTTCACTGCACTTCAGTGATCGCTTCAGGTCTTTCTCCTCTTTAAAAATTTGCATAAATAACTAACTTTGCTATGGTGAAATTAAACTTCTAAGGAATAAAATAACCCCCCTCTGATGGCACGATCCCAAAAGGCATTTCCTTGCAGGTGGGGTGAGTCCTCAGGCTGTGGGGGGAGTGTGTACTCAGTCTGGACCCGGGCTGGGTGGGGCAGTGTGTTTTAGTGGCAGCTTTGGGTGGAGGATGAAGCCGCTCACAGCTTCTTCAGTCGGCTGTACATGTCTCTTTTGCTGCGCTCGCCGGCCCAGGTGCGGCTCTTAAGGCGAAACTTCCTCAGGTCCTCCTTGAAGTCCTCGTGGTGCATGGGCCGGTACGACTGAGGTTCACATCTTGACTGTGCAAAAAGACAGAGAGGCATGTTCAAAGCACTGAGCAGCCACAGACACATGCTGAGAAAAGGCTGGTGAGACGATCCTGACACAATCTGCAGTCCAATGACCGCCCATGTTCTCATCTCAGGATGAAACCAACCATTATTTTCATTACTGATTAGATATATATTATACCTCCTGGTGAGGCTGAAATCAGCATTTTCTGACAAGGTTACATGACATCATTTATCAAAATAGGGGGTAGGTGGATTATTTTCTGTGCATCAACTAAATGATTAGTTTAACCTTCAAATGAACCTAAAGCAAAACCAACCTGGAAGTTAGGGAAGAAGTCTTTGTAACCGCCCTTTAGGATGTAGAGCTCGGGGTAGTGGAGGTTGGGATACTCGTTGGCGGCACGGTCTCGCTCTCTGACGAAGCGACACATTCGAGGGCCGCGCTCCGAAGAGAATTCACAGTGGAAGATGATGACGACACGTTTGTCTGGGCAGGATGGGACAATGGGCGTTTTGAGGAGGAATTCCTCCACTTGGTCCTCCTGGTGCAGGTTCAGAGCTCCCTGAGATAATACAAACACCACCACTTCATTCAGAAGTACAGGAAAGAATTCATGCAGAAATGATTTTCACTTGTGAGACAACTCTGACACTGTCAGACATGCTGACTGAACATACCACAGAATCATCTATTATTATTAAAAAAAAAAAAAAAACCCTGAGGGAAAGGCCATCGAACTGCAAAATCTATGTTGGTCTTTGTTTGCAGAACAACACAAACACATTCAGAGATTCTCACCTTGATGTGTCCTCCGTCAAACTCGTAGGGGTAGCGGCAGTCCATGACAATGACTCGCTCCACTAGATGGTTAAACTTGTCAGACAGAGCTGCCACCATCTGAAGACCAAAGAACACCATTTCAGTTTAGTGCATTGCTAGTACAAGCTAACATGTTTTCAAACTAGAAAAGCCCTCAGAGAGCGCACACCTCCGCCAAAGCGGCAGCGGTGGCTTTTTACTTAAAGTTACCCCTGCTGCCAAGGAGGTTATGTTTTCACTGGGCTTGTTTATTTGTTTGATGGTTTGCAAAGTAAATCAAAATATTATGGACAGTATTTGACTGACAATGTAACGTAAAACTTATTAATTTTTGGTGATGACCTTGAATCGGATCACCACCAAAAATTAATTTTAATTAATTACTTTTAAGTTAGACCACTTCTGACCAACCCTGAAAATTTTGTCAAAATCAGTCCATAACTTTTTGAGATATTTTGCAAAGCAACAAACATAAAATTAAACAAACAAACCTAGTGAAAACATAACCTCCTTGGCAGAGGTAATGATTAATAAATGAATAATGGCTTCTTATATTCGCTCTGCTCACCGTGTCTGGGGTAATATACTTGAGGTCTTGATGTTTGCCATCCACTGTGGGTAGCACAAAAGGCTGAGTGATAAAGGAAATTGGATTAAACAAGTGACATCAAACCTTTAAGAGAAGTGTGTGAGAAAGGCAGCAGAATCTTCCTTACCTTGGTGAAATCTCCGATGAGCTCATCAGAGCAGTCCTCGCCGTCCAGCAGCTTCTCGATGTCTGTCTGACAGAAGGACTTGGACCTCTGGAGCAGTGAGCAGCCCTGGAAGGAGAGGAAGGGAACATTTAGAAGGCAGTCAGGAGCATGGAGTAGTTTGAGATAGAAAGCCAGTGACAACAGTCAGCTAGCCTCTGCAGATAGAATCCATTTCTCCATTAAAGAGGTGGCAGACTGACCTCAGACTATTTTCAGCTAATGATTTGGACTCACTGTTCGAGGGGATTCGGGGTTTTGTTCCAGAGTGGTGACCTGTGATCCTGCCAGGCTGCGTCGCCTCTTCACCCTAACTGGAGTGTTTTCATCTCTGGGGCAGTCGGGACGCTTTGAGGGACGGGACGAATGTGGACTGGGCATGGAGGGTGAGCGAAACAGGCTCCGTGGCCGGCAGCGAAACATCGGCTGAAGGAGACACATTATTATTATTAAACTCACTAATTTACTCAATATGAAATGAGGCATGAGGATTTTTAAAATGAGTTTGTTACTGCTACTGTTAGTGACAGAGCATCTTTCCTTAGCAGACAAACTCACAGAGTCTTCTCCTGAGCTGTCGGCCACCAGAGGGGCAGTGAGCAAGCTGGCCATTCCCATCGGCATCCCAGAGTCGTTCTGTAGGTGACACGGTAACACATAGGTACAGTATTTTGGTGAGTCAAGTAATGGTGAAATCATGTGGATCAAGCATGAATGAAGAACGACAGTAAAGAAATCCATTCAACTAATAATAACTTCGATGGATGTCCTGTGAGTGCCAGGGCCTTACCTCTATGTTGTCATCCAGCACATCCAGGAAGCCATCGTCCTCATCATCGTTTAGAGAAGAAGTGGGGGACGTACGTCTCAGGAACATGGGGCTGGAGTCAAAGAAGTCAAGCTGCTGGACTGGAGGTGGTGACAAAAACTGGACGAGGGAAAAGAGGAAGTGTTGGAATCTTTGTGAAACCAGTTTTGTGCACACAGATGGGCATCAACTCTTCTCATGGTCACGTACCATGAGGGCCGGCGCTGAGCTGGGACGGCGGAACGTGTCCTTGGCCTGGCCACTGTTAAAGGAGCGCACACGACACCGTGATACAGGCTTGGTGGGTTTCTTGAATTCAAAGCCCTCCTGGGGAAAAAAATAAATAAATAAAATAAAAGTAAATCAATGATTAACTTTTCAGGAAGCACTGAGGCAACATCCAATTTTTGTAAACAACATGAACATTCTGGCATTAGCAACCATTAAATTTGCAGAAAATTTCTTGTCCTGTGTTGGAATAATATTGATGCGAATAGCAGGTGTTTTTAAAAGGGAGATTAAATCCAACGACAAAAACGTACAGCAGAAATCCAAGGATTGGCCAAACATTGAAGACAAATGATGTGATGCCTTCGCCATGGCAACAACTCAGCTTTCTGAGCATTTCTGGAGTTATGTGGTTGCTTCTATAACCAGCATTTATTAATGTGGGCTCTCCTGTAGCTTCTCAGCAATGTGAAGACACACACTGACCTCTGGCATGTTCTCCTTGTTGTCAAGTTGAGAGGTGGCCGTGTTTTGGGAGGGTTGTTGTCCAAATATTCCATAGCGGTGACAATCTGTTTCCTGTCCTGACTTCAGAGATGGACTGAAACTCTGGAGCTGGAGCTGAGGGGTGAAGAGAAGCAGCATCTAGTCAGCAGAGGCTCACCAACTGTAAACATGCTGTCCTGTGGTATGTTTACATAGGAGGAGGTTTTGAAACTTTCATATCGCTTAAAATTAGCTGCAAGTTTGAGGTTTAATTTACTGAGAAGCTGAAAAGCCAGTTTCCCTGCCAACTCCTGCCCACACCCCGATACCTTGTGTGTTTTAAGATCTTTAAATTTCTCTGGGATAAATGAGAGAGAATATTGGTGCTTCATGGATGCACTGACAGCCAAATTTTTGTACCATCTGTCAGCTCTAGTCATGAGCTGACATTCTGACCAATTAAAAACCGGACACAGAAACGTAAACAAAAAGAAAAAAAAACAAAAAAAAAACAACAACAAATATGATAAATCTACTCACTGGCAAAGAGTTTATTCTTCTAATTGGCATCCTCCTGAAATTGATAGAAGGGAAGGCAGTCATTTAATTTGAGGAGTAAAGCACTCCTTGAAAAGCAATATTGTTCAATGACAAGAGGCAATAATCTGATCAATTTCTGGTTATTGAACAGAAAGCAACTTACTCGTTGATAATTCTGCTCGACTGTTGAATGGCCTTTTCAAATCTGTAACAGAAAACATGACAGTCATTAGAAGTTAGTTGATACAGTTTGAAAAAAAAAAACATATTCAAACTAAGCTCAAAGTCCAATTAAATGTCTTTAATTAGCTTTTTAAAATCGTTACTTTTTTGTTGGTTGACTAATTATTTGAGGCCTAATGAAAAACACCACATGATAAAGCTTTCTGGAGAGAGCAGGCTGGAAGGCTGACACTGGCAGTCAAAGAACACCTTGTGCTCATAAACTACAAAAGACAAAGAACCTGGAGCTCTATTGAGAGTGTGAGAGGAACGGTTGGACTAGAGGAAGTTGGGTGAATGCATAGCGGTAAGAGGTGGTCTTTGCATTGGAGTAATGCCCACCTGTATGCTAAATCAGTGGAGAGCTCAGTGTGAGGAGGGGGGCAGGAGAAGGGATGCAAAGATCAGCTAATCTAGCATATGCTTGCTGGAGCCAACGCCGCCAAACCCCTTTTCTACAAGAGCCCTTTGTTTGGCAAAGAGAGAGCGTGTCCCATTCAAAGCAGACCAGGAGAAGGGAGGGCAGTTGTCCTCTCGGGTGCCCTCATTTCAATGGCCCTGATGCAGAAAAAACTCCAGCCCCCCTATTCCTATTGAAATAACAGTGCATAGGAAGAGTGTGCCAAAACCCAGAGGGGGTGGGCTATCATTAAACCTGCGCTGGGCATGTCCTCCCCCAACCCGGAAAACTCCTAGCAACAGAGCAGCTGTAAAAAGGAGGTGAATGAGGTCTTGGGGACCAAATGCTGCTGTAAAGGAAGCTGCACATCAGACAGTGGCAGATGTCAGCAGGGACTCACCAAAACTCAGAATTAAGAAAGGGCCACCCAAGATAAGCAAGCTGGAGATATGCTGATAAACTGGTCTAAGGTGACCAAGTGAACCTGCATGTCTACTCTCTTTTTACTTAACTTACAGAAAGTTAAGCTCCCATCTCTTTACCAGCTAATCTTCTTAGTTAAGAAAAATCTGTCATCATGTAGCCAACGGTAGACACAATAATCCTAGAGATGAGCAATAGTGCTTGGCTCAGCTGAGCCCAAGCGCAGGGTGAAGGTGGGGGAGGTGGTGTTGGGGTAAGCAGAGAGGGCACATCTCTCAGGCTGATTGATTAGAACAGACATTGCGGGGACAGCGTACAACTTACGTGTCCTCCATTTCAACAGCATCCATTGGGCTGGGAGGATCCATGTCGAGGCCTGAAGGAAGAGATTTATGTCATAAATCAATAGAAGCATCGGGTGGTAACAACTGATGGATAATAACTGGCAGGTGAATTTTGTACACAGTTTAACGCAATGTACCGATACATTTTAAATTGTGTTTGCATTACATTGTCAGATATATTTGTAGAAAGTCAATGTGGCACTTTAAACTGCTTATTTATCCAACTAACACTCAACAACAAAGATATTTAGTTGAAGATCACAGAAGACAAAGAAAAGGAGCAAATCTTGATAATCGTTTTTTACTTTTTGCTTGAAAAAGTAAGCAGTTAATATTCTGCACTAAAAACCAGCCAGTGACAGTAATCACTTGACCATAAGACTATATAATATAAGACTATAAAATGAGATGTGGTAGAATAGCTGCACCCTCAGGCATCATCTCTAACAGAATCAATTAGTGAAGACAATAGCTTTTTAGAGGGGGGGCTCACCAGCATCAGATGAGACGTCAGAAGCAAAGGAGGGAACCTTCTCAAGAGGACCATGCCTTCTCCTTTTTGGGGTATCAAAGTGGCTGTGTGGGGAAAAAAATATGAACATGGAAATCAGTGATGTGAACACTGAACCACTAGACTTGCTAGTTAGGGTAGAGCATACAAGTACATAATACCACATCAAACTCTTGAAACAATACCTTCCGAGTCCAGCCAAATTGTTCATGTCCAGAGCCAAATTGGTGACAGGAGACAGCACAGCGGCGGGCCCGGGGGAGAAGAGGTTCCTGCAGTGCGTGGTCTTTGTGCTCAGCTCGGGCAGAGAGAGCGAGGAAAGCCCGGGGATGTCGTCAGGCCTACTTTTCAAAACAGTGTTGACAGGACTGGTGCAGCCAAAAACATCTACCGACTCCATCCTCAGTTGAATAGTTTGTATAACTCCAGCAGACGATGTTGCTTTGCGGAAGATTTAGTATGAATTTCGGGTGGGAAAGGGACAAATTAGCAAGACGGCCCGACTTTCAAGCTAACCCGGAAGCTATCCAGTTAGCTAGCAACAATTTTAGAAAACATTTCCAAACACACGATCCGAAACACTGGCTGGAAGTGACTCGGTTGTCCTGTGTGGAGTAAAAACTTGAATCGCTCTTGCAAAATCACTAAAGCCACATAGTTATTGTTGATGTGTGAGAGCTGCAGCACAGCATACAACCTCTCTGCCAGCCCCCGGTTTCTGAGAAAAAGAGACTGAAGCTGCTCGTATTTATGTTCAAAATAGAAGCTCAGGAGCGGTAAACTCTCAGCCAATGAGCGCCGTTGTTACATCCAACTGGCCAATCAGAGCGCGGAACGAGCATGCACCGTTGTTCCCTCACTGGGAAAGGAGGATGTGACACAAGAGGGAGGATGTGACACAAGCCTTTAAAATTTTCATTTTTCTTCTCAATGTCTTTTGTTCTCAGATTTTCGCTGTAAGCTCTATTTTTATCCACAAAAACGTCAAAACAGGTAATACACATGCCTTCAGGACTTTTGGTTTAAATTTGTGAGTAATATTAATTTGGCAGCAGATAAATGAGAATAACAGGAGAGAGCTTTGCAAAAATTTCAACATCAAAATGTCTGCACTGCAAGTCCACAAATAAGGCATATAATTTCAGAAACACGCTGGTAATTAATCTAAATTGAGGCTCACACATGCATCCTGAAATCATATAATGTTGCATGCAGAATAGGAGACAGACAGATGTCTGCTCAAATCTGTGAAATAAGATAAACTTGGCTGCTAGTGAAGGATACAGAATGTTCAACTTCTCTTAGATTTGTTTTAAACTGCAAAATCTATGCACTTGGTCACTGCAAATACCATTTCATTCAAACTAGATAGCTTCTGAATTTAGATATCAGCCTACCAGTCTTCTCAAACAGTCTCTCATCTTTGCAGCATTTGGGCAAAGCACAGTGACCTGACTACGCACACACACACCAGTAATAGCAGCCAAGCTCACATGCCTCCTACACAAAGTGACTCAGACAAATCAGTATTTCACTGATGTTACAGGCAGAATACTTCCTTTTTGCTGTTTCTTGCCCTTTCTGCCTTAACAGTACAGACATTATTCTCCTTTCTAAAATCATGTTAAATGTATGAATGTTCATAAATGTGAAAGGTAGTGTGAATGTTGTAAGAAGACAAATCAATTTAATATCATAGTGTTTGGTGTGATTTACATTTACAGTTGCATGGGTGAATTGCTGTGGGTAAGCACATTTTATTTAACACTTTCCTGTCAAACACCACTTGTTTGTTGTTTGTGAGAAAAAAAATACAACTGAAGTCAGTGAAACCAGTCAAAAAACTCACAAATGTGTTCTTATTTGCAGAGAAGGAAACTACATCTGCTTCAGCTGGTTTCGACTAATTTAGAGCATTGGACATGTGGTGAAGAAGAAACAAATGTATTTCAGATGGATTGGTTTCAGTGTATCTGTGGAATAATAAAATAAACATTACATTACATTGAGCTTGGTATCTGCTGCTGGTCTCAACACAGACACGTGGCATGTCTTCTGTGTTAGTGTCTTGTATCACTACAGGCGTCCTCTTCAGGACTGTATTTTGGAAGTTAAAAGCACTAGTTACTCTACAAACAGGAATTTGTGAAGTCAAACACAACATTGCTGACCAACAGGCACACATGCTCCTAACTAGTTCAACCGGACTGCAGAGGCGGTCCAACTGACACAACCAGACAGATGTTTCAAGTCATCACACCTCATTCTGCCTGAGGTTTATGTGATGTTTGTGGTTTTGCAACTTTCCCGCAACTTTTTGAATCATTTTAAAATTCTTCCACTTGAAGTCTAGGTTTCCCATACACAGTCCTGGTGGTATTTGCAGTGGTGAATGTGCAGTTATGTGGAATTTAGAATCTGATACCTTATCAGGCATACAGCACCCATTTTAGCACAACATCAGAGCTTCAGTATTTCAACGAGAAGCTCTTTCAGTATCATTTCTAGCTAACCTGGAGTTGTGAGCACGGGGGTGTACTGACCTGTGGCACATGGAGGAACAACTGTTCACTGGAACAGGCTTTGTTCGGATAAAGTATCTATGTGATTTGCATCACGAATGCAAATGATGGTTAATGAACTTCCCTGGAGCAGTACGAGCACAGGACTGTGGCTCCGGGCCCCACACCCCACACCTGAAAAGAATAGAAGAGAGGTGGAGAAAAACAGTCAGTCACCCTGAATAAAACCTCTACAAACCTCCCAACACCCTTGGTTCCCACCAAACCTGCACAACAGACTCATATAACTCCATCGATTAGCTGATCAACAGGAAATAACTTAGTACCAATTTTGATTGATTAATCATGAATGCTTGAATACTCTGACTGCGGTTAATTGGACTGCTGGTTGGACAGAATAACATTCGAAGATGACATTTTTTTACTCTGAGACTCTATAATGGACATTTTTTCAAAATGTTACCACAAATATTGAATAACATTAATGATACTCATTTTAGTATAGTTTTATCTGCTGTCTCAAACTCTTCATGGTGCTGTCTTTTTTGATTGTTTAAAAAAAGGGGGGTTCGGACCTCGATGGCTGTCTGGAACAAGAACACAAGAACTAAAACTGCATTAAAATGTGTTAGCAAGAATGTTATTTGTAATAAATATATCCTTTTGAACTTGTGTTAAAGGTGCTATAAAAAGTGGATAAAGTTTACTGCTGCATTGTTTATTATTGAGCTTATCTCTATTTATCTCCCAGCTATCTGCAGGCGGTTTGTTGTGTTTGATTGAGGTAACCTGTAATTGGGGCACTCATAATGGATGCCTCTCCCACCATGACCTCAATACTCTATAATCTGAGCTCCATTTACAGTTGTGAGGGGAGGGTGTAGCTATAGAGGGAGAGGTTTACACTACATACACACATACACACCCTAGCTGTATAGCTTTGTCAGCACTGTTCTCAAGTTGGCATCATTTTGATGGCAGAAAGTATGAAGCATTCAGTGTTTCACTCTAGTTTTCCTCTTGTTGTCAACATAGAGACAACCTCCGAAGCTGCCGTTAGACACGTGACTTTAGCAAATCCCCACTGAAACCAAAACCAATGCAATTATATTCACATAAGTCAGTGTTATTTTAAGACAAGGGCCTATAGATATGCAGTATGACACATTAAAAGTACAACGATGATGTGGTTTGATTTTCATGCTTTCCACATTCCAAGTTTTTATAGCTCTTGTTGTATAGGAAGAAGAAAAAGTAGCAATCTGAAAAACACTCTTACAAGTAAAAGTCCTGCAATGAAATGCCTGAAAGTAAAAGTAAATATGTATTATCAGCAAGACATCAGTTATAGATACTGTATATTTGATTGATCAAAAGTAAGTGCTCTTTATTTGGCAAAATGGCCCCTGTTAGTGTAATTAACATGAAAGCAGCATGCTTGATAGATAGATAGATAGATAGATAGATAGATAGATAGATAGATAGATAATCAACAAGTAACACTACTGTACCGATGTAAAATTTTGAGTAGGAAGGAGGAATCTTGACTGACAGACAACCTAAAACAGTACGCTAAAGGGTACTGATGGGAGAACAGTTGATGAGCAGCTGAATGGACACTCATGCGTTTGCATTCGTCTCATCTGCAAATGTGTTGCTGCAGTGGCGTTAACATCGACACAAGTTCAAACAGACCATTCACACAGACTCAGTGGCAGCTACATTACTGAGCACTCAGACTGTCACGTGGACTGAGGAGACAAATTGATGACACCACCCTCTGGCTAATTAACACGACAGGCTGCTCACAAAAATGTCTCCTGACATCATTCCACCGCAGTGTGTGTAATCATATTTGCTCTCATGATAGCAAGTTATACTGTGACCTTTGAGACGTCCTTGCCAAAACACTGTCAGATGTTTTCTTTCTTTTCTCACAGCAGTTCTGTGCCTGCATGTTTTGAACTAAATAAAAGCACAAAGGAACCCTATGCCGTTGCACACAATGATCACAGTTCAGTCCATAACAGGAGCATTAATTCAAGCCCTCTGATGGTTGGCCTTTTTTCTGAGCTGGCTTTAGCTTAACAGTCTCCTCATCTTTACTGTCAAACTGTCATACTCTTCCTAGCTTTATCACGGGATTCCTGTTTTCCCACCAATAGACTTTTCTGATAAGATAAGCACATGCAACCTTAGCCCATGCAGATATGTTGCCAAAACATTGTGTTTCTTGTCAGAAGAGTAAACCAAAAGAAGTTTGCCACAGTGTCTGATGCGGTATTATCAGTTACCGTCAAATTTCTCCTGGTTTTGGTGAAGGATCTGAGTTTCATTTCAGTTTTTGTGGTGGATACTGGTCAAGGTTTAGACTGTGTAAGTATGCAGTGAGGAAAGAGAAATACATTACTTAACTTGTTTAAGGATTTTTGCTTTGGAAACACATACAGACAATGGCCTGTAAAGATCATCTTCTCTCCCACTCGTCCTGCTGTGGTGAAGTTTAATATGTGACCACATAGACTTGTCTCCTTCTGTTGCTCTGCGCTCCTTTCACAGACGAATGAAGGCATGTTTGCATGGAGACGGTCAGTCAGTTCTCCCCCCCACCACCTCCCTGGTGATCATCCATACCATTGTTCCCTCTTATTGTCCCCATAGTGTCAATGCAGACTCTCCCCTGGCATAGGTCACCCCTCCACCGGTCAACCATCACCACCCCCTACACACCTCCAGGCTCAGGTCGAGGAAGAAGGAGTGAACATCTGCCCCGTGGAGGATCCCACAGATGGACGGCAACACAGAGGGAGAGGGCTCGAGCCTGTCGCCAGGAATTCTGGAGGGAAAGGCAGACAATAGATGAGGAGGGGGGAAGACGGAGGCTGTGGTGGTTAAAGAAAGGCAGGAGGAGGAGGTTTATAGAGTTCAGTGACACATCTTGACAAAGCATATGTTCATATGATATGATGAGTGATGATTCAAAAGCATCAAGTCCTGCAGCTAGGCATCTACGGCGTCAAGCATTTAAAACTGTCAAGTACAAAAAGCTGGTGCAAATGTGTTTCATCTTTACTTATTCTTAGGTCTTTTCAAGTTCCTTACTTTTTCCTACTGTGTATGGCAACTGTTGTGAAAGAATTTCCTTTGGGATGAATAAAGTTATTTTATATTATCTTATCTTATCTTGCCTTAATCAAACAATATATGAATTAAATCAGTCATCATTTTGCCAGTTTCAAATATATATACATAGACTTTACTCTTTCTTGTTTTACTGCTTGTATTTTTAAAAATGTGGATTCTTTTATGAAAAGAAGAAATATAGAATAAACATCAATATTTTGTTTTGTATGACATTAGTCCATACTGAAAATATTTCCAGCCTTAAAAAAATCCTGAAGTTGATCCATTTTCTATAAAGGAAAAGTAAAAATTAAAAAACAGGTTATTAACTAGTTAATTATAAACTTTTCTTGCATAAAACAAGTCATGGTCTTGTAAATACTTTTGTAATGAACACATACACATTATCTTGTTGCTTCACAGCTTGGGCAGAAGGTTGCATCATGAGGGACAGGAGAGGGCTGAAAGACTGAACATATGTGGATAAAGACAGCGCCACAGGGACGATCAGGAGGAGCATTACATCCACCAAATATGTTCATGTGTCTTGGTCCTCACTGCTGGTTTTAATAAATGCAGAAACCTTTCAGTATGTCCAGTACTTTGGGTTCCTCCAGCCTTGAGACGTTGAATTTCAGAATCTACACAACATGCTTAACTCTCACAATCAAAATGTTTCACCTTGAATTCTTGAAGAAAACACTGCTTTTCTCATAAGCCTCTATGGTGGACAGAGAATCAAAAGACAGAGATTGTTCACTGTGGAGGCCCGTAAGAAAAACAATGTTTTCTTCAAGAATTCAAGGTAACACAGGGTGAGTAGTTAAATGGTCATATTGAGGGTGAAGCTTTCCTTTCAGCTCTACAGACTGCTTCAGGGGTTGAGATGTTAGTTGTCTCATCATGTAAGGGAATCTCTGTCCTGCTCGCTGTGCTGTAAATTTATAAACGTGAGGCAGCAGTTTTGCGCATTTCATTTGAGCGGTTTGTTAAGTGTCCATCTGTTGATTCCTGCTATAGCAACCTGAATAAATAAAAACACACACTCAGTGTGATTTGTGTGTGAATACACTCGACTGTATAAAGCTTTTAATTAGCTGATGCTAATCTATGCAGCCTGTTTGTGTCGGGGGCTCAGAGTTACACTTTTACTGTATGTTCAGGAGATCCTTCAACATTTAAGTAAAAATATATTTGGGTTACAGACACATACATGTACATTTTTTACTATGTGGAGTTTCCAGTAAAATTTGACATGACTGTAATGATATGTGCATTTTTGTAATGAAACAATAGAACTCCCTGTGCTGGTAGTACTGACTACAGTGTATACACTGTGAACAAAGATGAATAAAACGTGTAATAAAATACACGTAAGTCCATCCATCCATCCATCCATCCATTTTCTACCTCTTATCCTCACATAGGGTTGTGGGGGGGCTGGAGCCTATCCCAGCTGTCTTAGGGTGAAAGGCAGGGTACACCCTGGACAAGTCTCCAGTTCATCACAGGACACATAGAGACAGACAACCACTCGCACTCACATTCACACCTACGGTCAATTTAAATTAACCAATTAACCTAATCCCCATGCATATTTTTGGATGGTGGGAGGAAGCCAGAGTACCCGGAGAGAACCCACACAGACACGGGGAGAACATGCAAACTCCACACAGAAAGGCCCTGGGTCGGGAATCAAACCCTTCTTGCTGTGAGGCGACAGTGCTACATAAGTCCATTAAAACTGTTAAAACTCACCATTTGTGTCACTTCTTAAGCTCGAAACTCAAGGTCCACTCACAAGGTTTACTTCCAGAGCTTTCCACAGCATCTAATGGCAGCTGCTTTGTTGTTTTAGAGCAAAGAAGAAAAAGAAACAAATAAATGCATACTTTATCAATACATATAACAGCAAAGAACTATTTGACCTTAAGTCTGATGAAGTCTTTTAAGGCTAATTCCAGCTGTGTCTAATTGACATGACATGTCTACATTGACATGTCTACTTACTGTTTATGCTGTCAATATTATAACCAGACCTTTGTTTGTGGATGCTATCATTAGGTTTATTCATACTGTACATATGGTAACTGCTTTACATGCAGTTTATTTTATAATCTGTCATCCTGTGCCAGTGCATCTGTATAACATTATTATATGCCTTCATACACTTCTGCTACTCTTCTGTTTCATATTTGTGTTGAGGTATAATTGAAAAACAAGGCAATTACACGTATCAAAGTATGCATGCTATCAGTATCAAATGTGTATAAACTGTCAAATTTAGAATTTTTTAATTATGTTAATTATGTTAACATTTTAAGAACAATAACAAAAAATAAACTGTTTGCACAAACAGAAATAAATAAAACAAATAAATTAACAAGGAAAAGAAAAAAAAATGAGAAAGAAAGGGAAAAAAAAGGAGGGGGTGGTTACATCCTTGCAAAAAAGTCAATAAACGGTTGCCATTTGTTGTAGAATTTGTTCAAGTTACCCCCTCTTCAATACCTAATTTACTCTACTTTCAAAAAGGACATAACCTCGTTAATCCACTATGTGCTGGACGGAGCTGTTTGTTAGATTTCCAGTTAAGTAGGAGGTGACGTTTAGCAATTACAGAGATAAAGGCCATTATTTCCAAATCCTTAGAAGAGTATGGGGTGTACTCTTCCAGGAGGTCAAAAATACCAATGTGTGCAGCTATATCAATGGTCTTTGAAAATACACTGGACACTGTGTTGAGTGGACAAGAGAAAATCATATGCGAAAGATTACAGGGTGAGCCTCCACATCTGTCACAAACACCCATTGTGTTTGGGAAAATCCTAGCCAGTCTCATCTTAGAGTAATAACATCTGAATACAACTTTGAACTGTACCAATGGGCATAAACAGAAGTTTTGTGGATGACCTTCAGTGTGGATTCCCACCAATGGTCATCAAAAACTAATCCTAATTCACGCCCCAAGTTTCTTTAATGTTTGTGGTTAAATAACCATCATATGATTGAAAAGAGCTATAAATTTTCGAGATTGAAAACCTTTGCAAAGGATTGAGTTGTAAAAGTTCATCCTAAGGCTGTTCAGGAGGAAGGTGAGTGAAGTTGAAGAACAGGGATTTAGTGCAGTCCCTCACCTGAAAGTATCTAAAAAGATGAGAAGCTGGAAGATTGAATTCAGCTGTCAGGTCTGTGAAGAAGCTAAATACACGTCCCCTGTAGAAATCCTTGAAGCATTTCAGTCCCTTATCCTGCCATGAGGAGAAAGTTGGATCACTAAAAGTGGGTTTAAACACAGGGTTTCTTAACAATGGAGTTAAAACTGTGGGAGCAGAAAATTTAAACTGTTTCCTAAATTGAAACCTTATTTTAAGAGTAGCGAGAACCACATGGGTGCAAGTAAGGCCAGAGGGGTTCACAGTGCCTGGACCAGTCAATAAAGCTAAAAGAGAGGCTGGGGGACATGAATGTGCTTCCAATGGACACCAAGGTATAGGCTATAAGTATAGGTATAAGTACTTTTTGTTTAACGCTAGGTGTTTTCCCAAAAATGACAAATAACTGAATCGACTGCTTTAAAAAAGCTTTTCAGTAAGAATACAGGTAAACATTGAAACAAAAACAAAAACTTCGTTAGAATGGTCATTTTGACTGCACTTATTCTCCCAACCAACGAGAGAGGGAGAGAACCCCATTTTTGAAAATCTGCCTTAATCTCAGTCAAAAGGGGAAAGAAGTTTTTAGAATAAAAGACATTAAAAGATCTGGCTATGTTAATCCCACAATACCTAAACCCTGAGAGGCGGGAGAGCTGCATTGCTAGTTTATTCATAGGAAAAGATTCGCTCTTGGCAAGGTTAACTGAACAGACCATATCTACGAAAGAATGAAATAATAGCAGGGCACGCTTTCACTGGATCTGTGATATATAGCAACAAGTCATCAGCATATAGTGAAAGTTTGAATTCTGTACGGTCACAATGCCACTGAAAGCGAGAGTAGTCCTCAAATACATAAATAGAGGCTCTATTGCAAGTGCAAACAGGAGGGGAGACAGAGGGCAGCCCTACATAGCCTGGCTATCGTGACTACTTGCTCTGCGAGCGTAGCCTGGCCATGCTGCATTGTAAACTGATTCCTCTGAGGGCGGGCTTTACCCGTGTCTATCAAATGCCTAGTGGACGAAGCTTCAACTAATCAGACCATTTTTTCCTCTGACTGCTTGATCCAGCGTCACTGCCTTAAACACGCCTCAATCAAACCATTGGAAATGCTAGATTTTCATTGGTCCCCATTTCTAGGTGAATCTGAAATTGAAGAGAACGGCAGCTTGGCCAGACTGACTTAGTCGCGAAACTTTGTGCAGCGTCACAGGAAGAATGGGTGGGCCCGGGCTACTGTCTACAACCTCTATTTAAAAAAACGTAACCAATACACCAAATCCAAATTTAGCCTAGACTGCAAATAGATAACTCCACTCCACCATCAAATGCCCTCTCAGCATCAATCAATATTACTATTTCAGGCATAACTGTTGCTTTTGCTACTCTTTCTGGTTAGATAGACTATACTTTGTTGTATTGACACTTGAGTGCAATGAAAAAAAATCTAATTTTACGTATGTAGAAACAACATCCTGGCAAAATTGTTTGTTGGTCACAGATTGAAGAAACTCAGATTACGACACACACACAGAGGGACGGAGACTTCATGCCTTTGCTCCTTTATATTGTTACATGGTTTTTATATTAATGCTCTGAATATCATACAGAGAACCTTTAATGTCTGACACACTGACTTTGAGTTGTTCTCACTCCATTACTACTTCTTATGGAAATGATTTCTGTACCTCCAGCTTGCTGATGAGCTAATAGAAAAGAGTTATATCCTATCCTGAAGTACACCCTCGTGACAGCAAGATTCTCCCTTTGTCTGACTACTAACAAGAGTGATGGGCACGTGTGTGTGTGTGTGTGTGTGTGTGTGTGTGTGTGTGTGTGTGTGTGTTACATACATCTTGAATATTGCATGGAAAGCAGTTGGCAGCAGTTGGGCCATCCATCTGTCAGAGGCTGAGCTGGGGCCTCATTTGAAAAAGGATCAGACAGAGTTATTAATCATGGATGAGGTCAGGGATTAAACGTTAATAAGTTCAACAAGTATCAAAGGTAATGTTATTAAAAGTTCATAAACTCAACAATTAGCAGTCCTTGAATATAATGTCCCAACTGATTGATTCTTTATTAATACTGGGTTTAATTGGGCAGGATGTCTTTCTTCCTGCGGGGGTTAAACACCCTGCTCAGAGGACATGCATGCTCCATGATCACTTTGTAAAAGAAAGGAGAACATTTCGTCTGGGCATTTAGACACCACTCATTTACTGAGGTAGTTACCATTCAAATAGGACTTCATCATTATATTATATTTCAAGGTATTACCATACAACATCATCTCATAGTCCTTTGAGCGTCTTTAGATGACTGATGGAAACCTCTAAAGGTCCCGGAGTATCTCAATGTTTGGTGTTATTTTCATCTCAGAGGTTGTCTGTGTCAAACACTGTATTTATGTCACCATTAAACAGTTTGTGTTGCCCTGCAAAGACAACTCAAATCCTTAAACACCTATTCCAGAAATAACACATCACAGCCATTTTTATGTAATTATAGTATTTATGGTGAAATTAAAGTTTACCCCAAGTCACAAATTCTTCGAGATTAAAAATGTATTATACATAAAGTAAAAACATTACAATCTACTTTGTAAATGAAATGCCATTTGACATCTCAGCGCTAATCCATCCCTATCTTATCCATAAACTATGTTGAATTTCCCTCTGGGTTAATGAAGTAGCTGTCTATCCTTTCACATACTGACTGTGAACAGTCCACTGGGATCCAGGATGTGACAGCAGCCGCCAGGAAGCCCTCACTCACTGTTTATGATAGCATGGTGACACCTGCTGGACGTTTGTGATACTGCAGGTTGGGCACATTAAAACTGGAACTACAACAAATTGTGGACTACAAATATGTTAGTGCTTATTTGCTAAAGGAGATAACGCCATCTCGATTAGTCTTAAAGCATGATACAGCTTCATGATAATGCGTGAGAGAATAAAGCAGGAGACTTATGGGTCAATTATATAACAATATTACTTAATAAATCAACTAATTGCATAATATAATAAATACATTAATAAAATATCCATGAATTTTAACATTTACTGCAGAAAAAATATCAAAGCACATAATTCTTTTGATTGAAATATTAAATTCCAGTTATTTCCGGTCATTCCTGGGCAGAAAAATGTGTTTTAGTGGTCGTTTATTATTCTGGGTTCATTTCTGACTTGTCAGAGAATTCCAGTGTTCTGGCTCAAATTTGGGTACATATACAGCAGGCCTAATTGATAAGTAAAGATAATTTTAGGTATTGGGTTAGCAGACATCCAACAATATGAACAAATAGACAAATGTTCAATAATAATATTCACACTGTAATAATTCAATTCAATACAATGTTATTTGTCACAAAGACAATTCAGCATGACAGCAATGCCCAGTAGCCATGCAGCAGCCAACAAATGTGACAAATAAAAATTTACTTATATCTGCCATATTGCATATTGTTTTTGTCTCTGTTTTTTACCACAAAATCAGAGTTTTTGCATTCATATTTATTCTTAGTCACTTTATCATCTTCAGTTCTTATTTCTGCACTATATTTACATGTCTATATGTATATAGGTTTATGTTTATGTGTCTATATGTCATGAACCAAGTCACCAAATTAAATTAGACATGGGGAGAACATGTAAACTCCACACAGAAAGGCCCCAGGCCGGGAATTGAACCCAGTACTTTCTTGCTGTGAGGTGACAGTGTTAACAGTGCCACCCTTCTCTCTGTTAAAAAGTTAAAAATCAGCAAACATAGCTGATGAGGTCGATAAAAATAATCAAGATGGTTGATTAAAAGCTGAAACAGGCCCCCCATGGGCTCAAATAGAATTGCGGTTTTCAAGGTTTTCTTCACAGTCAATCCTTACTACACAACTACTCTTAAAACATACAACATCTCATAGAACCCTGTGGTTAGCAACTCATTGAACATTTGGATGCAATTCCTTAAATATTATGACTTGAAATGCCCCTTGACTTTAGCCCTGATTGTTAAGACAAAGAACCATCTATTTCAGCCCTCCTTGTCAGATATGACATTCAAAATCTGGCAAAACAAGGGCCTGCTGCATGTCAAGGATCTTTAAAAAAGACAACATTTTGACTGTCTTTACAGCGCTTGCAGCTACGCTCTTGCTCTCACTTTTTCTGTTTTCTTGAAGCCAGGCACTGTCCAGACCACCTTCCCTAACCACCCACCCAGGTCTCTGATTGACTCTTTGCTCTCCCTCAACCCTGCACAGAGACGCTCCATCTCTGTGATTTATAACTCCACTGATTCCCTCAACCCTAACCAGATGAATCACCTGAAACAGACCTGGGAGCAGGAGACAGCAGTACCAATATTGGACAGTAGGTGGGACCAAATCCTTAAGCTAGTTCATCCATCCATCCATCCATTTTCTACCGCTTATCCTCACATAGGGTCGCGGGGGGGCTGGAGTCTATCCCAGCTGTCTTAGGGTGAAAGGCAGGGTACACCCTGGACAAGTCTCCAGTTCATCACAGGACACATAGAGACAGACAACCACACACACTCACATTCACACCTACGATCAATTTAAATTAACCAATTAACCTAATCCCCATGCATGTTTTTGGATGGTGGGAGGAAGCCGGAGTACCCAGAGAGAACCCACACAGACACGGGGAGAACATGCAAACAAGAAAGGCCCCGGGCCGGGAATCGAATCCGGTACCTTCTTGCTGTGAGGCGACAGTGCTAACTACTACACCACCCCTAAGCTAGTTCACTCGCCCTCCATATGTGCAAGGCACCGTCTACTACAAAGCAATGTTCTCTTGCACCATACAAACACTCAAGTGTCAGAAATTTACCCAGGCACCAGTGACAGACTTTAGTCCTGATCCTTGCTCTGCCTTATCTGGGTCCCCTCCACTCACGACACCTAATCTCCCTGTGACCAAGTGTCGAGTGCTGGCCTTTCCAACTCTATTGGCTAGACGACTTATGGAAGCATGTTCTCCCCCCTTCACACAATAACTAGCTAGGGAGGTCTTAACTCATATCAAATATCATATCTTCTCATGTCAAACGAGAAGTTTAGATTTTCACTTACGAGTTCTAATACTGTTTACAATGAAACCTGGCAGCCCTTCATCGAGTATCTAGCTAAAACTACTATTCACTCAGAATGTGATTAGATGTCGCTCTGCCCCTTTTTTTCCTTTAAATAGCAGGTGGGAAGGGATAATGTAAGGGGTAGCTGGGCTGTTAACAGAAATGTTCTGACTCAGTTTAAGCCTGTTCTTCATCACACACTATGTGAAACAAATTCCATACTGCATCTTCACTTGACTGTCTGATGCCTCTTCTCATAATCTACATGTGCAATTTTCTATATTTCTTGTCTATTGATGTGCAATATCACTTCTATTCATTTCTACTATTCTACTGTGAAATGCTTCAGCTGTTTATTAATCCACTTATTCCATTGTGTTCACTTGCTTATTTAGACTTTTGTTTACTGTTTACCAATGCTCTCATTTGAGGCCATTATTGCACTATCCACTTTGCTGATGGAGCATTACAAATTTCCCATTTGTGGGATTATTTTATCTTAAAAAAAAATCCTCACTCCTGCTCAAAATGGTGAAGCTTTGGAAACTCACTGAAAAAGAGTCTAAATTAAAGCTTTGATGTTAGATGGTCAGTGAAAAGCCAGGTGAGGTAATACATTTGTTTAACACTGTAGATGATAAGAA
Organism: Synanceia verrucosa; assembly: GCA_029721515.1. Classification (NCBI taxonomy): domain Eukaryota; kingdom Metazoa; phylum Chordata; class Actinopteri; order Perciformes; family Synanceiidae; genus Synanceia; species Synanceia verrucosa. Next base: position 19,639,737 of record CM056560.1, on the reverse strand, counting down.
AACTTTGTTGCTTATTATTTAACATTATACGTGCACACCTACATGATACATGTACATGATAGCTCTGTCTGTTCTTTAGCTTTATCTGTCCAGCTTGGTTTCCTTTTCTTTTCTTCTGTTAATGCTGTACTGAGCGTTTAAACCCTTTGCTGCTCATCACCACCTTTTCAATACTAATATTTTATTTTCATCATCAAAACTCACATTGACTCAGTGTTACGAAAATGTGCCGTGTGTCAGAAAGTATGTTAAAGTGACAGTGATGAGATTCACAGCAGGAAAAGCACAGGTGTGCTTACAATTATTGGCGTATCTTTTTTTTTTAAACAAGCTTTATTGTTGTTGTTCTTTTGTTCAATTAGAAAAAGCAGCATTTCTAGATTAAGACTAAACAGTTTGAGTTGAAGCTTGCACAGGATTTTCCTCATTTCAACACCTCCACCTCTCTTGACCACCAGATGTCACCAGATGTTAAGCAGAGCTACAGACCCTCAATCTGTGTGTGTGTGTGTGTGTGTGTGTGTGTGTGTGTGTGTGTGTGTGGTCTTGTCTGAAGTGTTCAGTCAGCTCTTGTAAAGACACTGAATTAGCCACAGTGTCCCTCACTCATTGCATAAGTTAAAAGAATGGGAAGTGAGGCGTAATATGCCTTTAGGTGGGCTGTCTGCACTAATTATTGCACCCAAGGCTTGAAGTCCATCACGGTCCACATTGTGAGCATATCTGTCTTTGTTTGGTGTTTCTCTATGGAGACCACTGCTTTGATCTGCTGTTCAGCTACATGGACAGACAATAGACTACAAGGTGTGATGACTGTAAACCTACAACACTGCAGTGCTGTCACAGGCCTCTGTTTCTGCAGTCGATGCAAAGAACACTTACCCTCACACAAAAGTAGCAGAAAATTATACATGCAAGACAAAAATATATGTAGAAAACCATTTTAGTAACCACAAGTAACCCGTACAACAAGGCCTTATGGCTAGAGATAACCTGCACAGAATGTATCCTAGTCTGTGTATCCATAGCATATATATTATTCCTCCATCTACTAAAAACACACTGTTGCACTGATCCATGTTCTTTCATCACTATGAACACACTGCAGTGTATTCTGCTGCCCCAAATACTCACCAGACCACCAAATGTGGATTCATCCTTCAAAATAGTCCCAAACTAAATTGACTTCTGTTTGAAAAATGCTTACAGTGTCCAGCTTTTTAAGGACATGATTTTTTGAAACTGTATGATTTGTCACCAGTTTTTAAAGATTTGAGTCCTTAATTGGAGCCAATGGACTGAGCAGGGACAGTATAGTGGAGACACACTAGCTAACACATTTTTGGTCTTTTCGTGGTATTTGTCAAGAATAATAAAAAATAGGTCATCTGCAGGAGCTATCTCTGAAGGATGCTTATATCCTATAATCATACAAAGCATGTTGCATACATGAAGTTTGGCTAATTCCTGAACTGAGGCGATGCATCACAACAAAGCACAACAGGTGAGGAACTCAAACACTTTCTGGGAACATGTTCCAACAAGAAAAATGTCTTCAGGCCTCTATTGTCAGTTCCAGGTGACCAGAAGGAAGTCTTCAAATGATACGCACACTAGGCTACATCAGTGCATGTCAGTCACAGAGGAGTCACATTACAGCCTGGAGTTGTGTCCTCCAGGAAAACAGTATGACATTTCACAAATAAATAAATAAATGGCATTTGCATTGCATGCCACTATATAAAAACATGTAGTGTTTCTTTTCCTTCATTTAGATTCCAAAAGTGAAATCAGTTTTAGAGGGCAGACACAGTAGTATATATGCTGTGTAGTATCATCCAGTCTATATTGTGTTAAATGTACTGTTTAATACATATAGCACATCAGAACAGTCACATTTTCAATATTTTTGTATTTATGAGACAATTGAATACATAATAATGGGTTACAATTGTCTAAGGAATAGATTTAGAAACACATTAGGAAGTGTTTATTTCATAAAAGATAAATATTCCATATGGATATCTAAAATAACTGCTGTCGTATTTAAAAAGGAAGATTAATGAGGGCATATTAATAACCAAATAATTGCTCTATTGCGATATTTACAGCCTCTACAGCCCTCCATTCTTTTTTTCTTAATTGGGGGTCCCAGTGTGTGCATGTGTGTGTGTGTGTGTGTGTGTGTGTGTGTGTCCATACTAACTACAAGTGTTCAACAAGTCTGCACATGCACTAAAAAACAAGAAAATTAATTCTATTTAGATAATCAAATTAAATTCCCATTACAGACAAAACTGAAGCTCAACAGCAGTCAAGGACAGTCAGGTTGAATATGCAGGTTCGTCATCATTTTTCTATGAAAGGCCTGAGGAGGTGTGTGTGTGGGGGGTCGAGGAAGTGTGGCAGTAATATAAGCAAACAGAGAATGTGAAGGGAGGAAATGGCCTGTCCTAATAATCACAGCCCAGGAGCAGCAGTGCATTCAGCTCGCAGCGCCGGGGTGCTCGGCTGCTCTCTGTCTCCTTTCAATGCAGCAGAGTCCTGCAAGCAGCGCTTTATGGACAAGCCCTGACACCCACAGGAAGTGTAAACAGAGGTCAAGTGTTAAAGTCCAACCCGCCAATTCTCACCTCCATTAAAAAGGGTTGGGGGTCTCCACAGAGCCCTCAAAGCCACTGGGAAGGGCCCCTTTAAAACACTACAGTGATTTGTTTCATAAGGCAACTTTACAAATCAGCAAACATGTGAAATGTCCACAGGACATTTACATTTTATGAATTTATCAAGAGCCCAGTGGTCATGTTACCTCAGTGGTAAAAACATATCAAAAACCTGTTCATAACATTTATCTATTTATTTATTTACTATTTATCTCATGTGCCGTTTGCACTTTCTTCATCTCACACAGTAAAAGTCATGTTATATTCAGTTGACCCACTGCTAGTTTGTTTGTTTGTTTGTTATTTATCTTTTGCATATTATTATTTGTGCTGCTGTCTGTCGCTTGTATTCTTTTTTATTCTGTGTTGGTACAAAGAGAGTGCTGTAAACCGGAGTCAACTTGAAAACATGCCTGGCCAATGAAGCTGATTCTGATTCTGATTCTGACTGGAGTTTAATGTTAAAATGAAAAAAAAAAAACTTATTTAAATGAAATAACTGATGAGTATCGACTTTTTATGAAACCTCTCTGGAGTCACCAGCTTTCTGACAAAATGTGGCTGTTTTCAGTAGGACAAAGTGTTTTTCAGTTGAAATGTGTGAATTCCTGCAAAAGCTTAAGAATCAAATGATTAATTGTCTAAAATGTGAATGCATGTCAAGTAGAGAAAGTGAAAGATACTTATCTAAATATGCCTGACTTTATCCTGTGTCTGAAAAACATTTTAACAGAACTGCAAACTGAATTCAGTTGCTAGGCAACAGCTTGGGTCTATGTTTACTTCCTGTCAGCTGATGTCATTCACATACACTGCAACCAGAAATAAAATGGGATGCATGTTTATGTCTAAAACTGTGAAATAGTCTTGATATTATAGATATTTTATGACATCACAAATGGACACAAATCCTGATAGCTGTCAGTTTATGAACACAGTCTGTGTGTATATATCTGTGGCTTTAGTATTTTGATGCTAGCAGCACTTTCACCTGCTTATAATAAAAAGGACGTTTTTACAATATGGGACCTTAAGAATATAAGAAATATCCAATAACTTGAAGAAACAGGGAGCATTACACACTGGACTATTCTAAAATGAATTCGACATTTAGTCTGACATTTTTCACACAAAAGAAAAATGCACTTACTGTAAAATGACAGAATTAACACCACTATGTCTGCATAGCCAGCAGCTGGTCAGGGCTTTGCAAAGTGGAAGAACTTGTGCCATGTTGGCACCTATCCTTCCACCTGCTTGGCACCAACATTCAAAAAATTCAAGGTCAGGAAAATAACAGCAAGCTCTGTCCCAAAGTAAGACCATCTTCCAGCCAGCAGTCTACTAATACCTGTGCTAAAGGCACAACAAAACTAGGAGACTACAGCCATGCTAGCAGCTCTGTGAGTAATTAGTTATTCCATAACTAACCTGACCACTTGAATTGCCCTTATTTAATCATTAGGTCCTAAAAAAACTGCACTACTATCTGAACCCAGATTTAGGCCGTTTTCATTCTTCCATATAGATGAATGACCCACACTGAGGAGAGGCCAGCGCACCACTGAGCAACTTTCATCGCAATGAATGGGGCCAGTTCTCTTCAGACATCCATGAGCCGGAGCATAGGGAACTGTATGAGAGAGGAGATGTAACCTAAACTTTCCATATGTAGTTACATAGTTATGGTGATATTACGGTTAGCTGGTGTGTCTTTCTAGGCAAACAGCTACCATGGTGCTAATATAGTGGCAAACAGACCACAGCCATACTCAGCTCATGATTAGTTCACTACTGGCTCCAAATGAAATTAAAATCTAGAGATTGATGTTTTGGCTTTGATTTTGTACTGAGGGAGGAAGTAAAGCTGTGTACTTTTATAAGTCTAAGACTCATACTGTCTTAGCATACTTAAGACAGTATGAGTCTTAACATACTGATATTTAATTGGTAGGCCTATAATTTTCACTGCACACTGCGTGTTAAAATGCTGACATTTGACAATTACCACAAAATACAGCTGATGCTGACATAAACAACACTCAGATCCAACTTACTAATACAAGTTAAAAAGTACAGCTTTACTGCTGCTAAAAAAAAATATTGATTTCCATTTTTTACTGTGTTAATGGGTCTCTACTGTATGGCACTGTATCTGCGCTGTAAAGGCCTGTATGGAGCGTCAGACAGGTTGAATACACACAGTCTGCATTCCCAGGACGATAGCGTTGTGTCAGTCAACAGATACTGTTCAGGGAGAAGGTTAATCCCTCATTAAGTTGGTAATGACATGGACGGTCATGGAATGAATGGTCACTGTTAGCCTGGAGGAGAGCTGCTCGTACAGTAGCACTTCACAGCGATGGTGTCAATGCTAATGCTAATGCTAATGGTCGGGAGAACCGAGCTGCAGTGAGTTGAAGGTCCTCCCTTCTGTCACACATGTAAATGAAAAACACACAGAATCTGCATAGTGGCGCTGCAAAAGAGGCTGCATCAATGCTGGAATTAGTCTGTTCATTTTTAACAATTTAGCTGATGGTGTTAATGTAGCCCATTTTACACAAACAGAGAGAGACTTTTCACTTTTATCACTATTTCTGTGCCTGCATTGTGGAATTACTCCCATGTAACTACAGAACATAACACCTTGTGTTAATAAGTAGTGACTTATTCATGCTTAGGCTGCTAAAAGAGCAACTTAAAAAAATAACTTAATGACTGCTGTAAGACCAAAGTTTCAAGAAACTTGAAATTAAAATATTCAGATTCCATGTTGTGGCTCGGTAAAATCCCACATAATTTACTGTGATTAAATAAGACAGTGTCAGACATAATTTGTGCATTTCCCATATCTTGAAATCAGTAATTGTTGATCATGCATCAAAAGACTTTGGTCTGGCTTATATAACAACGCACTATTACACAGCTAATTATCACAGTTACCTGACAGAGACGAGCTTTGACAAGACTCAAGACTTGGACTTGCCCAAAGAGTCTATTCAAGTCTCATCTTATATATTGATTTTGTGATGTTAGTTAGTATATTTGTGATCTAAAAACAACATAACAAACTTATGAATGGAAATACTTCTCATAGAATATTATTGATCTACATCTAAATAGTTAAAGTTGGACTCTCGCTGACAGGTGTGCGTGTTCAGACATGTTTTGCCCATTTCTCATTTACACGAGGATCATTAGTGTGTTATCAAGATAAATTACCCTGAAAAATGAACTTGCAGTTATGTATTCTTAATTGGGAAAGTGTAACTCACTTTACCCTGACTTTATTTTGCCACATACTTAAAGACCTGCAGCTAGGCTCAAGTGTAACACTTCTAAAGCAAAAGACTGATTGAATTAAATGGGAAATCTTGTCTAAAAGTCAGCTTGTGAGTTTTTCCAGCAGATCCAAAACAGGTGTAACAGTTGTAACTTTACATCAAATCAGGCTCCCCTCCACACATGTATCAGCCCACAGCCTGAACGTGTATTGGAGCCAGACGGAGCGTACCTGGCCTTTTTACCGGATCCCTATTCATAGGCAAGGTGAGGGCCAAGGCCCAGCAGGTCCCTGTAATGAGCCCTCAGCTCCAGCAGCAAGGTGACAGAAGCAGGTCGCTCTGGGTCGTCCTGTAATGGCTTCATAAACTCATTAGCGATGGATGTGCACGGGCAGGAAAAGCCCAGATTACAGTGCCTGTTAAATGTGTCGGGCAGGCGAGAAAACGATCCCCTTTCACCTCAATAATAATAATGATGACAGTGTTTCTCCATGCTTTTGTTTCATTCAATCATGTGTGAACTGAGCTGGAAGGTGAGGCAGAACAGTTTCTCCTCTCTGTTGGTCTGCTTTCTGCAGATTTCCTTTCTCTGTCCTATGCCATACCTCCTGCATTAATGAGGTTTGTAGCATCCGTCATTTGGAGATCATGACGTTGATCTTTGAGATGCCTCACAGTAAGTTCCTCATAGCTGTTGCATTGAGCAGAAGGTTAAACCTCATGCTTTTTATAATATACAGACATGACTTTAGACACATTACTATCCAAATTTCAATCTAAAATTACTTGGGCAACTTTTGCTAGAGACAATGTCAACCAACTGAGCGTAATACTTAAGTTTGCTGTATTTAAAATGTCTGGGGTCTTATTTAACATATGAACATTGAAATAGAATATAGAAAAAAATCTATCTCTATATACGTACATGAGTTTCAAGGATTTTGTCCATGGTTCTATTTTTGGTGCAAACAAGGGAGAAACATGCTCCCATCAGTGAGCTATTGGCTCAATCATCACTGACACGAATATATTTGATTGACAAGTAAACTTTGAGTTTGACAGTTGAGTATTTTTTTCCATGCTACTGTTAACCAGACTACACTACGACGCACAGGAAAATATCGTACTCATTTAAAAGTGAGTACTGGGGAGTAGAAACTCTCCAAATTAGTGAGTGATTTAATGTGGAAACCACTGAGCACATTTTGCACACAACACTCCTGCACTTCTATTGAAGTAAACTCTTGGACACGGAAACAGAATATTTTATAGAGTAGCAGCACTACTTTTACTAATGTAAATGGAATGGAAATATTTCCAGCACTGACTGCACCACAGATGAGAATCCAAAAATGATTTGTTTTTAAGAAAAGGAAATGCTTGATAGTTTATTTACTTTCAATATTCATTTTATTCTTGCTTATATATTGCAATGTGTCATTAGCAAGTATACAAAATAATATTAAAACCTGCTTGGTACCTATAATTTGATATTTATTGCAAACTGTGGTTTTGTTCGAACACTAAGTTGCTTCAGAAAAAATATTTTGGAAAGATGTCACATTTGAAGGTGACACCTATAACCTTTGGTCATTTTGGAGTTATGCTCCCAGAGGTGAAAACAAATCCAAAGAAATGGTCATTTTGCATTCTGCAGCCAGCAGCAGATACTAATGAATGAGTGGCTGATGAGGAGTTTCAAGCTGTTGGTGAGTGGCTCATTTGTGGAGGATGGCCCATACAGAGCTATTAGGGAGCTGCCCCTTCAGCTGCTTTCTCCTCTCAGGCCATGACTATGAAAAGAGGACTCTCTGGAACAATGGGCCGTGTATTCCTTGTCTGGCTCCAATACACAAGAAGGACATGTTGCCTTCACTGCAGCATCATTAGAGCACACAGGCAGTGGACATGTTCACATGTGCAGGCAGAATACTGAAGGAGCCTTTAAATAAGATTTACATCTCCAGTCTGTCTTTACTTGATGACACAAATGGTTATTCATCTAATAATAGTCCAGATTATTGAGGCTGGTTGTTAAGCCTCTATAATGCCCAAGAAATGTGAAAAATAGTCAAAACTTAAATATATTCAGTTCGCTATCATGGAAAAACAGGAAATATTTCAGCCCATACATGAAAGATTAATTTGTGTTTATTTTTTTCCAAAACTTGTCTTTGATTTGACATAATTACTTCAATATTTCAATAATTTTCAATTTTTTTTCAAGCCCGACTTACTGAATTAAGTGATTTGTCATGACAGAGGTTTTTTTCTGCAGTGCTCGCCAGCAAACAGGGTCATGGGGTGGGTGGTCCGGTCTTAGAGGCATCAGAAGAAGCATCCTTATTGTTCAGACCAGCTCGACAAAGTCTGTGTTTGCGCTCTTCATTAGACATTCTAGTGTCAGTGGAAGAGAATAAATAAACCGCTCTGAGGTCAAAGGGAGCGAGCGGTTCGCCCCCGTGTTTAAATGTGTTTTAACAGTTACTTAAGGTCTCTGCAGAGCCTCTCCGCCACCTCCAAATGATGGAAATGAGCCGGGACAGTTTGCAGAGCTGGCAATAATCCAAGTTGAAAGAGAGGATGTCTTTGTGATGGGGCAGTGTAAGAAAGCAAATCACTTCCTTTAAAGAAGCCGCTTCTCCATCTTCAAACCTTTAACGAGAAACCGATAAAACAAAGCACTGAAAATGTATTTCTCTGTTATGGTCTCTTTTCCATTTTATTCACGTGACGCTTGGTCTTTATGAAAAATCAGTGAATCCACCCTCAGATTTACTTGGACCGGGAGCAGAGGCCTTTCTCAGTCCGACATTCAAACAGGATAGAATGGATCAACCTGTGGATTAACACAGTAGCTGAGATTAGTGGTAAAACCAGCAGCACCACTCTGTCGCCACACCCGACCCGCTGAATCTGACGCCTCCATTACGCACGGCACTTATTCCACTTTAAAGAGCGACACCACTGCTGCTAAAAGACGCACTCTGGAGACAAGGCACATTCATTTTATAGAGCGAAAAAGATTATGGTCTGTTTAAACACCAGAGTGATTCCTCGTTCACAGCCGGTTGTAACAAATCTAAATCAAAGTGTCGATTATTCCTAAATTAGAAAGTTTAAAAAGTTTGCGTGGCTACACAAAAGGAAAAGGTCTCTCTGTGAATTGTTGTTCAGCTTGAAGTCGGCCTCCAATTGAGGAGCGCCTTGATACGCTGCTTAAATCATCTGTAGAGCCAGCCAGGACTTAAAAGGCTCCAAATAAGATGACTTGGTAACATCAAGGCTTTCCCAGCGGTAATGATTACATTTGGGCTTAAGATCCATGCAAGAATTTGTTGCACAGTAAATCTCTCAAGCCCCCTGCCCCCACTACTCTTCAAAAGCCTTGTCATCCAAAGGGTTAGGATGTTTGACAATCCCAGCTTGTACTACTACCACCAATTAATTGGATACGTTGTCGGGATGTTCGTTTCTCTCATCTGCTACTTAGAAAGACAAAGGGTCGATGGGGGGCTGTTGACACCTCTGCGTCCGGCCGCAGTATAAATGAGGAGGTGCTCTAGAGGAGCTCCATTCATTCTCCTGCACTTGGACCAACAACTTCTCCTGCAAACACATTCGAGATTTACTTAAAAAAACACATCTGGCAGAATGCAGGTGCCCAACAGACCAGTGGGAGCCTATGGATACTCCATGCGTAATTACGCACCAGCATCGCTGTACCCACAGTACCAGGGGAGCCAGTGCGCGTCTACAACGAAGCCTCCCAGCGGAAAGTCTTTCACTATCGACGCTTTGCTCGCCAAACCGGAGGACACAACCAGCTGCCGGGCGAGTCCTCCTCAATGTGGGGAGAAATATCAACCAGGAGTTCCAGCGCTGCCTCTCACCGGACACGTTGGCGTACCGATGGCTGCAGCACCCTACATCTACCCTCCCAACATGTTGCACTCAGCCCTCCACACACAGCCCGGATATTCAGTGTACTGCTGCCCACCGTTCACCTACCAGACGTCGTGTCGTGGAGCTTTTTACGCACAAGGTAAAGAGTGGGTTCATGTTATTTGCTACCAGAGCGAGGTTTAACATGGTATATTAAACTATACTGGTTGTGGCTGCAGCAGTGCGATTAAATGTGCCATGTTTTCTTTGCAGCTCCAATGTCTAAAGTGAACGCAGGGCTGCACTCGTTCAAAAGTAAAGGTGGGAAGTCGAAACGGATGCGCACCAGCTTCACCAGCGAGCAGCTCTCCAGGTTGGAGAAGGAGTTCGCACGGCAGCAGTACATGGTCGGATCCGAGAGGTTCCTGCTGGCTTCATCTCTGCAGCTCACAGAAGCTCAGGTAAGAACACACACACTGAGCATCTGATACAACACACGAGGAGCTCCAGAAAAAAATATTTACACACACTTTTAACAACGTTTCTAACATACATCTTGTTCTTTCTCTCCAGGTGAAAGTCTGGTTCCAGAACAGACGCATCAAGTGGCGCAAACAGAGCCTGGAGCAGCAGCAAGCCAAACTGGCCAAACTGGGCCTGGCTGCTCCGCCCAAAAGCCCCGGATCTCAAGGCCACGGGGATGAAGGAGATGAGGAGGATGAGGAGTTCTCTGACCTGGACGTGGACATCGACGTGTCTGATGACTCCACGGACCACTGTTGACCCGAACCCCATCGGACTTTTAAGACTTTTTGTACATATACGTGCTGAGAAAGGAGAGTGTCTCCGACGACCAATATTTAATAGATGTATAGTTATATATTTAAAGCTTCTGGCTCTTTGATAAGTTCACTTCACGTGTCGCTGTTTTTTGTATATTTGAATGACATATTCAGAAATATATTTTATGACAAAAACGGCAACCTTGTCCTGTTTCTTCCTTCTCAGTGTCAGAAATGGTTTCAGGAGACATTGTGTTGCAAAATCAGAATTATTATCATATGCCTTTATTACTTCTGCTGACATTTAATGGTCATATATTAACATATAACTTTCTACCAAAGGCAGTTTATGTATGTTGCTGGTTTTATGTAGGCAGGGTTAAGATGTTAAAACTTGTCACATTGCACACCTCTATCTGTAGAGTCCTGATTAGTGGTCATGATGACAGCTTCAATATCAAATCACATCCTCACAATGCAACTCTTTTTTTCAAAATTTTAACTTTGATTCTGTCTTTTTTTTGCATATTTCTCACCTTTAGTCAGTGTATCTAATGTTTAAAAGATGAAATAAGACATATCGAAAAGGTTTACACTTACGTAACAATCTTACTTAACAATCAGTAATTGATCAGTTTCTCCACCAAAACACCACATTAAATCTTATCTACCAGAGATGTGCTAACACGTTTCTTGGAATTAAGTCATTCATCATGAAAAAAATGCATAAAATTATAATAATAGCCTAAAGAAATCTTAGACTGCTAAATCGACTGATAAGTAAGGGGCAGCTTTAACACCCTGATTTAAATGAGTGCTTGTCTGTGTATAAACATGAAGGTTTATTAATCTGCACATTACTATCATAAATTTAGCTCTGGAGAGAAAACTTGTCTCCTCTCTAATATATCCCAATCATCATCATGACCTTTGACCTCCCCTCATTGCTCATCCTGTCTCCCTCTGTGCCCAGTTTGAAGATGATGGTGGCATGGAGCGATATTGCCTCCTGGGTTTGATCTACGCTGAAGTCTGGGATGGAGTCGGGTTCCCCTCTGATTTAAGCAAAGTAAATAAATAACCTGGTCAGGGATTAGCTGTGCATATCTGTACCCCGGGGTGGTAGGGGTCACTCTGTCTCTGGGGATGGAGAGCCGGGTCTCACTGTTTAATCTGTTTAAACGGTCAGTACGCCTGTTCTCACTGCTTCTCAATAGATGGGGCTCACATATGCCCACCCACACCCGGCAGGTGTCATGTCTCCACTCTATTGAAACGCTGAGTCTTTCCTTCCAGGTGGAACGGGACTCATGCTGTCTGCTGAGGCCTGCCTGGCAGACATGAGGGATAACACATGTGGGAAGGATTGGGATGTAACAAATGAGTCCGTCAGAGCAGGTGGTCAACCTATGTTCCTATACTGTGGACAACCACATCATCTCAAATCAAATCACATCTGATGGGAACACGGCTGTGTGGACACCACTTTAACCATAAAAGACACATATATAATAAATAAAAAGATTAACACTTACATTTGTTTTGTTTCTTACATGAAATATGTTGTGTTAATAAATGTATTATCAACTAACCTGACCTTTTGTCAATTTAATAGGTCAGTAAGAAAAGCCCAAGCAAAAAAAGATCAAACAGGTTCCTGGTCTCTGCCTCATGTCCATTTTCCTTTGACAATACACTTAGTCAACTGAAATGAACTGAGAAAAACTGAGACATACTGATGTGACACTGATTATCAACCAGCTACAGTGACAGGTTGATTTTTAACATATTTAATCAAGAGGAAGTGGAAGATCACACCAACACACCCATGGAGTCAGGTGTTGAACTTGTAGGCTTGTAGCCCTTTAAAATTAAGCAATATCTACTTCACCATAATTATAATGGCTTCTAGTGATGGCAGTTCAACCAAAGTCAAGCTTTTTACCCTTAACCTTTTTTGACATATTTAACCATTTTTTTCATTATTATTATTTTGAGGTGGGGGGAAAAGAAGAGTACAATCTGAAAGCAATGGTGAAAACACTATTAATAATTACCCTAAAAAACATATTATTCTGTATCTGTATTTGTTACACAGTTCCTCTTTCATTCCTCTTTCATTTGCTGTATTGCCTTATAAACTAATTATTTCCTGTGCAACGTATTTCATAATAAATTTATTTAAAAGTTAATGCTTATTTGTAAAGTTAGTGAAAACTGGGGACATCTCGGGGTCTGTTCTCTATGGAAACACATGGGTTCATTATGTACTTGTATTGCAGCAGAGGTAACAGTATCAAAGAGAGAAGTTTAATAAACAGTAACAGAGCTGATCTCTTTCACCCCCTGCCTGCCTCTGTCCTGGTGTCTCTGCTCTGTCTGATGAGAGCTGAAGCTCTGCTGCCGCTGAAGGAGCAGAATCTGTGTAAAAACCCCAGAGAGCCGTTTCTGATGTGATCAGCCGAGAATCAGAGCCCACCCCCCCTCCTCTGCACGGCCCAACGTAATCCCATTGAGGGGAAGAAAGAAGCAGTCAGAGGCCTGGGAAAAACCTGGATAGTCCTGGGGAGGGGAGGGGGTCACCAAGATCATCAACCCAATTAGCACAGAGCATCTTAGCGGCTGGAAACATGCCAGTGCTGGCTGGCTTTCCTTAGCAGACTCCCTACAGTGTCTGAAGTGAAGCTCCTTACGCTACAGCTTCATTTGCCACTTGACTTGTTGCTCTTATTCCTTGACAGAGTCAACAAATAGTTTATGTTTATCTTATTAGGATATATTGTGTTTTTACTGCTCTTACTGTATATTCCAGACCTGAAGCAATTAGGTGAGTGGCTAAAATTATTCATAACTTGATACATTTTCAAAAATACAAAAAAGACAAAAACATGCCTCTCAAATTTGAGCATTTCAAGCTTGTATGTGGTAGTAATCTAAATACAATTTGGATTAGAAAAAAACAAACCCATTGAGGATGTATTTTCAGGTCCTGGGACATTGTGACAGGCAATTTCCACAACTACCATTTCCTGCAGTTTGTCAGATGTATTGATGATGAAAAAGAAAATTTGGTTGCAGACAGTTTCATAATTTTTCCCATCATGTCTAAAAGAAATTCCCTGAGATTTCAATAAAGTAAATAAAGACTAGTCGGATACAAACAAAATAACCCACTGACATGGTAAAGCTTTGGTTGTCCAGCGGTGAAAAGTTTAATTTTGTTTTTCCATGAAATATTACATGATATTAACTATTAAAACCTGAAGCACACTGGCTGCTAAATCCTGCAGGCAAACACAACACTAGTCATGTCATATTCAATGCAAATGCAAAAAAAATGCAAAAGACAGCAGACTATAGAAAGCTCAAGTAAATTTAGTATCATAAAATGAAGTGCAATTATGTTATTGCAGTGATATGATTACTTTCATGGACAATTCATTGATTAATTGTGAAACTTTTTGTTTTGTCCATCCAACAGTGCAAAACCATATGTGACAGGGCTTGAACTAGAGAATGGGATTTCTTAAAAAATATATAATTTCAGCTCCAACTCATGTGTAGCTACAAGCTAGACACACTTTTTGAAAACTAAATTTGATGAGAATGTTGTCATCATCCTCCGTGGTGAATTCATCAAGTAAATGTGCTCAGGACTGTATATTAATAATGTCTAAATGCCCTTGGTCACATGACGCACTGCAGCTCTGAGAAGGTGTGAAAGTTCTCATGGAGAGATGTAACCTCCAGCTCCACTGGGAGGCTGCGCTTCATTTGAATAACGTGCTTTTTAGGGTAGGCGATTGTAAAAAAAATCTTTTCCTCTCCTTTGCATTTTATTTGCAAAGACGAGGGGCCCTCTCTACTCCATCTAATAGTCATTAGCTTTCATTACAAGCGTTTGAAGTAGAAGCTGTCCTTTGTCTCGTGGTGAAAGGGCCGCATTTGAGACGCACAATGGCTTCAGACACGGGCACTGACCAGAGGAGCTCGTCCTCATCATGTGGAGAACAGTCAGGAGGAAACAGCGGTTCCTGTTCACATGGTGCTCAGAGATAAAGATCACCACGGAGAAAGTTAAAAGCCAAACAGAAAGAAGGCTTTCAGAATGACGCGCCGTTTCTCCAACATGCGTCTTTTACGCACAGCACCAAACATGAACAGAAATCTATAAGAATATTCTAGTCGGTACAAAAGCCTCTCCAGGATACTCAGTAGGCTAATAGATTGTCATTTTCATCTCCCATCTTCTAGCACGTTTAATCAGATTATATTTTACAAAGCCAACGTATTTCATATGAAAAGTGAATACTCCTGTCAATATACATTTCTTTTCTCCAGGCGTCAAAGAAGGGATGTTTGTTTATGCTGAGGAGGGCAGCCGGTGGAGGAGCGGGGCTCAGCGCAGGTGGCTAAACGACCGCACTTCTCGTGCAGGTGGCACAAACGCAGCGACGTGCTACTTTTCCCATCTCGTTATAATGGGGTGAAATTTTCCAAGTATTTAAGTGGGACAGATTAGCTGAACACACAACGCTAATGCGAAACAAAACGGCCAATTAGTTTATTAATGAACGCAGGACAGGAGGTGGGAGGAAAGCCTGAGCCTCAGCTGCTCTCTGGAGGGTTCATGTGGTCCGCCTCACGGAGACAGAGCAGTCTCCTGCTAAACATGGATAAATAGACAGAGCCAGCATTTCAACTGACTGATCAGCCCTGTCTAATAGTTTGGTGTAGCCATATATTAAGTTTAAACAACCACACAGGCTGTTATATTAGAAATGTGTAAAGGTCTCATGCTGTGAAAAGTGTGATTTCTTATGATAAAGCAGGTTTATGTGCTACATAAATATTGTGTAAGCATTTAATTCTATCTAAAAGAGAAATACACACAGCCTGACTTGATAAAGGGAGTTTCTCTCCATTTGTGACAACATTAATCTATGTTTAGAACATTACACGGTTTTATATATAAATTTGTGTGTGTCCCACTGTATTTCCTGTTGCAGTGAATGTGGAGGACAAAGGCTGAAATAAACACGGACCCTGGCAATACATTTGGGTTGAAATTCCAATGAAATGCATTAAAACTGCATGTTACATACAGAGTGTATACAGGCATATTCAGGCAGAGTGTGTGAGAGAAATAAAGGATGTTTTGAATAGTAGAGACTAGATAAAATGTGTGATACTGAAAAGCACAGTAGGCCTATATGTCATACTCCCCTATTTTTTTTAAAGTTATGAACCAAGAATTTTGTCTGTTTAGTTTGGATTAGTTTATGATTCAGTACTAATGGCCAATACATTACTCATTAATGAACAGCATGTTCTAAGTCTAATGAGGGTAATATCCACTGAGGCCAAAGGCTCCAGTTGACCTCTGCAGGACAACTGTAAAACCACATCTACATGCTCTGACCCCATTCAACCACTGGGTGGCAGCATTGGTCTATAAACATATCCTCTTTGGAGGTTAAACGTCAAACAATTGGTGGAAAAATAGAGTTTTTTTTACAACCTGTTACTGTGAATGAAAGGCTTTATCGACAAGCCTCTAACATCAGATATAAAGTGACTTTTTGAAGGGCACTGGGACATTTCTGTGAAGCTATCACAAGTTTAGGAACCATCCCAAGCACGTCTTGTTGGGGCCACTAGAGGGCAGCACATGTGTTGAATTAAACCATCATCCTCACTGGGCTCTCTTCCTCTGTCATCTCTAACAGGGTTAGGGTGAGACTTTTGTGAGACTAAAACAAGAATTATTGGTTTGTTGAGAATTAAAGTCATTTGTAGCACTTTTTTATATTTCCCAAATTGTTAAAAAAAAAAAGTCAGTAGATATTCTATACGTTATTTTCTTTTTTGACCCAGGTGTCTGTTGATAACAAACACACCATCCATGACAGCTACACATGTCTGTAGGGAAATCAATAATACTGAATGAATAATAATAATAATAATAATAATAATAATAATAATAATGAACATTTAAGTAAACAACAGTAATTTTCCTATGTTGCCGATGACATTTCTCTCCATTGTTTGCCACATAAAGGAGATTATTATTACCATGGTTAATTGTCTCTGCGGCTACAATTATCAAACTGTGACTGTGAGAGACTAAAAACAACAGCTTGGCAGAATCGTTGCTTCAGAATTAAAGAGATTTAAATGTTAATAAACGTGTCCATCATCATAGAAATCTGTGTTGCACCTTAACAAATGGAATGTGTTAAATCTCTCAGAGCACATTTTCTCTCTCTTGGTTTACTCGATCGGCCAATGTGTAACATGCAATACTGAACTGAGGACATTACGAGATCCGGAGTGGTTCACTGATATAAAATGAAGATAAACGCTCTCAACTCCAAAATATATTGTTGTAAATGCGCTCAAATATCTCAGCAATATGAACCAGAGGAATTTCACAGTAAAACCGTATTTACTGAAGTGCTCAGAGTGTTTAAGTGTCCTGTGGAGCCTCAGGGGACCAGCAGCAGGTAGGAACAAAGGTAGACTGCTCTGCTTTGTTGCTGTTAATGCACAGAGATCTGGACATCTATTAACCAGCAGTGATCAGGGTCAGCGCGCAGAGGCCCGCAAGGCTTCATCATTAAACTCAACCGGTTCCTGTTGCTGAGTAAAAAAAAACACGGTATCAATATGAAACCACACTGTGACAAAGACTGACGACCTGAAACTGGTCGCTCTTTACTTCCTCACACAAACACCTCATGTCTATATGAATGCATTATAGCTGTTTGACAATAACCCCTGTGACATCAACATCTTCTCATAATAACCAAACACTATTCTTTTGACATTTAGATTAAATGAAAAGATTTCCGCAGACGTGAAACAGGTTTTGTCATTTCAATTCGACGATCACAATCGACAGCTATTTCAATATACTGAAATGAGAGCGTTATATTCTGGTATTTCTGCAGGATAAGCGGTTGATTATGGATGGATATTCTCTTCTGAGTCAAGTGAGCTCACACATTTCCAGGGCTAAGCCAGTAAAAAAATACAAATCTTTATCTGTCACACAAAAAAAAACATCAAGGGATGAAAAATATGGAGCTTGTGTTTTTAAGACAGCGACCCATTCCCAGATCCTACTGCCGTCTTTAGGAGCCTTTAGCTCTAAACGCCTAATCAACAACTTGTTTTACCTCATAATTTCAATCGGTAATGATTTTCTAATGCAACCGCTGCTCAGAGGATCGTATTAAGAGGATAATTATTAACTGAGTTGGTGCGCCATGGTGGCTGAGCGCAGGAGGGATGAGGAAGCCGGAGAGCGCCAAATACAAAGACAGGCTCTCCTGCAGGAATACCTGCTGCTAAATGTCCTCATGGAGGACAAACTGGGCGAGATCAGTCACTCTGTCTGCTTTCCAACAGGTTCAAACCCTGGAACAACCTCTGTTCCTCCCACCATTATTTTTTAATTACTGCTTTTTTTTCTTGTACGCCACTGACACGTCTTATTGAAAAGGAACCAAATATCATAATATTAAATAATACACGAATTAATTAAAAAGGAAAAGGCATAGGCTAATATTCAAGAAAGTATGCTTATTATGACTATTATTATATTGATTAAGCTCATTTCATTTATAGCAAACCGTTTTTGTTTTCGTTTCTTTCTATTCTGTCACAACAAACGCTGACAAATAATAGTACAAATTAAGTCGATAATGGCAACAAATTCTGCTTTTTGATGGGTGAAAGGCGATTAAAAATATTCAATATAAACGTGTGTTGTAAATCCGACAGAGCACAGAAAGGGGCTGAAATATGTATGGCTGAATATCAGTGAAGATGCTATTATAACTGTGAAATACAGGCGAGAACATAACCGAGCGGACGCGTAAAATAAGTGACCTTTAACGCTTTGTTTCAGATGTGCTGTAAAGGCCTCGTTCAGCACAGATTTAACACAGTGAAACACATCTTTTTCGTTTCCATGAGACATTTCCTCCAAGTTGAATTTTCCTCCATGTGTATGGAGATCGTCACTCCTAGAAATTGCACCTATACTGAGACAAGTTTCCCCCTCCACCTGCAGAAAAAGCGACACATTAAGGCTGAATAGGACACAAAACGAGTCTTTAATTGGGGCGCACATTTTTTCCCAGCGTGTCTCTGTGATTGAAGCGGCCTGGTCCTGTGTGATCTGTGAAGCAGACACTTGAGGAGGCCTATTGGACAGGTGCTCTGGTCCAATCAGCTCTCTCCCTGTGTGCGCAGCGGCGAGCCTCACTGAAGGTTGGAGGCGCTTTTCCTTGGCGCGCATATGTGCCCAGAGAGCCTCTGTGCGCCACACTGCGTGGATCCACTACACTGTTGAGTTTAGCAGCAAGTAGTGGACGAGCTCATAGAGGCCAAGACACCCCTCCATCTCCATCCATGACGCTTCTCTGAGAGGGACGGTCATTTCTCCAGCCAGAGGAAGGAGACAACGCTGATCACTTTCTTTACTTTCTATTTCTATCAAGAGATGATGTTTTCGCCTGCGGGCGTTGGCAAGCGCTGCTTCACCATCGAGTCTCTGGTGGCCAAAGAGAGCCCTCTTATCGCAGAGGACCCCATCCGTCCGACAGCGTTAAGTTACTCCAACCCGACGACAGATGCGTTAATGAGCAGCTACCAGGCTCCGCCGGCCCGGTCCCTGTACCAGAGCCCGGACCTGGTGTTCCCGGAGAACCACCCGTCCCTCACCGTGGCCCCTCACCAGCTGGGAGGCTCCCACCACCTCCAGCATCCGCACTTCTTCGGGACTCAACACCGAGACCCGCTCAACTTTTACCCCTGGGTGCTGAGGAACAGGTTTTTCGGACACAGATTTCAAAGTGAGTGAAGTGATGCTGAGTTAGTTTTTAATCCAACTTAAAAAAAAGCTCTTTATATAAAAAGTTGTTAGCTATACATTATTATTATGATCAGTACTGTTACTATTATATAGGTTATCACATCATATTTAGATGGTTTACAGCCTGATAAAACGAATCAGGTTGCACTCTATGAAATAAGCTATTTCAGTGCGTCAGTCCACATATTGTAAAGAGATGCCACACACTTGTATGGCTGTTTGAACATGTTTCCTATTGAACAACACGCTGCAGACACAGATAGCCATTAAAGGAACAAGGCTGCTCTCACATTTCCACTCTCATTCGCCCTGCAGCTACTCTCACAGAGCCGCAGCACCAGATAAGCTCTGATGTAGATTTGTTTTGTTTTTTTCCACTGAAGAAAACTCGCCCTAGGTTAGGCTCATTTCATTCTAAAATATATATAGAGAGACAGGCTGTAGAGGCAAATTGATAAAATCCAGGACAATAATTCAAATATAATGGGAATACAAAGGCTGTCCGGGTAGCAGCAAGGGATTTGAACAGTGGCCTGCAGTGATTTATTTATCAGACAAACCTCAGCGCAGTTACACATTAATTTAGCTCTGCGACCTGTTATGACATACACGGTATTAACTTATAAGACAACTCTTATTCAGTATAAATTTTTATAACATCCATAAAGCTCTGGACAGAAAGTATATTTCATGCAAATCCATAAAATGTCAAGAATTTATTATATATATATATATATATATATATATATATATATATATATATATATATATATATATATATAAAACGGAGCCCATTTTGACACTAGCAGTTTGAAGTGTCCTAATTATTCATATTCCATAATGACCGATGGTTGGGCTTATTAGGATACAAAGACACAAATAAGTAAGGTATGTTTTTATGTAATGACAACATAAAAAAATAAAAGGGCGCTCACCAAATAGAGAATGAAAACTACTTTGTTATATTTTCATGATGTTTTACCATGAAATAAAAATCTCATTTCATCAGAATATTTTCACTGACAAAATACTGGAATTTATTACATCACGGTAAAAGCTAAATAAGATGTTAAGTTAATTAAAAAGTCACTGTAAGAATCACGCAATCAACGCACAATATCCGACTTTTAGCTTATTTTTGTCTTTTCTGTTCTTTATATTGTTTATCCCTATAATTAAGTCCATTTCCTTCAAAATATACCGAGTGATATATATTTGGCGATTTTGAATTAGTGAAAGAGTCGGTCAAAGTAGAAAAGTAAGAAATACAAAATATATCTTTTATTTATATATATAAATCAGCATTTTGGTTGCCAACTGTTTTCAAAGGTTCTCACTCTCGATACGCGATGGCTTTATAATTACATGCCCTATGTGCGCTTAATTCTATTAAGACGTACCAGGAAGGCTTAATACTCATCACAGCAGCAGAGTAAGGAAACACGATGGTCATCGATTTATTAAAAAAAAAAAAAAAAACACTGGTTAAAAATAGTAACTGACAAAAAACGCAATCATTTATATAACAAATATTGGTAGATGACACTTTTACAATTAGTCTATTAACTGGGCAACTATTACTACAACAACAGTCTACTAATGATATTAATATTTTTTTAATAAATAGATTCGATTTTATTTTGCGCTCCATTTCCATGACAACATCAGTTGAGCCCAGTTTACAGTATAGTACCTATTAATACACTTTTCACACCTCTATTATGTACAGACCTAATATATAATAGAGGGTGAACACAGTGTCATAGCCTATATAACAGATGAAACAGGCTGACACCTAAAGACATACCGGAGTATACACATATACAATATATGATATGTACAACAGGGTGAACACACCGCATTATACAGTGGTATACAATATAGTACACAAAACAAGGTGAACACACTGAATTATGTATAATATAAATAATATAATAGAATAGGCCTATAATATAATACATAATAAAGGGTGAACACTCTGTATTATATAGCCTATAATAGAATAGGCCTATAATATAGGCTAATATATTATAAAGGGTGAACACGCTGTATTATATATAACATAAAGTATAATATTGACTGACACTGTACAGATGTCCTGAGGGGATGGTACCTTTGACTTTGCTCTGCTGTCAGGTAATGACGTGTCCCAGGACAGCCTGCTCCTCCACGGTCCTTTCGCCAGAAAACCCAAACGCATCCGGACAGCCTTTTCTCCGTCCCAGCTCCTCCGCCTGGAAAGAGCTTTCGAGAAGAACCACTATGTGGTGGGAGCCGAGAGGAAGCAGCTAGCGAACAGCTTGAGCTTATCCGAAACACAGGTAACCTTAAGCTAATGTTAAGCTAACGGTCTGCTAGCATGCAGCTACTCTGCGGATAGCTGCTTGTTTGTTGAATTCTTCTAATAATCTGGACCAGTTTCACCTAAAATGGTCTCGGTTGACTCTTAAGCACTACAACCGTGTCACTGCTCACAGCTGTGTTTTGTCACTACATTGTAAACTACGTTTTCTAACTTAGGTTTTTTTTTTAATGAAATACTTGTTTCCCTGGCAACAACATTATTTACCCCGGAATCTGACGTTCTCGTGTCAAATATCGCGATATAAAGAAAAAAATATTTGCACAATAAAACTTTTTTTTTTTTTTTAACAGTATTTGTTTTTATTCTAGCACAAAGGGCCAAATACTGCATAATAACAAGGGATAATTTAGCGTTTATTTCAGATCAAGTTTGGATAAATATGATTAACAGTTAAACCACATTATTTCCAAAACAGATCATTACAGATTATTATAACAGATATCACTGAAAATAACTATTTTCAAATCGCCTACTGTACATGCGGTTACTTCTACTACCACTGTAAATTAAAAAAAAAAAATGTTTAATCATGATCTCATATTAAAACAGCAAAATTATTATATATTATTGTATCTCCATATCTGAAGGGTCAGATTTAAATTGTTTATTAGGTGTTACAAACTATGTGGTCTGAATTATGGGTTAGTTGTTATTTACAAATAAGGACTCAACAGAGCATATGTTGCAAAATGTGAGCATCGACTACAATGTTAGTGACAGAGGAAATGATAAAGTAACAATGTAAAATCATGTTGGTTATGGCTATTGTACTACAACAGTTGTAGATTCATAAATCTGTACAATGAGATTTGAACACAGTTACTGACACCCGGCTACAGCTGAGTGTCCTAAAGCTGGTCAATTTATGCATGCTTTAGGATTAAGGAGTGTAAATGTTATTGATGTTAGGTTTAATGAGTCCATATTATCTGGGTGTCAATTACCCTAATAAGCAATATAAAATGTAAAGAGGGATTTTCCTGACTCAGCAATATGGGTAAATGCTGCTTGCAAGTTTTGTGTCAGTCAATAAGAGGCTTGCAATTAAGCACCATTTACAGCCTCATGCAAATGATAATGACAGTGAAGTGAATATTAACAAACTCACTCAATTGGAGTGAGCCCTTGAGGATCCCTGAAGACAGATAGGTTTATCTGAACTGAGCTTTATAATTCAGTTAAAGGAATTGATAGTGAGAAAAAAAGGATGGCAGAGTTATAAAATATTTGGGAGTAAGTGATTCCAGCTTTTACTATGTACAATGAGCCTGAAGCCAAGTCCAGAAGTAAAGGAGGAGCTGCCTGTGTTGCTGTGCTAAAATACACCCTGGCCTGGCAGTCAAGTTTCATATTGCAAGGTCATACTATAGCAACAACAGTCAGTCAGGAAGCTCTTCAACCTGTCAGCCTTTCTCGTGCATTAAGACCATTCTCAGCCATGAATGCAAATTTTTTGTTGTTGTTTTTTTTTAGTAATTTTAAAAGGAATGTAATTAAATCAGAGGCATCTCTGAAATGGCACAACAGTCTGTTTAACTTCGTGCATCATCGTTGTCATTAATTCTATTTATTTCTCTGTCCAGGTGAAGGTCTGGTTCCAGAACAGGCGAACCAAGTACAAGCGACAGAAGCTGGAGGAGGAAGGACCAGACAGCCAGCAGAAGAAGAAGGGAAACCACCACATCAACAGATGGCGCATCGCCACCAAGCAGCCCAGCTCTGAGGACATAGATGTCACCTCAGAGGACTGAAACCACCTGCCAACCCACCACAATGCTGCCCTAACAATCCTGCGTCCCCTTCTGACGCATCAGAGGACCAACACTATTTATTATGTAATATTATTAAATATAACTACACACATTAGAGGAGGGACTAAATATGTGATCACGACACATCTCTGCATCAATGTGCAACTTTGGAAAAAAAACAAAACAAACATCTTATTTAATGACATCCACCTTGAATGTCTCTGGATGAGGAGAGAGCCGGCAACCATTTAATGATCTTTGGTGTGTGACGACCAAAGATGAAGAGAAACAACATCCACCTCTATGATAGTCTCTTTTTTTTTTTTTTAAATACTCTAGCCTACACAGGCCATGTATAAAGGCTGTTGTTGAGAGAGGCTATTTGTTTCATTAAAGCTGTTTTACCACCTGCTTAGGTCATTAACGCCTCATTGCTCACCCCACCCACTCCACCACCTGTGCACCATGTTAATTTAAACTTCTCCTAAATGACGAGGACATGGAGAGTGTTGTCGCACACGTTCAATCCACCCAGTGAGACAGAGAGAAACCAGAAGAACAAAACGGGAAAGGAATGAATGTGTCCAACACAATCCAAATTTGCAGCGTGATTTTATTTTTCACTGGTGACTTGACGGCTATTCCAGCCCTCTGCTGTGCTTCCTAATGAAGAGTCTGCACAGAAAAATGATTCATGACCAGCTGTGCATGACTCTGGGACAGACGAGAAGCTGCAGAGATCTCTGGTGTGAAGGCCAAGCTCGGTTAAAAGCTCCCAGCTTTCTGCTTCTTCTGCGAAGATTCATTCATGAGTGTGGGGTGACCTCTCCATTTGTTAAATGTCATGCAGATTTCATGAAGAGCAGTGTGGTTGGTATAATGCATAAGATGAGAATGTACTTTTCGAACAAAACATGTAACAACAAGAAAAGATGTTTTAGAAATAAAAACTGTTTCTCTCATGAGAAACATTATGTCATTGTGTAATTTGGGTTGTGAATTTGGACTACATCATGTCGTCTGCAGGGTTTCATCCTAGCCAAGCACTACAGCTGCTGGTTTCACTCATTAGTTACCTCCTCTGCAGCTGAAGGTGTGTGTGTGTAAATCAGTGAGAAACATGCTGCTGCAGAGTTTGATTGGAACAAAAACCTGCAGACGCTGGGGGCCATTGAGGTCCATGGGAGTGGCGAACAAATGCTCAGGTTGTTTTATTTAACGAAAGATATTCAGAAAGTGAAAATTAGAGGAGAATAAGGATTAAATTGAATGGTATGAATGGCTCTTAGTTTGGGAATAAAGACATCAGGAATGTTGCAAGACAGTTGCACAGGTGTCAGGTGTGTGTTACCTGTCGGCCGGTATTTCCTCTGAATTCCAGCAGAACGGCAACACTGAAATAATTCCCATCCAGAAGGTACAAACTGTGGAAGGAAAAAAAAAGGAGGGGGAAGCAGTTACTATTGTGCGGTGGCTCTTTCACCAAAACCTCAGTAATCACCTGTCTAAAAGAAACGGAAGGAATCTCCTCCTAATGACCCCGAGGCTTTAGACGTCTGACCCTGATGTCTTGTTTTGTAAGCTTAGAAACAGAGAGACAAGCAAGGAAAGGGTGGGGGTGGGGCTAAAAGGCACTGCAGTAGACTCACCTTCTTGCAACATCTGCAGATGCAAAAGGGGCCTTGTTTTGAGTTTCCAGGATATCCTATTCTCACTGCAGGTGCAAATACATGGCCCAACTAAACATCATCATCAAGGTGCATTTGAACCGATAGGCAACAGCTCACTCTGACACTCAAAGCACAACAGCAGGTGTGCTTAAGGCCAATCATACCTCGGTCAGGTCAAAAAGGTCAGCTCGATTAACAAGAGCTGCACCTCTCATTTGTCTGTTAGGAAAACAATTAAGGGGGAGAATCGCACCAGTCTCCCTAAACGCTGCATCTCCTGTCGTCTGAGTCAGCAGAGGAGAGTTGGGAGCAGGAATCCACCGAGAAAAACAAAGAGTCCCTCCAGAGGAGCAGGGAGCTGTGAGGCGCCATGTCCCCACTGCTGCACTGAAGACAGCAACTCGCTTTATTGTCACTGGTTTGATCCATAGAGCGCCTGTTTTCTGTGGGATGGAAGGAGCCTCCAGTTTTCTCACAAATGATGTGTTTTAGTGTTGGTTATGTTGCACATTGTGTGATAAATCATGCAGCGTAGTCACAGTTGTCACATTGCATCAGTTTCAGTCAAGCAGCATGCCGAATTGCAAATTACAATCTCGTCACTGAAAACCAACAAACAGCTGGATTCTGCTAATTATGGATTGTGACTGAAATTACCTCATTTGAGATATTTGCATTTCAATTGTGACACTTGAAATTCAAATGAAGTGTGACAGCGATCCCCCAAAATATAAACTTACATGTCACATGTGTCAGTGACAGACAAGATATCAATACATTTACAAATGCAAAAAAACATCTGGATTTGTTGATATTAAAGCTTAAGTATGGGATTATTTATTCCAAGATATCAGCTTAATTATAAAATATTTGTGTAAAACTCAGCATTATAGTGAAATTCCTCAGGAAGAATGATGGTAATATCTTTTTACAACACTGAAAAAAATAATACAGTTTGTATTCATCTAATCTCGATGGTGTTGCACAACTTCCTCCACCCTCCACTGATCCTGCATGTGGCTTCTTGTTGAATCACTGTATAAAAACACACACACACACACACACACAGATCATGACAAAAAATGATACCCAAAGGCAGGAAGTTTATACAAATTAAGTAAAAAAACAAAAAGCAGTACTTTCAGAAAACATTTATAACATTATTTTTTGTTAAAATATTCTTACTATGATTTTCTTATTATAGTATAGTATATAGTGTTCACTTTGTGGACGTACATTTTTGTAATCAAACAGTGGTGGAAACACTGAGGAATTCTTTTACATGACCTCAAAGTAAAACTCACTGTTCAAGACAGTGACTGATTCCAGTTAGAGGAGCTAAAGCAAGTATTGTTTAATGTAATTAATTTCATAAAAGAGGTTTTCAATGCAACACAAAACATGATTTCAAAAGAGATATTGATACATTTTGATACAGTTCTTAGTTTAAAAGTGCTTTTCTTCAGCTTTAGAGACACAAAAGACAACAGGAGACTAATAATTCCATACAGCTGAATTTCTGCATTCATTAAATCACTGGTTCATTGTGTTTATTTTTCAGACTTCTCCCCATAATCTTAGCTTCTTTCTTGTGCAGTGTAGTTTTAAAAATATGAAACAATCTGAGAAGAGAAAACACATCACAGCTTGCAGACATGCAGCCTATGGCAGTACTGGATGTTGCTTCGTAAAAAAGAGGTAACCCCTCCAGTACATTATGAACAATCCTGACTTCATTCACAGTATTTATAAATTTATAACATTTTTATGCGGATGTGCAATCAGCGTAGATGCTAACAGCGGTCAACTGAAGAAGAAAATTCCTCAATGCCTGCTATATGGATCCAGTTAACAGCTGCAAAATCTGTTGTTCTTCCTGCATCCAGCATCGTAATTTGACACAGCAATGATGTACAGTAGGTGAATACAATACAAGGAGGAACTGCCTATTCTTTCTTGTGTTTATTAAAATGAATTTCTAGTTAATTGACTGTTTGTTGTGAAAAAGAAAGAAGGCTATCAGGAAAACTCATAAATCAGCTGGTTTAGATAACCAGGCCTCTGCTGAAAAGAAAGCACACTTGGTAGCCAGAGCAGGCACCTCAGTCAGTTGGTATTACTTCACTGGTAAGTGTGCATGTTGGAACAGTATATTTCTCTATATCACAATATGTTATCATGAGTGATTGTTTATTGTCTTGGCATAAACAACATGTATTCTGTTAACGCACGCTAGCTTCTCACAGGATAATGCAGCCAAGTTTACCATGTGGGTTTGAACCACGATGAGCAGCTCGAGCTCAAGCTTGAGCTTCTGTCTTCATGTGTCGGCAGCAGAGATCACTCACAGGCCTTTGTTGTATGTCACAATCTTACAGTCTGTTGCCAACGCGATCTCTGGCTCAAGCTGATTCACACTGATCTGTGGGGATCAAAGCAGAGCGAAAAGGTCAACAGTGTAAATAAAAAACCTGTCACAAGCTGCCTGGTATAAAATGTTTACGTACTATAGGAGTACGCTTGTGGATGCACTGTAATCATCTACATGAGCCACTACTTAAAGATGAAAAAACAGTTCAGTTTGTAACTAAATCATTCTTCAAGGCTGTAAATGTTCTGTATTTACTGCTAATGTGCAAAAAGAGCCAATTTGGCAAATGAAAGTCTAATTTGAGGTTCGCATCTCCTAATATTTGAACCAGAGACAGATGGCTGCTGGAGTTGTGAGGCAGAATCCTAATCAGACATCTTGGTAGGTGTGAAATGGGGAAGTGGGACAAATTGAGTAGGCAGGGGGTCCAGGGGAGCAGGGCATTCACGTTGCTTTTTACAGAGTTTTTTTTCACCTGCTATCTTTGCCAAAGTGAAAAAAGGGACTAGTGAGAGAAAAAACAGGCCCCTCCATGGAACGGGAGGCAGCTTTTCACAGGACTGTTGGCGACACATATGTCTGAAGTTTTTTTGCCATATGGCTGTCTGAGCTATTTCCAGTGGTAATTAAATCCTAAATATTTTAAAGCCAGAGCTGGTTGGCTTGTGTCAGCAAGTGGCAGAGGGAAGACAAAGAGATGGAGATGGAATGAGAAACAAATCCACGCTGCAGCTCTTTAATGAGTAGGATGACACATAGCGAGGCTAAAGTTATCTCTCTGCCTGCTAGCCTGGATGGCATCAATGAATAAAGGCTGTGGGCAGATCACAGCAGAGCAGGTTAAGTCTCAGAGGGCTACGCCTCATTAGGAGAGGGCCTCTGTAAAGCTCAGTGGGAACGATAAAGAGGTCAGGAGACTCTGGTCATCAACATCAATCACTGAAACCAACGCATGGCGGACATGAGCGAAGCAGATATTTAACGCATCGAGGATGTGATGAAGTAAAGACAAAACTGGTCTAGTGATTGTATACCTCTGCCAAGCACTCAAGATGCAGCTTGAATCCATGTCTGTCCAAAGTAAAATGACATCATCGCTTTACCCTGTTGGAAATTAGCATGGGAATTCTTGAGTTATTGCCAAAAATGTTTTTGTGAGGTCACAGTGACCTCATCCGTGAATCCAAGTGAATGTTTGTGCCAAATATGACGAAATTTGCTGGAGATATTGTGCTGTAGAATGGGACGAGAAAATGGACAACCGGGCAATAAATGAAAAAAAAAAAAAAATAATAACATGGCGCTTTTGATATCTTCTCTGAGCATTACATGTACGACATTTGAAATCATAAATATTTCCAAATAATACAACACGATGCTGGTTAGACTTCCACACAGTTAATGAAAGCTTTCACTTTAACAAGAACTCAATTAACAGGAGGAGTGGCACACTCATAGGAGCTTAAACAACAGAAAGCTTTGCCACAGAAGGAACAAAAGATGACAGAGCAAAAACAAGAACTGTTTGAAATCAGACAAAGCAGTGTGAAAAAAGCTTTCATCCAGCAGACTGTGTCGTGTGTTCAGTTTTATTTTTCACTAGTTCTAAGCACCGGTTAAAAAGTTGTGATGCCTAAACCTAAAGCGACAGTGACGTGCTGGGGGGGAAGGGAAAAGGCTTGTTCCTTGGTGGAGAAGAAAGCTTTTTGGGATGATGTACCTGGGACATCTGTGGGAAGAG
Source organism: Synanceia verrucosa (assembly GCA_029721515.1). Taxonomy (NCBI): domain Eukaryota; kingdom Metazoa; phylum Chordata; class Actinopteri; order Perciformes; family Synanceiidae; genus Synanceia; species Synanceia verrucosa. Next base: position 19,610,338 of record CM056560.1, on the reverse strand, counting down.
ACTGATGGCTAGAGGCAGAGCCAGGCCAAAGGCGGCGAGGCACACCAGACTGTGGACGGGCAGGACGAGCCGCCGCCGTCTCTGCAGGACAGGCAGCCTGATGGGACACAGAGAACAAAGACCCACTGTCACTTTATTCACCTTACAGCTGATGTACAGATAGATGATACAAACTTACACATTACCCAATACTTTACATGACATCAGCAGTAGAACCAAATCAACACTGGACTATTTATATAGACACCACAATAACAAATATTTTCAGGAAATACAGTACGGTTAAGACAATTCATCCTACTTGACTAAACTAATTTCAAGCATCAGCTTCACATACTGGCAGAAAACATTCTGGACAGGAAGCCAAAATGCAGAAATATCACCCCCTGATTTCAAAATCAATGACATCCTGTATGTTAGACACAACCCCTAAAACCTCTACGGTCAGAGAGAAATTCATTTGAGAAACCAGAAAAACTAAAAACGAGTTGGCTGCTCATTTACAGATTCAGTTTCATCTCTTCATGAACATTCAGCGCACAGAAGCAACACAGAACTACAAACTTCCATTATAATGGATTACTAGATTAGCTGTAAAGGCTTAAAACTATATAAAACTATTGATGTTTACAGTATGGCTTAAATAATCCCATACAAGTAAATGTACTGCAAACTCATGTCCATCAACTGTAACAGCTGCACTTTCTCCATCAGAACAAAACAGATTTTTAGGGACCTATCTCCATAAATATATTTTCTCGTCTCGGCCCATATTCCTCCTCCCTCCGTAGGATAATCCCTTCTTCAGTGTGGGACAGTGAACTCAGCAGGAGCTTGAGAAAGAGCCGCTGTCTCTCCTCCACCAGCGACGCCTCTCCGCCTAACGAGGAGAGCTACTGCCTAATGAGGGAGCTCATTAACACATATGGCTTCCATGGTTTAATTAGGCTGCACACACACACACACACACACACACACACACACACACACACAAATGTGCAGATAAAAATTTTAAAAAGAGAAAAGTCAATGGGAGAAAAGTTGCAAGATACTTGAGTGGTAAGGGAAGGTTTGGGCACAAGTTTGAAAACCTTACATAATTCACACAATACTGGCTGCATTTAAATTGAATAACCTGGATAGTGGCCATATTCTGGGTGAGGTCTAACCCGGATTCAACAGTTTACATGAACCTCTGACACCGTGATGGGTGTCATCATGAGAAGAACAATTATTAATACAGCATCCCTGTTGCCTTGTACTGTGTCAAACAAAACTATGCCACTGAATGATGACAAAACACCACATTTATAAATTCAAAAAACAGGTAACAAATAAATGTGCATTTTAAACTTTTCTTGTAGCATTAACTGTGCCTTACTACTGTAAATATCAGCTTATTTTCTTACAAAATGTTATTTGACTTTTCTATTTTATTTTTTTTAAGCTTAACTACGTTTTACAAGTGGAGCAGCACTCCTAATTTCATTGTATGCAATAAAGGCTTTTGATTTTGATACAATAGTGATTATGTGTAGTTGCTAATGTAAGTTTGCATGAAAGCCATAAATACATGTGAAAGGAATAAAGCATTTTTTTTACCATTAGTTTAGTTATTCTGTAGTCCTACAGAGCCTGTTGTACTGTGTATACTGATGTATGTGAACAGGAACTGTAAAGCAGGATTTCAACACTAAACAAACACCTCATGAAGGAGGTGGGGGTGATGATGAACATGAAAATGCAACAGAATTAAACAGAAACCAGAGGCGTTTCTTTGTCAGCAGAAGAAGCAGCTTTTGTTGAATTTCTGTAGCTGTTCCACAGATAAGCTCTCCTCCAACAGTTCATCACATTTCCCCTCATATGTTTAGGCAACATTACGTTACCTTGTCCAATATCTGGGCACCAGTAGCACTATGGCGCCATGTTTACGAGCTGGTCCTGTTTTATTTGTATGTTGTGCACAAAGCTGAGAACCGATCCAGTCTGTTTCAACATTACTAAAACACTGAAACATGTTTAGAGGAAACTTATCCAGTCCAGGTTTAAACATGTGGTTAAAAATCTTAATTGAAACAAAAAAAAACTACTGGGTAAGATTTAGTAAAACAAAAAAAAAAAATCAAGGTTTGGTATCAACCATCTAGGCAATAAACATATTTATTTAGTGTACTTTCATTGGCGGTTGTTCAATATACACCTGCTCTGTGTGACGCTCCCTGATGCTGTCCAAAGACTGTGCATAAGAAGTGGACAAAAATCACCTTGACGTCATCCAAAGGTTTCTGAAGTTCAGTTTACAACATTTACTGAGGTCATAAATCAACTGAGAAAAGGCTTCATCATAGACTCCTACACAACCAGACTATGCATCACAGGCTTCTATACACCAGATAAAGTGAGGAGGAAGAAAACTCTAAGTGAGCAAACATGAATGTAAATAACGCAGGATAGAAAATACTGTCTGTCAAAACACACACTGCATTTCTAGCACTTTACAAGACAGCCGCCCTCACCTGAGTATTCAGGCTGAAAGTGAGATTCTCAGTGCAGGCAGAGTCACTAAAACAGGTTGTGAATACACTCATGGGTCTGTGGGGCAAATGAAGGACACATCTCACTATCACTGCCCTACAGCTGCTCTCAACAGTGTAATCCATCATGGAGGGGCCAAGCAGGGAGCCGTCTCTGTCCCCTTGTTCTCGCTCCATTGAGAGCCAGCGAAGGCCAACATGGAGGAGAGTTGAGCTACTCACCTGCAAACCACATCTCTGTCACGCACGCACACACACACACACCTTCCCTCTCTCTCTTCCCGTTAGGTCATGCAGCTGCCAGGAATCCCAAACACACCTGTGCAGCCAGTCTGCAGGACAGGAGCTGTCAAGGATTTACAAAGACCGCTGCATTCCTGGACTCACCACAGACACAGTCTGGCCATCGACATCCACATAAACACATTGCATCATTAAGACATCATTACCGTCACATCACACAACACTGAATCTCAATGGGGCGGAGGTGCCTTGTGCCAGCATTTCTGCCCATTTTGAGTCATTTCAAGACCCACAGAATATTTTGTACTATGACTCTGAGAACACTGAATGGCTAAAATGAGAGAAGAGACTCCATTTTCATCATCTTGTTCCATTCTTGTTTTATCAGAGGTCGAGGCCACTTTCACTCTCTAATCTCACTCGTCTCCACTTCCTGCTTTTATCTCTGTGGTATATCGTCTCTTTATGTTCCGACTACATCTCCCAGAAGCCCCAAAATTATTCACAGGCTGCGGGAGACTGTGATCGGTGACGTGCTGCTGAAAAACAATTCTGACATATTATTACACTGATGGCACTCAAGTGTCAGATTTTAAATGAAGTCAATGGCACTGAAAGAGTTAAAATACAGTAGACACCCAGATGGTTAGAATAATGAAGAAGGTTGAGCTCAATATAATTTTATAAATTTAATTAAAATGTGAAATTAAAAACGATAATGTGGTTGCCTCATATAACCCACTATTTTATTTATTGCTTTTTGTAGAAGCCAAATAAAAAATAAAGCTGTCTCTTACTTCTCCAGTACAGCCATGATAATGGGAGGGAGCATCAGAATTGGCATGGGCAGGACCACTCTGGTCAGGGCTGTTTCTAAAAGTGCCTGTTGGCAAAAACAAAAACATACATTTTAAAGAAGAAAGAAATATGAACATTTTAAAATATATTCATAACGCTAAGCTGCAGATTCAATACCTCAGCGTTCACAGTTAGCACTATACTGCATGATCATTTACGGTAAACAAGCAAAGCTGCACCTGAACAATTCACATCAGATAAAAAGTGACATACATGCCTGGCAGCGACTTTTGACGTTCCCACCACATTCCCATTGTCGTCGAGCACACTGATACCCTCCGACAGCTCAGTGTGTCTCATGAGCACCACGTTACAGACGTTTGCACTCGCTGCAGGGAGGAGAGAGTGTTTTTAAAAATGAAAGTGAAGAGCATCACCTCTGGGAATGTGACATGTTTTATTAGTTCACAGATGAGCAAACTGTATTTTCACTCTCTGGCTGGGCTTTAAGATTTTTCAGTGAGAAAACACTTTTAAATTACGATTTAATATAATTTATACTGTGATAAAAATACAATACAGCTGTCATTGAAATGTAGTATATCGCTACCATGCCAAGTGTCATAATCCAAAACATCCAAACACACTGTGTGTGTGTGTGTGTGTGTGTGTGTGTGTGTGTGTGTGTGTCAGTCAAAACGAACACCTTGGCCAAGGTGACTGATGGCTCAACAAACAGCAGTGTCGTTACCTGGTGATTTATTCACGAAAGCCAAAATGAACACAAATGTATGTTAATATAGATGGACCTTTCTCCTTGACTCTAATAGGAATAAGGAAAACTCATTTTAGAGAGTTTAGTGGTGCTGCCGCCAGCCTTTTTAATTTAAGACAACAGCGTTCAGAGTTATCTTTAGTAAGGGCTGCAGGGCTCACAGGTCGCTTTTTTGTGAGGGGAATTCAATTGACTGAGCAAATAGCTCTTTTTACCTATGAGGGATTTTTTTCTCATCCAGACCAATTAATAGGAGGGACAGATAGTGGGATTCTGGCAAGAGGAACAACAAAAATCTACAGCAAACAGATCTAATTATCAAAAAATGTTTGCAACTAAATTAGCAAAGACATCAAAGCAATTATAAAATGTAATCAATAATTGAAAAGTCTGTTCAGCTCAATATTTAAATATGCAGCTGTAATTTGTAATTATTTCAAATAATTACCTTTATGTGCATTCTAATTGTCATCTAATAACTCATGGTACACTGGCAATGCATTAAAGGATTTTTCACATAATTACTCAATAATTAATAATAATTAAATAATAATAAATATCTTCAAAAAGACAACAAATTAATTATCCCCGTAAATGTCAGAGCCGTGTCTTCCCCTCCGGTCGAGGTCTTCATAATCTAATTGAATGACAGGCTGCTGCTTGATTAGGTTATTACAAATATATCTAGGTTAAGTAAGCAAACAAAATAAAGCAGGTGAAAATTCAAAACTGGCTCGCTTCCATTAGCCCTTTTAATTACCTTATATATGGCCCTAACAAAACAGCAGCAGCAGCAACAACAATGAAAAAACATAAATCAGGTAAATGAGGCCTTGACATAGATGCCACTTTAGGGGTAATTATCCAATTTGTTTGCGGCAGCAGAGTTCTAACAAGCAGCCAATTACCAGGCAAAGGCTGCACTGTAGAAACCTGTTGATTTAATTAAAAGAGCTGCCATGGTAAGAACGGGGGGCAGGCAAACAATTTAATTATGAGCCTGCAGCATTCTGGGACACGGGTCTATACCCCTGGGTGTGTGTTGGTGGGAGAGTGGCATGAAAATAAGCTTTGTGGCTCCACACGTCTGACAAAGCAAGTTCACAACACGTCTCTAACCCCGAAGAGAGGCTGCTCTCATATCACAGGACAGCTTCAGACCCTGCAGGACTTTACACTGTATCTGAAGATCTATAATCAGTCTCTGGTATTTTTTTTTTTTTTTTACACAACTATTTTCTTTAATTTTGAACATCAGAAAAATAGAAAAAGCAGAAATCAGACATGACAAATACAACAACATTTGTTAAAGACTACAATTATATGTACGGTAAGGTAATAAGGTACAACAATTTGGTCCTTTTTGTCTAGGACATTTGGGATTTTCATCTAGCCCCACGTCTAGTCATGTCTCTGAACTCGTTTATGGTATTTAAGAAACCCTAAAAAATAAGCACTTTTTGCAGTTTTACATCACTATAGACACAGCAAATTAAACATCATCATGCTCCTCCATGTGTTGATGTCAAGTAAATGCTGCATAATGAGCTGTTCATTCCAGACATAGGAAACAATCTAAACTCAAAGCCCACTTAATAGCTTTTCCCAGAGCTTTCAATCACAACATCTACCATCACCATTCAGCTGTTGAAGCTGAAAGCTCAGCAACAACCTCGACTCGACCCGAACTTAAGAATAATTTGAGATACAGCGATTACAATGAATTATTTAAAAGAACAGTGTGCAACAACTACTTGAATCTACTGTCAGAAATGCTATACAACATAATAATAAATATGTTTTCATTAGCATAGGAACACCTAACACTGAAAATAAGAATGGCTGTGTTTTCAAAAGCTGTTAATATCTACATAGAGAGCTGGCCACCAAGTTTCTACAGTAGCCCATAATGGAGAAACCAAACACTGGCTAGATCCGCCAATGTATTATTTTTCTATTCAACATTTGTATGCAAAAACCATATGACATTTAATATGCTTACTGAATTTTGGGTATTAAATGTCATCATGGTCGCAAACTGTGCATACCATTGCCAAGTCATACAATAATATAATCGGCCGGCTAACACTTGATAGCTCACATGCTAATTACAAGCATAGGCCAAATTCTCCATATATACTATGCTGCCAAAAGTATTCGCTCACCTGCCTTGACTCACATATGAACTTAAGTGACATCTCATTCCTAATGGGAATGGGTTCAATATGACGTCGGTCCACGTTTTGCAGCTATAACAGCTTCAACACTTCTGGGAAGGCTGTCCACAAGGTTTAGGAGTGTGTTTATGGGAATTTTTGACCATTCTTCCAGAAGTGTATTTGTGAGGTCACACACTGATGTTGGATGAGAAGGCCTGGCTCTCAGTCTCTGCTCTAATTCATCCCAAAGGTGTTCTATTGGGTTGAGGTCAGGACTCTGTGCAGGCCAGTCAAGTTCATCCACACCAGACTCTGTCATCCATGTCTTTATGGACCTTGCTTTGTGCACTGGTGCACAGTCATGTTGGAAGAGGAAGGGGCCAGCTCCAAACTGTTCCCACAAAGTTGGGAGCATGGAATTTTCGAAAATGTCTTGGTATGCTGAAGCATTCAGAGTTCCTTTCACTGGAATTAAGGGGCCAAGCCCAGCTCCTGAAAAACAACCCCACACCATAATCCCCCCTCCACCAAACTTTATACTTGGCACAATGCAGTCCAACAAGTATCGTTCTCCTGGCAACCACCAAACCCAGACTCGTCCATCAGATTGTCAGATGGAGAAGCGTGATTCGTCACTCCAGAGAACGTGTCTCCACTGCTCTAGAGTTCAGTGGTGGCGTGCTTTACACCACTGCATCCGACGCTTTGCATTGCACTTGGTGATGTATGGCTTGGATGCAGCTGCTCGGCCATGGAAACCCATTCCATGAAGCTCTCTGTGCACTGTTCTTGAGCTAATCTGAAGGCCACATGAAGTTTGGAAGTCTGTAGTGATTGACTCTGCAGAAAGTTGGTGACCTCCTCACACTATGCGCCTCAGCATCCGCTGACCCCACTCCATCAGTTTACATGGTCTACCACTTCGTGGCTGAGTTGCTGTCGTTCCCAAACACTTCCACGTTCTTATAATACAGCTGACAGTTGACTGTGGAATATTTAGGAGCGAGGAAATTTCACGACTGGATTTGTTGCACAGGTGGCATCCTATCACAGTTCCACGCTGGAATTCACTGAGCTCCTGAGAGCGACCCATTCTTTCACAAATGCTTGTAAAAGCAGTCTGCATGCCTAGCTGCTTGATTTTATACACCTGTGGCCATGGAAGTGATTGGAACACCTGATTCTGATTATTTGGATGGGTGAGCGAATACTTTTGGCAACATAGTGTATATCCAAATGACTTCTATATCATGTCTTCGCACATGGATAACAACATAAAAACTGATTTAATAGAATAATTAATAAATTATGATAAATAAAATTATTAATAAAATGATGTATTTACAGGGTAAATTTAAACCTCCTCTGGTTAGTTTACAAAGCAGTTTTGGCAGAGCACTGGGCTTAATCCCTGTCCATCCCATTAAGTGGTTCCCTGAGCTCTTTGAACTTACCCACTGCTGGGAAGGGGATGAACCTCTGCACCAAAAGCCTGGTGGTTGGGCTGAAGCGGCTGGCTTTCTGGATTAACAGGTTCAACCCGACCTGAAGGAAAACCAGACACACATGATAGATCAGCCGCTGACTCTATTAAAAAAACAAACAAAACAATGATGCACACACTTCATTTTGGCTGCATAGGTTTTTGGTCAAACTAATTTAGAATTGAATAAAATCACTTTTATTGGCAGAAACATGACAAAGATCCCTTAATTTAATAATTAAACACAGTACAGTGTTGTGTTTTCACGCACAAGAGGGCTGTAGTCAAAAGGCTATGTGCTCTCAGATAACACACCACCACGCCACTTCTCCTGCTCTGTGGGGGGGTCGTCACCAGAGCAGACGTTTAATTGGAGCGCTCAGAGCCTTCCTCCCCACCGTTCCGCCCTCCAGACACCCCGCGAGTTTTTTTCCTGTGCTTGTTGACGTTGTCAAGCCTGAGGGCAGCAGCGGATGAGCGCCCAGCGGGACCAGTAATTGGCTCGGTTTGAGCTCTGTGTCCACACTAAGGGCTGTGTCAGGCAGGTGTGTGAGCGTGTGTTATACCTCTTTGACATTTCAGCCTTTGATGACATAAAGGTAAGAAAAATGGCTCAACTGATAAGCTTATTGTAATGGCTGGTATTTAAGGTTCATGATTGAATTTAGCCTGTCAAAACAACTGAAAGTAGTTTGTTTCACCAAAGACCACGTTAATGACATATTTATTAGCAGGATGAACCTCCCTGACATGTTAAACAGGTCTGTGAAAAAAAATTAAATTGTAGCCAGCTTTTGCAGACATTTGACACAAGTCCAACATTATACTAGTTTTCTCTTTTTTAAAAGGTTAAAAGGCACAAAGCATAAATAAATGGCTCAGCTGCTGTAGGATGACATTGGTCACTTTGTGCAGAGGCATAAAGGATGCACTTTGTGCAGAGGCATAAAGGGAACTCACAGCGATGGAGACGGCGCTGGTCACTGCACCAAGGTATCCCTGGACAAATTTGGAGACTGGAGCTGGCTAAAGTGAGAAGTGACATTACTATAAGAACAAAATTCATGCAGCTCTGGATATACGCAGCATCTGTGTCATTTTACTGATACAGTACCTTAGAGGCGTTGCGGTTGCAGTAGTTCACACAGGCATTGTGGCTCTGGTTTAACCACTGTAAGAGGAGAGGAAGTCAAAAAGAAGAGCCTGTTACTGAATGAGCCGACACATCTGACATATTACTATGATTAGGTGCAAATTTAGCATTGCCAAAAATCATATCTGTTATCTTTTTTGTAATAGACGTTCTATATGATTTTGCTGTCCCTCCCACAACAAGCCCACCACCCGGCTCTTTGCTATCCCCTAAATATCCTGTGAGACCACATGAAACAGCTTACAAACATTTCTCTGAGATTTCAACTGCATGTCATGGTGGCTATTTCCAGAATGCTAATTTTGTTATGATTGGTGTCACTTTGGTGTTTTCCTGTCAAAAGTTTTTTTTCTCAGCCTGTCACTTCATTGGTTTTACCACATCTTGCCAGGATTGCAGCAGAAAATCAGCGGGTTGGAAAATACTGAAAATATGGGAGCATCCACAGAATTAATGATTAACTGTCCGTTTACATGTCGTTGTGTCCTTGAGTGAGACACTGAGCCCCAAATTGCTCCTCTGGCACTTGGCACAGCACGCCACTGCAGAGGTCAAAGTTCATGTACCTGTATGTATGTGACGATTGAAATATTTTTTTTTCTTTCCCCACATCAATAAATACCTATAATATTATGCCAGTCTGAGTCTTAAAGACCAATGTGTAGGTGTTTACCTGCCAGAAGACAGTTGACACCAATGTTTGATTTGGGAGAAGGAGGCCAACAACCTGCACGAAGATAAAAACCCTTTCATCAAACAACGACATGACTGCAAATAGAGTCAGATACAAAGGGAAGAACAAAGCCTAAATGTTACATTCAAGGACCAGTCTTGGATTAAATATATAAATACATATTTATTCCTGCATGTTAGTGTAATTATACACTCACCGGCCACTTTATTAGGTACACCTTTTCAATTGCTTGTTAACACAAATATCTATTCAGTCAATCACATGGCAGCAACTCAATGCATTTAGGCATGCAGACATGACTTTGAACGTGGCATGGTTGTTGGTGCCAGACGGGCTGGTCTGAATATTTCAGAAACATCTGATCTACTGGGATTTTCACTCCAACCTTCTCTAGGGTTCACAGAGAATGGTCTAGAAAAGAGGAAATATCCAGTGAGTAAAACGTCTCATTGTGAGAGGTCACAGGAGAATGGGCAGATGATATGGTTGGAGATATGATATGGCCACTCTTGTCAGCTAAGAACAGGAAACTGAGGCTACAGTTCACACAGGATCACCACAACTGGACAATAGAAGATGGAGAAACATTGCCTGGTCTGACCAGCCTCCATTTCAGCTGAACATTCAGATGGTAGATGGTCAGAGTTTGGAGTAAACATCATGAAAGCATGGATCCATCCTGCCTTGTATCAATGGTTCAGGCTGCTGCTGGTGTAATGGTGGGGATATTTTCTTTAGTACCAACTGAGCTTGGTTTAAACACTGCAGCCTACCTGAGTACTGTTGTTGACCATGTCCATCCCTTTATGACCACAGTGAACCATCTTCTGATGGCTAATACCTGCAGGATAATGCTCCATGTCACAAAGCTCAGATCATCTCAAACTGGTTCCTTGGCCTCCTCAGTCACAAGATATTCATAGATGATCAGCCGACAAATCTACAGCAACTGAGTGACGCTATCATGTCAATATGGACCAAAATCTGTGAGGAATGTTTCCAACACCTGGTTGAAAGTCTGACACCAAGAATTAAGGGAGTTCTGAAGAGAGAAGCAAGTTCAACTTTTACTAGCAGGGTGTACCTAATAAAGTGGCTAGTGAGTGTATATGTATATACAGTTGTAGTATATAGTTTGTAGCCTTCTACATTTTAGATTATATTTTCAATAAATGTGACTTTGTATTACTGAAATGTTAAAAAAGATCCCTGTCCAAAAATGCAAAAAGCTCTTACCACTGGGGTGCCAAATGGGATAAAACCTGTTAAAGGAGAGTCATCATTTATTATGTCAGTAGGTCAGTACAGTTTAGACACAGCAACAGGGCTCAGCAGCTTATTCCCACATATATAGAAAGATGACCAAAACATATTTGGCATCTTGTTCTCTCTTCCCACCCTCTCTACGACACTTCAAGTCACCGTGTTCACTTTTTCAGAGAACCTCAAAAACGCCTCCATCACCGTGGGAGAGAGGTTTAATCAGTGCCCAGCTGAGTGTGACCTTTTTCAGGCGTGAGACAACCTGAAGAGCCCCGGTGAGTCGTGATAGTTCCCAGGGTGAGGAACGGCTCCATGCCACCATACCTGACATCCGAAAGGGCATGAGGATCTTCTCCCCCGTGTCAGGGTGGATGATGGCCTGTAATAGGAGCATAATGATTAGAGTCAGATCATAATGAGCCCTGAATGATTTGAGCAGAGAACTTTGCTGTGGGGTTAAAATAAATTTTGAAGTGCCACTGGAAACACATCACTATCTACACATCTATCAAATTAAATGCAGCAGCTGTATCAGCACTGATCAAGGTCATAGGGGTTGATATATACAGAATCAAAATCAGAGTCCAGTTTATTGCCATGTATGTTTTCACAGGAAGGAGTTTGCTTTGGTGTATTTGTATAACAAACAGGCAGTAAGTAATTATAATATTATTAAAATGTTCAGAGAATAAAAAAATGTGTACAATGTAACTGTTGAAAAAGGAGAGAAATAGGCAGGAAAGTGTAAAAGGTATCAAGTATCAAGTAGTACCACAGTATCACGAATAAAAGTAATATGCATCCATCCATCATCTACCGCTTATCCTCACACAGAGTCACGGGGGGGGCTGGAGCCTATCCCAGCTGTCTTAGGGTGAAAGGCAGGGTACACCCTGGACAAGTCTCCAGTTCATCACAGGGCACACAGAGACAGACAACCACTCACACTCACATTCACACCTACGGACAATTTAAATTAGCCAATTAACCTAATCCCCATGCATGTTTTTGGATGGTGGGAGGAAGCCAGAGTACCCAGAGAGAACCCACGCAGACACGGGGAGAACATGCAAACTCCACACAGAAAGGCCGGGAATCGAACTCGGTACCTTCTTGCTGTGAGGTGACAGTGCTAACCACTACACCACTGTGGCCCCCTTTGACTCATCTATGAACTAAATTCAATTACTGAAAAAAATGAAAATATTGGTAATTTAGTTGTCACTGCTTTATTGACTTTCTTACTTATCGCTTGTTTATGCTCCTAAAACAAGCAAATTTCTCATGCTGCTAATTAGCATTGGAGGTAACGATACTGCCTCTCTCTATATGTCATTTCACTGTCAGAACATCATAATTAAAGCCTGTTTTAACGTTGCATTTTCCTGTTTGTGTCCACTCTGCTGCATGTTTGTTGTGTCAACAGAACAGAGTGTTGAAGTGTTGTGTCAGTAGACTGGTGTCACTTTGTTTACCAGTCTACTGACACAACAACAACCAGAGGGGATCAGAGATGGCTATCAGAGTTTTGAGTGTGTGTGATGGACAAAAAGTGAATGAAAGCTTGAAACATCTTACCTGTTTTATTTTTTGAGCTTGCCAAAGCTGAAGACGTAAGACAAAAAAAAAAAAAAAAAAAATGTCAGTATTTCTACAGGTCAGTTGATATGTGCAATAATTAAATTTCTGCAGTAACTATTTTGTCTAAACTGTGCCTTACTAGTGACAATTTTATCTTATTTTCTTATAAAACTTTATTTTTTCTATTTTATATTTTAAGCTTGAATACTTTTTTGCATTTGACTAAGAACCACGTGGAGCAGCGCTCATAATTTCATTGTATGCACTGTCATATAATGACAATAAAGGCTTTTTGATTTTCATTTGTTTTTCAAGTATGTCATGTAGAGAAATTAAGTCTTTATTTATTAATTTACACATTTATTTTCAAAATAATTTACACTAATTTTTGCACAGCAAATTTGCAGGTTTTTTTTTATTTTAGGTCTATTGCTACGGGTCAAATCCACATTACAAAGAGTAAAAATATGTTATATTTGTATAATTATTGTGTTTAACCTTTTATTTGCAATTACAACATACATTTTCTTCATTTTTATTTAGTACATATTGTAAATATTTATTACTATTATCATTACTTATTCTATTATCTCATTGCTGTTGTTTATTGTTTCTTTATTACTGCAACTTGTCTATGCTGCTGTGGCTGGTGAATTTCCCCCAATAGAGGATGAATAAAAAATATTCTTCTTCTTTTTATATAATTTGTTAATTAAATCCATATTAAAATCTATATTAGGAGATATTTTAGACACACTTTACCTGAGCATCTGTCACTCCCAGAGGCAGACTTCCTTGTTTGAAGCGATCAAGCAGCTCAATAGACTCCTGCAGACGTTTCTGATTTGACCAAATACAGAAAAATCAGTACAATATAAAAGTTAAGTGAGGGCAGCCTTCCCTGGGGAGTTAGTCAGCTCAGAGCTATGTTTTCTATATTCCACTGTTGAAGCTTCACGGCTCAAAGCATGATAATTGAGTTTCACTGAAACTTTCATGCTGATTTCCAGTCGACAAATGACTTTCCTAAAGGGTAATGAGCAGATTTCTGTGCTGTGATCATTGTCTAATGCTGAGCAAAATACCAGGTCATGTGGCCCAATTTGTTCTAATGAGCACTCTGTGTGTGTGTGTGTGTGTCTATTCCTTTCTCTGCATATGTGTGTGATCGTGTTAGGTGTGCACTTTAGCCTGTGTGTGTGATTGCATATAAAAATCACAGCCATCCTTGTTCCACCTTCGTCATTAGGGGCAAGTTGAGGCTACGCCTGGCCCAGCAGGGTGTGTGTGTGTGTGTGTGTGTGTGTGTGTGTGTGTCTGTGTGTGTCCACCCTCACAGCTGCCCCACATGTCCGCACCTCATCACGTCCCAGGAGCTACTGCTGCTATTACTGTCACCAAAGAGCCTGCTAACAGCTTCATTACCCAGAGCCCCAGAGCACTGATGACCAAAACACAACAAAAACCTGGAGGACTGTTAGGATGAGCAAGCCACAGATCAGCCCAGGAACAGAGGATCCTTCAGCACATTCATAAATCAGACATCATTCTGTAACAAGGACAGGGACATTTTAATGCCGGTTTTCTTCCATTATTTTCTCTTCAGTAAACATTGGCTCTGTGTTGTTCCATGGGACTTATAGTGCTGCCCTTGCCCCCAAATACAGATACAGAAGACAGACTGAATGCCACTGTGTGCTACCTCAATATAACATGTACCAGCACAGGCTCAGCTCTTTATACAGTATCATCAATCAACAGCCACTTTCCTCCAGCCACGCCACAACAGTGTGGTTTCATGAACAAAATGGGCAGGGAGTTGACTGAAGATTCACTATTCTTTACCAGCTTCATCTTAATATCTCAAAACAGCAGAGAAATACAAATGATTTGCCACTTCTAACCCTTCTGGAGCAGTCTGTGAGGAGTCTTTGCTCTTGAATGAACACAGAGCTCAGTATGAAGGTCCTAGTTATCCAGAATTCTGGCAATAACATTCAAGAATCATTTCTAAACTTTACCACACTGGAAGCACCTAAAGACTTGTGAACTTTCTCAGGAGGACCATCCATCAGTTTTGTCTCCAGCTCCTGTCTGTGCTACTCGATCATAATCTGCTCATCTCAAAACTTTGTTGTCTTTGTGCTGCTGGAGCGTTGCCTCCTATGTGTGTGCTTACATCTGCTGCATTTCATCAGTCTATAAAACTCTTAGTTTTGTTTTTTTTTGTTTTATTACTGTCACGGTCCAATCAGACACATTGTATGTCCATCTGTACTGGAAGAGAAAGCTCTCTCCTCTAAGGTGTCTCCCATTTATTTTAAGAATTTGTTTAAAAGTCTCCAAGGTCAGAGGCTGTTGTGATGTAAAGAATGCAAAGTCCTGTGAGATAAACCTGCTCCTTAGGTCTGTATGAATAAACTTAACCAAATCAAAAGGGATACTCCTAAAGAGCAGGGATAAACAGTGCCTCTATCTCTGTACAATCATTCAAATGTGAAACAAAAGACAGATTAACTCATCAGACCAGAACCTTTCTGACTTCATTAAGACAGGTGCATAGTCTCCGTCAGCTCAATAGGAACTGTCCTAATTGAACACAGATAAAAATATGGTTCAGTTTAACTTCTTCGGACCAAATCCATATGATAAATCACAACATTTGTGTACCTCTGTCACGAAGAGTGTGCTGGGGTCAATCACATCCAGGAAGTGCCTGAAGCGACCAAAAAATGTGCTCTATGAGGAGAAGAAAATATTGTCAAGGGAAAAACATCATCTTAGATCACACATACATTTTGTTACAGGCACCAAACAATTATTTTTCTTCTAAACATCACCTAAACATCAAATATTAGTTGCCACTTGAGGAGTTTAAAAAGGAGTCGAGATGAGAAAGTTCAAAAAGTCTCCTTTTCCATCTTTACCTGTGCAGGTAAAATAAATAATTTTTCTTTTAGCAGAGAGGGGCTGAGAGTTTCCAGCTGTCACCCAGTAAACAGCAATATTACAGCGTGCCAGCTGTTTTAACACACCAGGTGGAGCCTCCTCATTAATACCTCAGACAAACTGTTCCCTATCTGCATCTTTTAGGGATCTGTATCCACTCACACCATTTGCAATTAATTTCTATAATGACTGTGCCAGAAATACCTTTTCAATCATTTATTCATAACTGAGCATAAGGAATACTTTTGGAGATCCAGCAACACGCCACACAGAGTTGAGAGGCATCACCATCCCTCCCTAACTCCAGTTTAATTACACTAACTGCTAATTTGGATGAAAATCTGGTATCTGACTCAGTGCTGCACCTCGTGACTTCCTGAACATATGGATGGTTGGAAAAAACACGGCAGGGAGGAACAGTGTTTGAAATCTGTTTATCAGGAAAAAAAAACACCAAATTGGAAAAGTGTATTAATGTAGTGGAGTAAAATATACTATATTGGTTATGGACTAGTACAAAGAAGAAGCTGCTTAAAATGGGAATACTCAACTAGACTACAATTACCTGGAATTTTTACTATAAATGTAGTAAGGGTGTCCCGATCCGATATTGATATTGGTCCGACATCAGTTTAAAAAAAAAAATAGTATTGGATTATGTCAGCCTGTATCTAAAATCTCTGATCTAATCACTGTGATAGCATCAGCCCATTCCAGACTCCAGTCCAGCTCTTCTATCCAGCAGCAGAGCCCAATGATCACAACAACAGTGTGTATTTTGGTTTTTCGCAGTATTTTTCGTTAAAGTCTGAAAAAGAAAGTTCCAGCTGAGAGCAAAACTGCTCATGAACAAGTTTCCTGTGGTGGAACAGAACCAAGAAGTTTAATGCAACCAACCTCATCAGTATTTATCAGTAACAGCAGGAGGATTTTCAGGGTCTAATAATTTATTTTTTATTCTATTCAATGGTAGGACTCTCTCATGTTTAAGTTAAACTAGTGATTATTATGCACTTTAAAAACATATATTTTTGTTTCCTTCTAATTTATTTTCTATTTATTTAACTGTTTGAGTAATATCACTTGATCAAGTCTCTTCTAACGTTCCACATTACGTAATGTGATGACATTGTATCGGAACAATATCGATATCAGCCAGTAGTCAAGGCTGCAGTATCGGTATTGTATCGGTAGTTCAAAAGTTGTATGGGGACACTAAGAGGCCAAATGTAACTCTGAGTCAATATTATTTGCCTGAACATACCAGATAAATAATACAGACTGCTATGAATCAGAACGTGTATGTTACACGTACAGTCACACACTGTTAGCTGTGATGTTTGCCAGAACAAAGCTAACCTCCGTTTAGCTAAGCTAACTAGCATACCTGTAGAGCAGCTCACCTGTCCTCACGGTCAGCCACTTCAGTTTGTTTTTTTTGGCTCACAGCTGGCTCTATAAATATGTCCTGACAGCTCATGCCAACTTGCAGTCGACTAAAGCAGTTACAAGTCATTGGTTAACTACGGACAAAGTTTCAAGAGTTAGCACACTAGTTAGCTTAAAATTAATAAGATATATTGTCTTCTCTCGGCGATACTTTCACAAAGTTGTCACTGGGCCTCACTAATGGACACCACTGATGCTAATACTGCAGGTGTTTACAAGATTAAGAGAAAACTATGGCGTTATACTTGAAAATGTCTGTTGACGAACAGAAATACTTCTCTGTCACGTGTGCTCCTGCCTGGTGCCTGCAGTGTGTCTGTTGTCCTGGTGTGTCAAACTTTTATGAAAGTACCTGGTCGAAACGAGACCTGCCATACTGGAAGGCCTCAGACATGTCTCCTTTTCTGCCACGATAAGACCTCAGTGACACTTCAACAACTCTTCTGTTAACTGCAGGCTGCAGAGCTGCTGTACGGTCAGTGTTCAGCGGCTCACTGAACAGGATGCATTGAGGGTAATGTAGTTCTTCCGGGTTGTAATGCTCAGGCAAGGAGAGTGGCTTTATTGGACGGACTACATTTCCCAGAGAAACGTGCTTTGTTTTTAGTCTTTTAAAGGGGAAGTTAACAGTGAAGTTGGACATCAGTAACTACATCTGATAAACAAGACATCCAGAATTAAAGTGTTTAAGAAAAGTGTTTCAAGAGTAACAACAGCCCTCTAGTGGTGGTTTTGAATTAAAGTCTGCAGCAGTAAAATGTGCAGTAACATGGACCCTTCACATTCATGACAGCGTGTACCAAGGTGGCTGTTTGATTTTCTTGTACATGTACTTGAAATAATTGAATGTATTCCTCTGCCCATCCCCTGTAGGTAAACAGAATAGATACTTTATTTGTCACTTATATATCACTACATACATGAAATTTGTACTCTGCATTTAACCCATCCCCTCAGGGAGCAGTGGGCTGCCATGTAAGGCACCCAGGGAGCTGGGGGTTCAATGCCTTGCTCAAGGGCACCTCAACAGTGCCCAGGAGGAGAAAATGACACCTCTCCAGCCACCAGTCCACTCTCCAAACTTGGTCCGACCTCGACTTGAACTGGCGACCCTCCGATTCCCAGCCCAAGTCACTACAGACTGAGCTAATAGTGTGGTGGACTTGGACCACCACGGTTACACTGCAAAAAAAGTGTGTCTAAAAACAAGACAAAAACATTAAAGCTGAAAAATAAGGTCCTGAAAACAAATGAAATTGTCTGTCCATGCAGCAAGATAATTTAAGATTATAGTGTAAAATTGAACACTTTGAATAAAAAATAACTCTTAAAACAAGACAAATTATCTAACCTGTCTAAACCATTTTTTATCTTGGTAAGAATCAAATAATTTGCAGTGTATTTTAATTAATTTAAGTGAAATATTTTTATTTTCTTGGGGGGTGTCAGTGTAGTTTGAATCCAATCCTGTGATTAAAACCTTACGGCACATATGGTGGGAAGTATATGCTGATTGAAAAATATGTTTAGACTTATCATTGTGTAATTAGACACAAGAAAAGCATGTGAATTTATTATGTTATGCGAAACACATTTCACAAGTGGGTTACGTGTGAAATGGGACACAGCCAATGTGAAATCATCAATTTCACATTTAAGACGACAAGTGCACCATATACACAATCTGTGTGTGTGTGATTAATCACAGACATTGACATCTCAATAAATATCAATAAATGCTGCAGTGCTGCAGAATAGGATTCATGGCAGTGTGTCGAGGGCTAAACTCAGTGAAAAATGAGGTTGTTTTAAAACCTTTGGATCTTGCTATCAGAAACAAAACTTGAATGCAAACACACAGCAAAGAATCCACTGTCAACAAAAACAATCATAATCGCACTGTGAAAAAAATACACCAAAAAGAAAGATTTAACAACCAAACATACGGTGAGCAAGAAACACAAAATATTCTTTATTAAATATACAAAATTTGTGAAACAGAATTGCATCACGAATTGTAAACTTTCCAATCTCACATACTACCTTAAGCACACTCCACCAGCTACACACACAACGACAAAATACAGTTTAAACTTAAAAAAATGGAAGACATGGAAGAGGACGCTTATTCTTGCACTTCTTAAGTGCAGAGTCACATTTAATGTGTCTATAGTGATCTATGCACTTGATATTGCGATCGCACAGCAGAATTGAGAAGACAACACAGTTTTGGATGTTTTGGGAAGCTTTAAGCTCACTGGCAAATCATTGTTGTGGTGTCAATGTCTGCCAAGTGCTGGAATCACAGAGCGATTAGAAAGTGCAGTACGGTGAGAAGTAGATCTAACTATACCAATATCAACAGGTACAGTAAAGTTATGTTCTGACGATTAAGTAGTGCAAGAACATCCACAAACGCTGTTAAAAGTGGCATCATATCAGAATACTTCATGGTGTATCCACCTGCTCCATATAGATTAAGTTTCAAGGCTTTTTTTTGGCATTTCACAGGAATTCACTATTACTGCTCATTTTCTATTGGTATGCATACAGTTTATCTTTGTGCAGTGATCTAAACAATATCATAACAAAGCATTAAAAGGAAATTCAACTCTCAGTGAACAGATGGCTTTGCTGATTCTTGACAAGCATGAAAATAAATCTAAAAATAAGGCAGCATTTGGCATTTCAATATGGCATATATATGCTGAAAAAATGCAGTATATATCCCTTTGCAACACCTGAAAGCAATAGTGATAAGCAGAAGCAGATGTGACACACAGACACTGAGGGAGGGGAGTCAAGAGCCAGCATGTTGCAGGCAATTTCTAGTGGTGGCGTCGTGTTGATAACACACAAGTGGGAAGGCAGAAACATGAGATCAGAGGAGCGGCGATGTCTGATCTGGATACTGAGTGATAACTGTCTTCACCTGATAACACTGTGACCCATACAAGAATCAGTTAGCTTATGTGGCTGAGAGCATTATGTGGGAGCTTCAAAGACATGCCCACAGAGCAGGAAAAAAGGAAGGAAAAATAGGATAGAGCAAGCAAAAGTAAACATAAAATAAAACCATTCAATTGCTGGCTAAGAACACTTTTGAACATTCTGAAGCTACAGTCTTTTCCCGTGATGTTCACTTGACATGACTAAACTCTCACGCTGCTCGTTTGGTTTGTAGTTTCAAAAACTAGTCATGAACATTTGCAGAGTGCCAATCCAAAAGACCACATAGAAAAAGTGAAGCCAACCACTGAGGTGTGAGTCACATTACTGTATAAGAAACATGTTGGTGGTTTTGCTTGAATTTACCTCATTAACCAAATATTGTGTAAAATAATGCAGACCAAAGTCTATTTGAGGATTATCAAATAATTCCCTTCCTTTAAAGCCATAGGTTTCGGTTCATTTCAGAAGTCACTTTCTTGTCAAGGGTTAAATGGGAGGAGCGACACCACTGAAATGAAAAAATAATCAAAATAGTTGTGTCAAAATAGTCACTGTGATGGACTTTTGTCTTGAGCAAGTTTCAAATATCTGCAAATGAAATGAAGTGGAATCAATGGCTGCCATCTATCCATCCATCCATTATCTACCGCTTATCCTCTCATAGGGTCGTGGGGGGGCTGGAGCCTATCCCAGCTGTCTCAGGGCAGAAGGCAGAGTACACCCTGGACAAGTCGACACCTCATTGCAGTCAATGGCTGCATTGAAGATCAATATAAACCTGTTGGTATGCTACAGCATCTTTTTAAAGAATATGCAATTTGTAGTCAACGGTCAGACACATGAAAAACCACTCTTCTAGTTGTTAGCTCTCCTTTCCAGGAAGAAGTGCAACACTTTTCATTTTAGAAGAATCACTTTTTAACCAGTAGTCTGTTGGATATACAGTGTGATAGACTGAAAATCTACCATTTCTCTCTTTATTAGGTGATAGAAGTGAGGTGAGGTGTGGTGAGGTGAAAAGGAGGAATCAATGTTTCTACAATCAGAATCCCAAAACAGAAGCGCCTCAATACCAACTGGCTGTGTGAACCTGAAAACAACCTGAGGACCCGCTACATTCAGAGCCGCCTGAAACCAAACCCCTCTACGAGGACGTATTTCAGCGCAGGAAAGCATGCCGGCTGGAAAACATTGCCTCGACATCTCTCAGTGCCTAGATATTTGTATAAAAAAGGACAGCATAGCAGTGAAAAGACTACAGAGCAGAGGAGGACAGAGTGAACACAACTGCAGACCCTCTCCCCTCTCCTTCACTTTAACTTGGAGCGAACTTGCAGGAGAGTGGGCTTCTGCTCCATGATGCGCACCAGCAGCGTGTCAATGTAGTCCTCCAGATCCTTAACCTGTGGCTTCAGCTTCTTCAGCTCTAGCTCCCGCTTAGCCAGCAAACATTTCTGACGCTCAAACTCTGCCTTCTGCCTCGCCAGCTCAGCCTCCCTCTGCACGAGCAGGGCGACTAGTTCGCTGTGGTTCAGGTGGTAGTACGATCCGGCTCCCTCTGTCGCAGACTGCAGACAAAGAGAAGAGGGAAGCTGTGAGATAACACGCAACACAATACACGTGGGTCAATTATGGAAAAGAATAATGTAATTTTGTTCAGGATGCAGGACTTTATCTGGCTATTTTCCCTTTGGTTTCCAATTGAACTGTAACATGCCGAAAATATCCTGTCCTACTACGGATGAGAAATTGTGTGATATTTGGAACGTAGCCACCACCCATGTTCAGACACTGCTTTGAAACGAGCCGTCAGGAGATCTGCAACTTCACAGGAAAGCTGACAGGAAGTAAACATTGACCAAATATGTTGCCTAGGGACATAACTCAGAGACAGAGGGATTATCATTTGATAATGGAAATAGGATACTTCTTAAAAACGTTTTACCTGCCTAAATTATGTTTAATTCAAATTAAGAATTCTTAGTTATTAAATTATTTCATTATTGTTGTTTTTTCTATTGCTTATTTACATGAATTTCCCCCAAGGGTGGATTAATAAAAAGTTGTTGTATTCTATTCTACAGTACAAGTGCAAATGTCATGTAAATCCAGGCACAAGTCATGATCATTAAACATCAAAACACAAACACAGTTTCCATTTCTTGCCTCTGAAGGGCAGCATTATTATTATTACTATAAATAGTACTAGTAGTATTCCACACACTGTACCTTCTTCCTTTCTGTGTCCTGTTCACTGAGCTGGCTGCTCCTTCCAGGGTGGATGGTGGACTTGAGCTTCTCCAGGCCGGTGGCCAGCACTGAGCGGCCTTCAGTCCGCCTCTCCTCAGCCGGTGTGGCAGTGGTCAGAGGCTTCACTGGGTGGGGGCTGGAGGAGACGGCAACAAGCAGCACATATATATATGGTCAGCTTTCCCACTTCATACGACCACACCTCTCCTCTTTTTGTTTGACACTGAAGAGGAGATGTAAGGACATCCAGCTGCCATAGTGGAGGCACAAAGCAACTTGATATTCATGGATGAAAAACATCCAATTACCTTTCATCAATGTGTCTTAAATCATAATATTAAATGTGACCTAAATTTGGCTCTATTACTCATTACTTATTTGAAAATGTGCTTTTCAGAGTAAAATCTTTTTTAGTGGTCACAGTTTTAGCCTGAATAAAACTAAACATTTTAATTAATGTGCTAAGATTTAAATAGCTTTAGTATTAACAATTATTACCACTTTCCCATCCCCATTCAAATGAATGACCAAAGTCACCAAAAGTAAAGCCAGAACCCTAGTTTCCACACAGAAAAAAGGCAGAGACCCTCTTCAGAAACACCAGAAAACAGGAAAGACAGTTTCCTGTGTCAGTGACCTACATTTACAAGGAACACAATTTAATTACTTACTGCAGTGACTTACAATCATGCAACCAGTCTTTGTCACATATCTCTTTTTCAGCCCAGGTAATAAAGGTTTAGTCATTATTTGAGTGCAGACATACAGATCAACCTTTTAGCAGCCCCAGAAACTCTTGGTTTTAGTGGTTAGACATGTGCAAGAGTCCTCATTAAAGGAAATACTGGTGAAAATTGAAAGACTTAATTGTATGCGTTGGTGCAATCAAACATGCAGAATTGTGTTAAATGTGTTAATAACACAAGGTGAAAAGGAAATGCTATCACTGACACAACAACACCTTCTTTGCCTCGTGGAAAGCCTGGTTGCTGGTTGAGATTCTGGCAAATGAGTGTGGCTGTGTAAAAACACTAGCTGGCCCTACGGGGAGGTGGGGGTTGGTGTGTGTGTGTGCGTGTGTGTGTGTGCGTGTGTGTGCGTGTGTGTGCGTGTGTGTGTGTGTGGGGAGGGAGGGGGTGTGTGGTAGGAATCAGGGCAAAATAATAACTGCTAATTGGCCTGAGGCTCTGTTTCCCCTCCCGTTACCACAGAGCCAGGACACACAAGACACCTGCAGAGGAGTCCTGTTAACACCAGTATGAGTGTGTCTTAACAAAGTGATGGAAAAGAGAAGGTCACACCACAAAGGAGAATCCCCTTGAGAGTCACCGGCACAGAAGAAAAGCAAGCGGAAGCAGAGCGCCAGAGGGAGACTGAAGAGACGACAGGATAGATATTTGTGGAAGTGGGAAAAAGTGCTTCCTCTTCACCTTTTCACCAAAAACTGAGCATGTGCAACCTCACCTGTTCTGCTGATTGGCTGCCTGCTGCATCTCCTGAAGCATTGTCTTTGGCACCTCAGCTCGTGGCGTACTGGGTGGTGACCTCATCGCAGCATTGGCAAAAGGAGGAAGGGAAAGGAGCGCTACAGGGGTGCTACTACTTAGAGGAGTTAGAGAGGGAGCAAAGGAGGTCAGAGAGGGGAAGTCAGGGTCGGACCAAGCTGAGAAGGACTCCTGTATTGCACCAGGATCACTCCCAAATGAGGCCAGATGAAGTTTGCCAAAGGTGTGAGTCAGTGTGCTCTCAGACTGGCAGCGGTATAGCATCGCACTTTGTGCCTCAGAGCATTTCAAGGACTCATCATCTAAGACGCCGTGCAGACTTTCCACACCGCCTTCAGTGAGCTTCCATGGATTGCAGCTTAAATAAGGCTCTGTCAATAAATCAAAGTTATCCCCACTCATGACGCTCAGCTCAGGGTTTGCCGTCTTGCCCTCAGCTCCACAGAGGTATTGTTCAGATTGGGTGCTTTCTTCATGCTTGTGTGCATCGGTGGAATCGTCCTGGCCAAAAGCATCATCAGCAGTCACCTGAATCTCACTCAGGTCCCCGCAGAGCGTTGAGTTCGCAGAGTGCAGCGTCTCGTCTGGCTCAGAGCCGCTGGACAATCTGGAGGACGAGTGAGACCCGCAGGTTTGGTAATCCTGTGAGTCGATGCTGGCATTAAGGCTTTGGAAAAAGCTGCTGCCGCTCTGATCGGTCACCCGAGTGTGTAACAGTGTGTCGTCAAAGGGTTGGCTGGGTTGACTGGTCGCAATGTGACTGGTGTTTACAAAATCTCCAAAAAGCCCAAATGGTATAGGAGAGTCTATCAAACTCTGCCTCACCTCAGGTGAGGAGGTTGTGACGCACAGTGATGGGTGTGTGGAGAGGAGTTTACCATCCGGAGTCATAGGAGTCATCACATCCGTAGTGTTACTATCAGACACAGAGGAAAAATCCTCTTCATATCCATTGAATCCACATTTGCCTTTCAGTCCATCTTCACTGTCAGGCTGTAAAGACATGTTGGATTCTGGCTGTTGTTCTAGAAGTAAGTCAATATTTGAAAGGTTTGGTGACTGAGAGACAGTATCCTGACTTCCTGTCTCTCTTGCAGGAATCAAAGGTTGTTGATGTGAAAGCACTGAGGACTGTGGTGCCAATGGCTGCTCAAAACCAATTAAATCTGCCTCTTCATCACCACCACTGTGCTGAATAACAGTGTGCTGGGCTACATCCATTAAAGACAGATCAGTGAGCCTGTCAGTGATGTCAGCTTCTGATTCAGAGTGCTTTTCATTTGTAACATGAGGTGAATCTGAGGATTTCTCAAAGCCAAGGATCTTGCTTTCAAAATTCTGTGTCTCGGCTTCCTCAGAGGAGGATGCAGAGAATTTATCTGAATGACAAGAGAGACAGGAGAGAAAATCCTCTTCTGTTGAACTGCCGAGCCCTGAAGATGTAGGATCTGGGGAGATGCTGTTGAGCTTCACAGACGAGGCATGACAGGCGGCTTGGTGCAGATTAGTGCTGGTTAAACAACCTGTGATTGTAGCACTGCCAGCTTGATTAGTTTCATTGCAAGCATCCAGTTTTGGTGAGTTAGTATTTAAAGTGATGTTGTCATTCTCAAAGCTTGCGTGCTCTGGGATTGTCTCAAGCAACTGTGCAAATGGGTCAAGATCACATGTGTTAATGTTGGCCTCCTGGCTGATGGTTTTATGCACATCAAAGACAAATTCTGTGCAAGGCTGATGATGTAATGCAGCATCCACATTTGTGTTTTGATCTGCTGTGGGGAGTAATGCTGCATTATCATTGCGGTGTTCCAGTGGATGGTCACTGGGTGTGATTTGCTGCGTTTTGCAGTCTGTGGTCAGATCCTCAGGAGAGTGCAGCCTGCCAGTGGCAAACGCTTCAAAGGATTCATCCCACTCTGAATCCAGGTCCAGCTCTCCGGCATGCATAAAAGGGTTGGAAAACGTCATGCTTAAAGGTTTCTTCTCTTTTGTGGGAACCTGAGTAAGCGGTTGTTTCACAGGCATCACCGCACCTGTACCAATGATGGAGTCCTCTGTGGGGTCCTTGTGAGTCAGGGTGGGGCTGGGGTTACTCACATGTGGAAAGAGTTGAGCTATGGCGGGTCGGGCACTGGAGAGATAGGGCAGAGGAGGCAGCGAAGGTTTTAGAGGCTGAACGGTTAGCGGGTCGTCAAAGACAGGGTTGTGCTGGATGAAGGTGAAGAAAGGGTTGCAGGGGGACATGGGAGGTGATGTGGTCTGTGGGTGGCAGAAGGGGTTAGTGGGATGCAGTGGAGAAGGCAGAGAGACCACATCTACAGGGGGACCTGGGGGGTGGGAGTCAGTGCTGGGCTCTAGTCTAGGTGACACCACCAGGCTGTGAAAGGAAGCGCACACAGTCCTCTTGATTAGTGTGGACAGTTCACACAGCTCAGCTACAGGTCTGCAGCACGGTCACATCTTCATCATCTGTTTTTTTTTAAACAAAGGAACCTAGGTGCTGAAGGACAGTACTGCTGCTAGCCAAAGTTGTGTCAAGCATTAATATATGATTTGTTGAAAACACAATACAATTTTACTTTATGTACAGTGTATTTTTGTTATTGTTTCTGAGAAATCACAAGACAGCTAGCCTAATCTTATTTATGTAACAGGCAGCATTTATATTTTTCTAGACTTTTGAAACTTTGAACGAGGAACTTTCTATCTTTTTTCAAATCTATTCTGAAGTGAATTGTAATGTAAAATATAGTTTGAGGCTTTAAAGCCGTTATGTATTGAGCATTTTTAATTTCAGCAGACAGACTAAGATGAAAGGGCTGAAATCAACACCTAAACTATTCAGTTTCAGCAGGACTTTCTTGCTGAATAATTTGAAAAACCTGAAAGTGCTTCACATGGTGGCTTTAACTGTAACTGCTATGCAAGAATAAAAAAAAATAATAAGAAGAAATGCTTATCATTTGTTTAAATCACTCAAACTAAACACAACTAAAAGGGAAAGTGGCACCAATTCACATCTAAAGCATCCATCTCTTTGTCTCTTGTGTTTTCTATGGCCCATGATGTAATATTTTGCAAGAAAAGTTGATGCAGCTGGGTGTAATGATTACTTCGTGCTACTGATGCCAACTTGGCAATTTTCCTCAAGGATATATAAGCATGTGGGCATGCAGCCTGTGAAAATGTAGAGTGCTATAGAGCTGTGAGTGGTGTACTATGGTCGAGAATAGCTGACCGTGCTTCAACCAGCAGGTGCTTATCAGCCCAATGTTTTGTTTACATTCAGTGTTAGAAACAGAGTTCTGTAGTTTTTTTGGGTTTTGGTTGAGTAGATCAATAATAAATGATAGCAGGGTTCCTTAAAACTTAGAAGACGGTGGGCAGTAAAAGAGAGAATACAGGACAGGAGGTGACACCCTCCAGATAAATCACCCACTGAAGAAGGTGCTGCTGTTAGAAGTGGAAATAAAACGAGATGAGGTTTTCTTCCCTCCCCTCACTACACACACACACACACACACAATCTGAAAGAGAACAAACATTGTTCCAGTTCACATCACCATCTTTTCAATGAAACTGACATTATCAGTGAACCATGCATACAGCTCCAACTTGATGGAGCTAAATCCACCACAGCAGCCCTCCTCCACCATCTGCATTGCAGATACCTGCTGTAACCAGAAACTGGGACCAGGAGGACCAGGAGAGCAAGGAGCTGAAGAAGGATGTGAACAGAGCTGGAGGCAACTTCCAGCAGACATGCTGGTGAACACGAAGTGAAACGTAAACTGTTTAACATACTGCTATCAGACCGCAGCTTATTTTGGACATTCAAGTTCACACATCAACATTTAACCTTCTGTAAGTTCATGGAGAAATCATAACATAACTTTAATCACTTTAACTGTGAGATAGCCTGGAACCGATAGGAAATTATAGGAAAGGAAATACCTCAACATTTTGGGACAATAGTCTCATCTTTTGAGAGCGAGAGAGAGAGGAGACAATCCAAAGGGCCCTCATGTCTGTGCTTTCAGTAGCCAGAGCCAGAGGGCTATCAGCTCAGCATAAAGACTGGAAAGGGGAGGAAACAGCTAGCTTGGATACCAGCTGCAGACTCATTAAAATGGCTAAAGCACCAATTACCACTAAAGGATGAATCAGGTGCTTCATCTATTTCTTGTTGTCACACAGTGCGGTTGCCAGGTTTGCCAGGTGGATGGATAAACTGTTTGTAAGTAAGTCACTCCTTCTAAAACTACATTTCTCTTTGGGTACAGAGTTTACATAAATGAAAGACAAGCTGAGAGCTAGAGGTGTTTGTAGACATCCACTGACTCCAATTCTGTACTTAGACACAAGTCTAACGCTAAATAATTAATTTGCAAATGTATAAATTCATTTATTTATTTAAATGTCAATTTTTTTTTTCTTATTCAAACAGAATTTGTTTACTATTAAAAGATGTTATTATAAAGATTCTCATTATTTCTACTATCTTTGTTTCATTTATAAGCATCTAGTTCAGTCTTTTGTTTCAACTGTTACTAAAATACTACTGATCACTCTACAGTCTTTCATGCCTCTATTTTTGTTAAATAAAAAATGTATAAGAGTCACCTGCAGAAAGATAATGAAATATGATGCAGGTACATCTAAACAGCAGCTACAGACTCTCCTGAGCAGTTTCTGACCCAGTCTTGATTCAGTCCATGTTCACAGTGAAATGATGATGTTTGATGTTGCGACACATGAACCTGCTCTTCTCTGTGTGCATCTCACCTGGGTTTGCTGTGCGAGTCCTTTGAACCGAACCATCCCTTGTGTTTCTCCTCGGTGGCAGCGGGGGCCTGTTCAGACTCATCCTTGGACTGATTGTGCCCTTTCCCCGCAGACTCGCTCCTCCCATGGGAGAACAAGTTCCTCCCCTGCTTTTTTCCCTGGCTTTCTGACTCTGCAACAGCGATAGAGGCGGAGGAAGAAGAGGAGGTGGCTATGGGCAGAGCAGCCTGGCTCATCTGCTCCTCATCGTCACCCAGCATGGGTCCACTTTGCTCCAGGGCCGCCGCTATGGCTGCCTTCTCCATCTCGCCGGGTTTATCAAAAGACCAGCGGCGCCCATCTCCAGCACCGGGGCTTTTGAAGGCATCTGTGGACGGCCTGAGGTTCTGCAGAGACATGGAGAGGGGCAAAGACTTCTGCAGTGGCCCCAGGACTAAAGAATCCACAGGTTTGCCTGAGCCTGGGTCCATGGGCTGGACACTGTAAGCATGGCTTCCATTAATGCACACAGAGGGCTGAGGCACTGCGATGGTTATCTCACCGGCCTCATCGCTAAATTCACATTTGAGAGAGGACGACTTGGGGGATGTGTTTGCTGTGTGCTCTGCAAAAAAAAAAGAAGAAGTGTGAGAAAAACAAATGCATAATCAATAACCTAACCAACTTATATTTGTAGAACTAGGCAGCTTAAGTGGGTGATAAAGCCTTGTAATGGCTTAGATCACCAGTAGACATACAGTAGGTGTAACAAGGATTGGTTTCTGGTACAATGAGTCCTGTTGCTCTGTGCTTCACAGTGCAACATCTCTCCAATCAGGTGATTAACGATGCAGACAGCACTCAGGGGAGTCCAGAGAGTCTGTACAAAACATCGCAGCTTCACGTGGGATTTTCACTTGAAGTTAATTAATCATTTGCAGGCGCATTATTAACTTGTTTCATAACAGGGAGATGCACACATTTGAGTATGTTAGCTGATTATGGCAACACTGTGGTGCTTGTCTACTTTTTTTTCCATATTAATTTGTCATTATATGTTTTTTTCTCCTTTTTAAATCTAAAATTTTGACAAAATAAAACATGCTTTGCTATGATTTATTTCGACTTACAGAGGACCACTTATGAATATTTTCAGGTTCATTTTTTGGTTTTCTATTAGAACACGTTAACAAAAAATGTTTTATTTTCCCTCGAAACCAGCTGTGCTGCAGAAACCCTTTTCACTCTCTGAAACTGAAACTCTGTTTGAGCAGAGGCAGGGAAAAAGCACAATAGGTCCTCTTTAAAAGACATGACACCAGGATTTCACATTGATTCCCACTATTTCCCGTCTTTAGGCTAAGCTAAGCTAACAGGCTGCTGGTTCATATTTAGTGGATATGTCAGAGAATATTATCAGTAGTTTATAAAACTGCTTTCCCTTGAGATTACAGTATCTCTCTATTCATCAGCTCTCAAACAATGAGCAGGCAGGAAATAATTTTGAGGAAGTGGTTTATTTAGAAATATTTTATAGAAAATTTTACATAAATTACCCAGAGACCTACACGATCCAGCAATTTCTGCAAGAGCAATATTTAGTGTAATAAGTAGATTAGTTTAGAGCTGCGCTTGTATTGACTTCATTAACAACCACTCCATTCATCCAAAACAAAAAGATAATTGTATTGTTAAAGGAAAGGGTGAAACTGCAGTGAGTGTAGCCTAATAGTCACATATCTCCCAGGAAATGCAAACGTGATGTCTCTACCGCTCAATCTCACCTGGGCTGTTATCGGCGGTCAGGTTGCTGCTGTTACTGGGTGAGTTGGAGAGGTCAGAGACCACCACACTGATGCCAGCCGTGGGGCTGAGGCTCCCACCCCGTGATGACGACTCGCTGCTCTCCGAGCCGAGTGACGTGCTGGAACGAGTATCCGATGACTTCCTCAGCTTCCCTCTCAGGAAGTAGGTCCTCATCTTGCTCCGCCGGGCCTCGCCACCCTCATCGTCCTCATAGTCCTCCTCCCCACCTCCATCGCTTGGCAGCCGTTGACGCATCCTGTACAAAGACCCATAACCACTGGGCAGGACGGCCGACGCAGAGTCCTCCTCAGTGGATCTCCTCTTCCCCCTTATGCGCTCTTTTAGCTTGCCGAAGGTGGAGGCACCCTTGTCCTTCATGACGAGGTCATACATGCTAGCCGTCAGGTTGTTTCGGGTGAACTGGATGGTGACTTGAATGTCTCCTCGTTCCTTCTCCTTCTTCCCCGTCTTAGAGTTGAGCTTATACCACCTGCAACAGACAACGGACACATTTTGGAGGAACTGTGGTGACCTGTTTTGTTCCCAACTGTAGAAACAAAGCACCTATCTGAGTGGCATCTTCTCCATAGCAACAGCAACTCAGTCTCATAGGTTTTGTAGTGTTTCTACTTGCGCAAAATACAGTCAAAACAGGACCAGTTTACAACTCTACAGGATTTTGACATTATCAGGACAGTCTTATGTTTCTATTCTAAACAACACTGATGACATAATGAAAAGAAACATGTTGAGTACATATTAAAGGGAAGTGCATTTTTTTTACAAATTGGACCTTATAAAATACTTATTTGTCACATACACATACATGCTTTGTTTTAGTTCAGGCACTGTGAAGGCCACATATGTGGGCACTAGGGGTCCTTAGTAAACTATGATACACAGGAAGTACAGGCTGAATTTTCTCAAGTTGTGAACAACTCCAGACTCAAATGAGACTAGCAATAGTGTAGCGCATCTTATTTAACATCTGTTATTTGAGAAATGGTCAAATTTGTGTCATTTACTTGCTGCATTTCAGTGCTCCATTCACGCCTGTTAAATGGATATCATCAAATCAAATATCGTCGGAAATACTCCAAATGACTCCAAAGTGAAATGGGTGAGTAAATGACAGTATTTTATCCAAGAAAAAAGTCCAATTTGTCCCTCAGTGTAATAATAATGGTTAAATGATTAAAAACTAAGTGTGGAAAAGTGTGGAGAAAATATTAAATTATAAATGTACCTACAGTATATTTTTACTATTTGTGAGGTGAACTGTGTCATTAGTTCAGCACTGAGAGGGGTCATGATATAATGTGAATGACTGTATTGTTATGATGAATGAGGTAAAAGTGTGTCTGTGTCATACTAATAAAGGCTGTTTGCAGCCAGACACACCATAATACCTTGGGGAGGCCTCTTGTTTTTTCATCTGTTGAAGCCAGAACAATTAAGTAAAACAAAGCACAGTTAGTGTCCTTCATAAATATGACTGGATGGGCACAGAAGAGCAGTGGGTGGAACAACATCATCACACTGTGACTCATGGGAAGATCTCATCTGGTGTGTTCTGACCAGTTTAAAATAATTATATGACTGAGAAAAATTCCCCCAGTCAACATGTGTTTATGATGCTTGGTGCTGTTATCAGCACAGGTTAAACTGAAAACCAGGCCTGAGTCCAAGACCTTTTATTTTTGCACTTCCTGTGCCACGAGCTATTCTCACTTCACACCTCGACCAGAGTCTTTCTTTATGGTTCATAAATGAGGACTGTGACACAGACAAGACCTACCAAATAATATCTAGCCTCCAAATTCAAGCATTAGTTCAGACTTCACATAAATACCATCGTAAAGAGGAAACCCTATTTAATGCTAATGTTTTTACAGGCCTATTATAAGAGCTACATGAATCTAAGAAGACAAATATTTGTTGATAATAGTTTGAATGTAAACATTAAACAACTGTAAATTAAATGCAATAAAGCTAATTTTGGAATCACCTTAAGTGTAATCACTGTAAGTGTAATTCAGTCTCATGACAAATATAAAACACAATGTCAGACTAGTTTGACAATGTAAAATGAATCCCCCAAAAAATAACTACTAAATATGTGCCAGTCTGTCAAGCCACAAGAAAACTTGTCCTGCTATCGAAAGTCAAATATGCAACTGAAGAAAAGTCAGAAGAACCGAAATTCGGACCTCAAAGATGAGACATGAAAGTTGCAGCATGAAAGGAAACGAGAGACTGAAGCAAACCCACTGATGTCTGCAGGATATGAGAAAGGAACCTCACACATTAACAACACAGTTATCTTAGAAACAAGAGCGCTTTGAATTTCCCCCAAGATTTCCTCCTTTGATCTGTAAACGTTCAGTATGACTCTGCACAAACTCTGCGAGGCAGAAAAACACAGGACACAACCCAAACTCGTCTCATAAGGGCTGTGTGCTCTGAACTCAGCAGCCAGGTGATCATCAAATTGATGTGGTGCTCTGCATTATTACCTTCACCAGGGTTTACTGTTTGTTTGTTTGTTTGTTTATGTGTTGGTTTAGAAAATAACTCAAAAAGATATGGACGGATTTTGACGAAATTTTCAGGGTTGGTCAGAAGTGGCTTAACTTAAAACTGATTAATTTTTGGTGGTGATCCGATTCAAGGTCCTCAAGGTCAAATGAAAGGTCACTCCATAGTAATGTATGGGAGATTTCACATATTTCTGAACACTCCAGGGTGTACAATTTTCAGCCAATCATCACCTAATTTGGAGTATAAACTAATATAGGCATCCAGAAGTCACTGATTCAGTTTGGTCAAGATCAGTAAAAGGTCAAGGTCGGGACTTCCGGTGATGCAGGCGCTCAGGTAGCCACGTTTTATCGGAGCTCCGGCACATTATCCCGCTTAATTACTTCTGTTGGCATTAAAAGTCAAACCCTTTCGGATTCTAATCCGGGTGATGTCCCTGGATCAGCTGTGGTGCAAATCTGTCGGCAAAATGCCCACAAAAAATACTACTAAAAAGAAAGATTTACCAGAGACCTCTCCACGTGTTGCCGATGCTATGCTAGCGGGTGGCGCTAGCTCTCCACCCACAAGCCTGGAAACAGACAAGGGCTAACCAGTGCCCTGGAGGCAATGACGGTAACTATCGCTCAGATGATGGATGAAAAGCTGGAAAAGATGGCACTCGACATCAAAGCCAATATCTCTCAGAGTCTGAAATGAAAGAAGTTACTGAGCGGGTTGGCGAGGCTGAGCAGAGGATCCTAGTGGTGGAAAACGCTTCGGCTGATACAGAAAAGCGCCTGCTAGCTCTGGAAAAGACGGCTGCCGAGTTAACCGAGCGTCTAAAAGACTTTGAAAACGGGCCGACACAAAAACCTACAGATTATAGGGCTGCCGGAGAAGTTGGAGGGGACGAATGCAACAACGTTTATGGAGACGTGGACACCCCAGATCCTGCAGCTCGACACTAAAGCAGGACGCATCAAGCTGGAGAGGGCACACACAGGGGCCCGGAGACGTCCAGGTTTCCCCGTGCCATGATAGCGAGGTTTCATAACTTCAGCGATCGCCAGTGAGTGATGGATGCAGCTAGATGACTTAAGGACATCCGAGCTGAGGGAATGAGGATTCATTTTTTCCCGGACTTTGCTGCTGCAACACAGAAGAGGCGACGTGAGTTCAACCAGGTGAGGAGGAAGCTGCAGAATATCGAGGGGGCTCGTTACGCCATGATCTACCCTGCATTACGGTGAACAATACTGTTAAAACGTTCCATTCTCCAGAGCAAGCCTCTGTGTTTGTTGACTCTCTCTAGTAGACAGAAGATATGTAACTGAAGCGGGTAAGTCACCACTTGTTTGGGTGAGGTGCTCGCTAATAAGGCAACTGCCCCATCTAAAAAGTACATTTTGCGAATGTTTTTCTGACGTAACTTGGGACTAACCTTTAAAGGCATTATATGGACACACTGGTCTTTTTTTATTATTATTATTTTTATCTAATTAGCTACGATTATTAGAGAAATGCAGTAGTGGTTATTCATGCACTGCCTGTTTGCTGCCAACCTGGCAAGGTAACTGTTTTACTTTCCATGGCTTTCCATAGGGACTTTTGTTTGTTTGATTTTACTTTAATATGCCATCAGGCCTTATAATGGACCAAAATATTGCGCCCCCCTTTCTTCTTTTTTCTTTCTTTGGTTTTCTTTAACAATGATGGGGTGGCTTATATATTTTCAGATATTTTAACCGACTGTGCCGCTCGATCAGGAGTATGTTTGCATTTAGGGTCAGTCAAAGGGTCTTTCACCCTAAAGGAGGGTTCGAACTTACTCTCTGTTTAAGTTTGAAGGTTTTGGTATGGTCAATGAAGGACCTAGTGTTTGTGTTTGTAAATAGTTCTATTCCAAGGTTGGCCACTGGGTTGTTGCAAGTTTACATTTTGCTTGGTCTGATTAGTTTATTAATATGTACGACAGTGAGTATTAGCAACAACTTGAGTTATGCTAAAATCTGTTTAATTTAGTTATGAGTATACCTAGTATCAAACTTGGAATTTGCACTTGGAATGTGCGGGGTATTCATTACCCGGTAAAGAGGAAAAAAATTCTCGCTTCCCTTAAAAAGGAAAGTGTTGAGATTGCGTTGCTGCAAGAAACCCACCTCGAGGATCAGGAACATCTTAAACTGAAACAAGACTGGGTCGGCGAGACTTTCTTTTCGTCCTACACCTCAAACAGTAGAGGCGTGTGCATTCTAATCAACAAGAGATTGCCCTTTAAACTTGAATCTTGCGTCAAAGATAGCAACGGACGTTACATTATAATTAAAGGCCTACTATATGGAAAATATATTTCAATTCTCAATATGTATGCTCCACCTGGTCACCCTATTGATTTCGTCACAAAGGCATTTCTGGAGTTTGCTGAACTTGAAACCGAATGTTCTATAGTAGGTGGTGATTTTAACTGCCACCTGAACCCATTTACTGCGGGCAGAAACTGGGGCCCTCTCAAAAAGAGCTAGAGCATTAACAGATACATGTGATGAGTTTGGATTTGTTGATATCTGGAGAACTATGCACCCTGATTTAAAAGAGTTTACTTTCTTTTCCAGTACTCACAGAACTAGTTCTAGGATAGATTATTTTTTTGTTCCTAAGCTGATGCTATCATCGGTGGTGTCTTGTGAAATAGGAAGTATTTCTGTTTCTGATCACAGCCCAGTATTTTTACATTTGGTATTTAAGGAAAAACAAGGTTTTACTAACTCTTGGAGGTTCAACCCACATCTACTCAGTGACCCTAAATTTGTTTCATATTTTAAGTTAGAATTTAAAATCTTCTACTCCATAAATAAAACACCTGACATCTCTCCCTCAGTGTTGTGGGAAACTTGTAAAGTGTACGCCAGGGGCCTGATTATCTCTTATATGAAAAGTACAAAATGCAAAGCTCTGGAAGCCCAAATGAAACTAGAGGGGGAACTATCCAATCTCGGAAAGATGTATGCTAAATATCCATCTGAGGCTAATATGAAGGCTATGCTGGCCACAAAAGCATCTTTAAGGAGGGGCGGCAGTAGCTCAGTCTGTAGTGACTTGGGCTGGGAATCGGTGGGTCGCCAGTTCAAGTCCAGGTCGGACCAAAATGTGGAGAGTGGACTGGTAGCTGCTCCTCCTCCTGGGCACTGCCGAGGTGCCCTTGAGCAAGGCACCGAACCCCCAACTGCTCGGGGCGCCTGGATAAGGGGCAGCCCCCTCACTCTGACACCTCTCCTCCAATGCATGTGCATGTCTTTGTTTCATGACTTGTGTGTGTAATGTGCAACTGAAAAAACTAACAGAGTGAAAAAATGTAATTTCCCCATTGAGGGATCAATAAAGTAAGTCTTCTTCTTCTTCTAAATTCTCTGCTTACGCATAAAGCTGAGCAAAGTATTAGGTTCGCTAAACACAGGTTATACGAGTGTGGCAATAAACCAAATAGTAAACAGGAGGAGTGATTCTCAGACAATTTCATCTATTAAAGACCCAAGTGGGTCTAGTAAATTTGATACAAACAATATTACTAGGGTGTTTAGGGATTTTTATAGTAAACTATACGCTAATGAGGAGCCTCCAGGAGTACAGGATCTTATTGATAAATTCATGTCTAAACTCACTTTACCTAAACTAACAGATGAACAAAGACAAGAATTAAATAAACCAATTATGAAACAGGAGGCTGTGGAGGCATTGCAGACCTTACAGCCAGGAAAGGCTCCAGGCCCCGATGGCCTTAGCTGCGAATTCAATAAGGAATTTATGTCAGAATTTATGGACCCATTTCTGGAGATGTTAAATGATTCATTTGTTAGAGGATCTTTACCTAAGTCCCTTACTGAAGCCAATATCAGTCTTATACATAAAAAGGGAAAACCATCTGATGAATGCTCATCATATTGACCTATAAGCCTGTTAAATGTCGATTTTAAAATACTTTACAAAATACTAGCACGCCGTCTTGAGAAGGTACTTCCCAACATTATTAATGCCGATCAATCAGGATTTGTTGTTGGCAGGAACTCTTGTAATAATATGAGAAGGCTGTTAAATATACTTCAGTTGTCGCATCAGCAGAAGTTGACCAACATGGTGATAAATCTAGATGCAGAAAAGGCCTTCGACAGAGTCGAATGGCCTTTTCTTTTTTCTGCTCTTGATACCTTTGGACTGGGAGAAACATTTTGCAGCTGGGTTAAACTTTTATATAATAGTCCACTTGCAGCTGTTCGGATTAACGGGCAGACTTCTTCTTATTTCTCCCTGGGCAGGGGCACCAGACAGGGGTGTCCCCTGTCCCCACTGTTGTTTGCCATGGTTATGGAGCCTCTCGCGGAAGCTATAAGGAATAGTGCAGATATTACTGCAATCTCTACTGGTGAAAAACATCATAAAATAGCCTTGTACGCTGATGATATTTTACTTTTTGTAACTAACCCACAGACATCTGTACCAGCTGTTTTGGAAATAATAAATCAATTTAGTGAGTTCTCAGGGTACAAAATTAATTTTTCCAAATCTGAGGTTATGCCTCTAGGTAACCCTCACTGCCCCACCTCATCTCCATTTAAATGGTCACCCAAAGGTTTTACTTATCTGGGGATTTCAATTACTCCATCAGTAGAGACACTGTACAAGGCTAATTTTGAGCCTCTTCTAAAACGCATAAGTGATGATGTAGACAGGTGGATATCTCTACCATTGTCTTTGTTAGGGAGGATTGCCTTATTCAAGATGAATATCTTGCCAAGACTCCTTTATCATTTTCAGATGGTCCTCATTTTCCTTAATAATAAAACTATCAAGAGGGTGAACGGTTGCTTTAGCACATTTATCTGGAACAGAAAAAAAACATGATTGAAGATGGCTAAACTACAGATACCTGTGGAGAAAGGCGGCCTGGCTGTCCCTAATGTTAGACTTTATCAGCTAGTTGCACAGCTTCACTATATAGCTGATTGGATAAATGATGACCCAGAATCAGTTTGGTTAGGTCTAGAGACACTTAACGCAGGTAGATCTTTGCCTAGCTTATTATTTGCCCTAGACTTTAAGAAAATTAAGAATGTCTCAGTTAATAATATGATAGTTAAAACGACGCTGCAAGCCTGGCAAGCAATAAGGAAGCTACAAGGCCGTGCGAACACATTGTCTTCTTTAGCTCCTTTATATGGGAACATTGATTTTGCCCCAGCCAGCACAGATGGTGGATTTAACTTTTGGAGAGAGAGAGGGATCTTAACCCTAGGGCATTTATTTCATAAAGGAGTGATGCTCCCATTCACAGAAATTGAAAAGAAATATAATTTGCCCCCACATAATTGCTTTAAATTTTTCCAAGTTCGTAGCTTTATTCAGGATCAAAACAGTCACGTTTTTGACTATCAGACTTCAAAAATAGAATGTTTACTTCTCAACAGATCTGTCCTCGGCCAGGGGTATGCTGAACTTAATCTTGCCAGTGATATTACTACAGACTATCTGCGACAGGTGTGGAATAATGATCTCAATCTCAGTATGGAGGAAACAACATGGGCAGAAATTTGGGAATTAGCAAAAGAGATTTCTATATGTAATAGAACCAGAGAGACACAGTTCAGGATATTGCATCACTTGCAGATAATCCCTCAGCTGAGACATAGGATGAATCAGAGTTTGACAGAAATGTGCTCCAAGTGTCACGTGGAGGTGGGGTGTTACAGGCATTGTGTCTGGTCATGTGCTTATATTGAGGAGTACTGGCATAAAATTATTGATAAACTCAATTTAATTTTTGATGTCCATCTTGACCCTGACCCTCAGGCTCTGCTTTTGGGCTTACCCAGCCCTCACATCAAAGGCTCTGATCAAAGAAGGCTGTTTCATATTCTCACATTTGCTGCCTGGAAAAATATTCTGCTGAAATGGATTGACAGTGCACCTCCAACAATTCTAGGTTGGCATAAACTGATATTTGACTTAATACCAATGGAATACCCAACATATAGATTCAAGTGTAAAACGGCAGTTTTCTTCAACACCTGGATGCCCTTCTTTAAATACGCTGGTAAAAGACTCACAAGTATCGTCTTAAGGGGAATGGTCACAGCACTGACAATTGGCAGGATGACATTTCTGGGCATTGAGGCTAGATTCCCAGTTACCCGGTGACTGATGGGTACTTATTTATTACTCATATTTTGTGAAATTTTGTTACGATCTCAAATCACTGGATTTATGTATGTACTTTTTCCACTTGTTTCTTTTGAGATGGTTAGTTGTTGCATCACTGTCAATTGTAATGGACTGAGCATTAAGGACTTCTACAAGATGTGCGACTTTTGTGGCCTTGTTTGTTTGTTTGCTTGTTTGTAATGTGTTATGTTTGTATATTTATGGGAAAAACATAATAAAAATATGATTAAAAAAAAAAAAAAGGACAAGGTCACCAAGGTCAAATATGCTTTTTAACGATGACTTCATGAAGGAAAGAGCTAGAGCAATGCAACTGGTCTCAAAATATCTGGAAAAGAATTCTCAGTTTATAATCTTAGACATTCTTATAGTCAAATATTAATATTTTCCGCGATAATCGCGAAAAACTGTGCAAAGAAGACAAAATCGCGGCAGAATGCTGTCTTGACGGAGGTCTGCGCTCTCTGAATGCTTTTCTAGTTCAGTTTGTGTCCTATGGCTGCCATTCTTTGTGCCATCAAATCTCCACTGTTATTATCACAGTGTAAATGTTTGTGAAAACAGCAGTGAAATTCTTATAAAAACCTAAAACTCATGAAATCCTTTTACATGGTTTTCAGTTCTGCAAGGAAAACCTGATACTATAACTAACTGGTGGAGGAATATCGGTGTTCAGCTGACATGCCTCTTTATAGCTGTTCACAGTCAGCAATGTAGTATGCTAGACTGTTTATAGTAAACATGGTCACATGCAGGCATGTAATGTTTGGCAGGATAACTGGACTGGGCAATATGGAATCAAAATATAACATGACATGACATTTTATGAAAAACTTTCTCTTGTATATGCTGCCAATTGAGGATATTTTTCAGAAACATAGTGTTTTTTTTCATTGTTTTGCGGACAATGTCCAAATTTACATGCTGCAAAGGTCATCAGGCAAGAACACTATTCAGACATTTCTTGATTGCCTTAGCGTAGTTAAGTCGTGGAAGAGTGCACATTATCCTGTTTGAAGGAAACTCACCCACAGCCCGTTCTGCTGATATCCTGGCCCTCTGAGTTTCAACATTCAGTCCTGTGTTAGGAACCTTGTTTTTATTTACAGCCATTCTAAATTTCATAAACAGATCAGTGCTGTTGCAAAAACAAACTTCTCCCAACTCTTTTAGCCAAGACCAAGGGCTACTTTTTGAAGGTCATCCATGCCTTTAATACATCCAGGTTAGATTACTGCAGCTTTGTACGTAGGCCTGAACAAGTCATGTATCAACTGCCTTCAGCTCATCCAGAATGCTGCTGCTTGACTGCTCTCTGGCATGAAAGTATGACCACATCACACCAGTTCGAGCATCCCTGCACTGGCTCCAGGTCTGCATTCACTTGATTTCTAAACTCCTCTTAATCAGAGCTCCTGTGTCACTACACCCCAGCCAGAGCCCTAAGGTCCTCTGACCAGCTGCTGGAGGTCCCCAAAACCAGGCTGAAGTCTAGAGGTGACGGGGCCTTCATGAAGTCTAGAGGCGACAGGGCCTTCATGGACCCTAGAGGTGACGGGGCCTCCATGAACTCTAGAGGCCACGTGGCCTTCATGATCTTTGGAGGCGATATGGCCTTCATGAACTCTAGAGGCGACGTGGCCTTCATGAACTCTAGAGGCGACGTGGCCTTCATGAACTCTAGAGGCAACGGGGCCTTCGTGGAGTCTAGAGGCGACGTGGCCTTCATGAACTCTAGAGGCGACGTGGCCTTCATGAACTCTAGAGGCAACGGGGCCTTCATGAACTCTAGAGGCGACGTGGCCTTCATGAACTCTAGAGGCGACGTGGCCTTCATGAACTCTAGAGGCAACGGGGCCTTCGTGGAGTCTAGAGGCGACAGGGCCTTCGTGGAGTCTAGAGGCGACGTGGCCTTCATGGAGTCTAGAGGTGACAGGGCCTTCATAAAGCTTCATTTTTTTATGTATCCTGTGTACAGCACTTTGATCGACTGCTGTCGTCTTGAAAGTGCTCTATAAATAACTTTGACTTGACTAACTGATGCTGAAAGTATGACCTGTACATGAGGCCAAACTATTTTTTACCATATCACCAACAGCATGCATGCTGCAACATGTTGTTGTTGTTGTCCTTTCTGGTTGCTCCCTTCCAGGGTCACCACAGCAGATGATCAGTTTGTAGACTTGCTGTTAGTTTACTACACTGGATGCCCTTCCTGACACAACCCTCACCCATTTTGGTAGCCGAGACTATGAAGGAGTCGAACCCGGGTTCCCCAGGCCAACGACATGCACAATCAACCAGTGCACTACCGGCCGGGTGCTACAACATGGTGTAAATCTTTAAATTAAAAAAAAATTAAGAAATAAACACATTTAATTGTCAAGATTATCCTGAACTGCTGATATCTACTAAAAAGCCATTAGCATTAAAGTCACAGAAAGCCAACATGGTACTGTTGGTACTTGTGCATTTTATTGGAAAAGAGACAGGAAAGGACCGTTCTCTAGTAAAAGCAGTGGTATAATTATAGACTGCAGGGGGGAAAAAACAGCTCCAATAACTCCCAGCACAGGCTGTTATGTAACCATCATCCCGTCACAGGCCTCAAGTTGAGCCCTGAAAGCACGGTAACACCCAAGACAAATACCACTAACAAACTCATGCAATTACAAAACACTGACAACCACAAATAGCAATGCTGGTGCTTTTAAAAGCTCTACTGGAACAACAACCGAGCATTACATCACACATAAATAGATAACAATGGAAATGTGCCTCATGAGCAGGCGTGAAATATGTGAAGTTAAATAATCCAATTACCACTGACAGATGAGTGCTACTCGTGTGAAGAGAGGACATGCATAAGCTGATAGGGATTTTTCTTTGCATAAAACAAATCTATTTAACAACCCAGACATTTCATATGGAACATTTCATTAAATTAAATCCTGTTACTGGAAGTGACACAGTGGATTTTGAGCCTTGTTGTTTCATGTTTGGAGACAAACAAAATATTCTGAGGAGACTCTTGCTGAAGTCTCCTAAAGCAGTAAAGCTATGCTTCTGCCTCATACGTCTGTTAGGTGGACTTGAGTTTCACATTGATGCTCCAACAATAGAATCAGTCCTCCTCCTGATCCAGCAGCCACCTCCCTGCAGTCAAGGTGGGGCTCAAATTCCAAACACAGGAGCAAGGAGCAAAGTAAGGAGATTCTTCACCACACTCAGAGCTACTACTACTACTGTCACATAATGTAGGGCACTGGTCATGTAAACCTTTTGAGAACACCATGGAGCAAACACTTGCAAATTTATGTATATTTGTGTTGTTAGATTTTGGTATTTATTTAGTTTAGACAGACTAACTTACAATAAAACTGTCCATTCAAAGCTCCTGCTCACTAAAAACACTCCAAAAGATGTTTGATACTCACAAACTGTATTTTACTTCACACGGACAATGCAAAAAAGTTGCAGGCCTATTTACGTGCATGCACCTGTGCTATTGAGTCACGTGAAAATGAGAAAGGCTGACAACAACAAATGCAAACGTAAGTAACATGAGACCTAAAAACAGAAAGTGCAGCACAGACAAAAAGATGGCAGCCTACATACTAAAGCCCACGTTCTCAGGCAGAGGACAGTGTGTTACTGATGAGGACCCAGTTTCCTAAAAGCACCTTCCCACACAGACGCCTGCACAGCTCAACAAGGCCAATGTGATCAGAAAGAATTAAAAAACGTCCACTGAGCAGTGAAGGAACATCCCGGTGGTCGTGACCAAATGTTCTGCCTGTTTTGTTGGAATTTGTGGGACGTGAACACAGATTTCATATTTTTCTATAACAGCCCCATACCAGAGCTGCAGAGCAGGACTGCATATCTGCTTCCCCATCTTCCAAAACAGGAAATCACAACACTCCACCCGATCCCAGCATGACACCATCTCCTCCTCTGACCCCCACACCCTCCTCATCCACTGAGGAGTAGAGAGGAACAGTTTCTCTGAGATCATTCTAGGCTTCAGCTTACAAAGCCCAGGAAACAAGTGGATCCCCAGAAACCACCCTTCAAGGCAGAACAGGGTTGAAATTACAAGCCAAGTAGTCTAGCAGCCTATTTTATCCAGCATGTACCCAGTCTCTGTAGGGTGGTGAGTCTGGGTGGTATCAGAGCCTCACAGAAAGACACTCTCTGGATTAAAAGTGGTGCCAAGGGCACAGGATCTGTGTGGGATTTAACAGAGCACTTTACTCACTGAACATATTGTATTTAAGGTCATAGATTGCTGTCAGAGGGTTTGTTCTGAGGCTCAAGGAAACTCTACAGGGACAAAGAGAGCTTGATACACCACACTGCAACTGAAAAAGTGAGTGAGACACTGATGTCTTTTATATTATAGAAACAGAATCAGTCTAAGACAGACATTTTCAATTCAAAATTATATTATTAAATTCAATTATGTTTTATTTAGGGCTGCTGCCGCATTAACGTGATCCGCAAAGGTAAGTCTAATTGGACAAACTGCCTGAGATGCATAACAACTAAAGAAAATTAAAACAGGTCATGAAGCAGAACTCCATTCAAAAAATGAAAACTAACAACAATCATAACTAATGATCAAACATGCTGATAAAATTAGATTAACCATCTTTTCATTTGAAATAAATCTAAAAGTCAAGTTCATAAAGTGACTTTATTTGTATTCATTTGATTCCCAATCAAGATTTTGTAAAATAATCGTTTGACAAGTCTAGCACAAATACTGTAAAAGTACGGAAATGCTCAATCCATGAAGAAATATTCTTAAACCATTTTCAGAAACTGTGCATTAGAAACAAGTTGTCAGGA
Organism: Synanceia verrucosa; assembly: GCA_029721515.1. Taxonomy (NCBI): domain Eukaryota; kingdom Metazoa; phylum Chordata; class Actinopteri; order Perciformes; family Synanceiidae; genus Synanceia; species Synanceia verrucosa. The sequence continues at coordinate 19,566,387 of CM056560.1, read as the reverse complement.
TTTCAGCAAGATTTACACCATTATGGAGTTTCATACAGTTTACATTCTCAATGTTTGGTAAATGGTAAACGGGTGTATGTGAATTATAGCAGCTGACAGGAAGTAAACATGGACCAAGCTGGAGCCCAGCAATGTAATTCAGTTGAAATGTGCTAAGTCTAAGTGTTTCACAGGGTAAATAAAGGCATATTCAGGTATGAGGAAAACAGTTTTGAACATTGCAGCATGTAAACATGTTCTAGCAGAAACATAAAATATAAGAATGAGAACAAAGAATAAAGTACGTACTGGCAGAACAGTGCTTTGGGCTAAATGCTACCAACTTGCTTAGCAGGTGTACAGGTCACTATAGCCAATACCTTAGTATGTTGACATCAAAATTTGTTTTGCATTAAAAGTTCAGCAGAGGCTGATTGGGGTGTCACTGGTTTGCAGATATTTAATCATAAACTACTAAATACTTTTCATACTTTTCAAATTCCAACTTTAACATGCAAAATCTGCTATTCATGTTCAATTGCATTTTTTTTCGCAATGATAAACTATTATTGCAGACTTATAAAATGCAGTAAATTATAAAAATAATGGCCAGATATTGTAATTTCCAAGTCTTCTGACTAAGCAAGAAAGGTCCAGACATTTTGAAGCTCAGGTGTTAAAGGGTTGAATGTCAGATAATTACGGTGAACAGTCATTAGGAGGGCCGCTCAAGAGGGATGCTCAGTGACGCTCCAACAATGGCTCAACAGGAGCAGGTTAACGGTTTAGAGGATGCAAGGCAGGTGGAGTGGTGCCACTTCATTTGAATAATAAACTAGACACTCTCTGTGACGTCTCTCTTCAGTGATATGAGCACCATGGGTAAAGCTAGTAACGTGGCCTGAATTCCTGCCTTGTCAGCATGAATAGCAGACGGGCCGTGAGACCCAGAACACATTCCACATCTGGATGCGATGAGCTCTAACCTCACCAACTTCCCTCCGAATACGAACACAAACGAGCATTGTGTCTTAAAAACCACACCTCCTCAGGCCCACAGTGGTGCAAAACCAAGGAAATGGTTCTTTTTTTGTAAAAAGTTAAAAATAACAAAGGCTACAAATCTGTAGCTGTCTGAGAGGACTGCTCAGACACTTTACACTGGAAATAAAATAGTTTTAGCAGTCAGTATTGCTCTTAAACACCAGCTAATCACATTTTGATGTAGCTTTAAGCCAGAGATGTACATTAGATAAACTTGTGACCTGTGATTATAGTTACACTTGAACAAAGACAACGACAGATGATAGGATAAATATTTTGTCAACTCAACAGAATATCAGGATATCTTCATAATCATAGGAAAAAAAATCTTTTGACAAGATTGTAAAACACATGAATTGTGATCACAAGAGGAAAAACAAATAAATACCTGCACATCCTTCTCCCAAAAAATATGTGTGATCACTTGTAAAAAGTGCTTGATGGGGTTGTTTATGTGTTATGCAGCATTAAATGAGTCAATGAGCAAAAGTAGATTGCCATAAACAGAAGCAAGAGCAGCAGCTACATCCTGATAGCAGGGCTAAATGACTTTCAGAACTGGCAAATCATGAGGAGGACTTGAGCTAGAGAAACCAGGTTGACAAACACAAATAATCCCTCATTTTCTCCATTAAACCACAATTAATTTGTCAAGTTTAAGTTAAGTCAAGTAAATGCTCAATCAGTTATATAGGTCAATATTACAAATTCACAAAAAAGCACTGTCACCTCACAGCAAGAAGGTACCGGGGCCTTTCTATGTGGAGTTTGCATGTTCTCCCCGTGTCTGTGTGGGTTCTCTCTGGGTACCCCGGCTTCCTCCCACCATCCAAAAACATGCATGGGGATTAGGTTAATTGGTTAATTTAAATTGTCTGTAGGTGTGAATGTGAGTGTGAGTGGTTGTCTGTCTCTATGTGTCCTGTGATGAACTGGAGACTTGTCCAGGGTGTACCCTGCCTTTCACCCTAAGACAGCTGGGATAGACTCCAAAAGACCCAGCAGATTTGGTCACATTTTCAGTTGACCCATAATAAAATCCTAAAAGAAGCAAACTCCATGAATGTTTTTTGTGACAAAGAAGTATCTGTTCCAATCACTCTATCAGAGAAAAATCAGAGTTGTAGAAATAACTGGAAACTCAAGAGAGCCATGACATTATGTTCTTTACAAGTGTATGTAAACTTTTGACCACAACTGTAGATAGTATATCCACACACACACACACACACACACACACACAGCTAGCATATAATATTTGCTGAGGTACATTTATGTTATCTAGGACTGTCCAGTCACACTGTTATGTAACTTCTAACGTCCATTAGACTACATTCTCTCTTGGCAGCAGCTACTGAAAGTCAGTCTGCTCTTAACAAAGGATTTGTCTGGATGTATCTCACACTCACACACACACACACACACACACACACACACAGCTGCACTCAGCAGATGGAGGTTCAGTTTTCAGGCTGCTGCTTTTTTCACAAACAGCTTGAATAGGGATGTAGAAATAAGACAGAAATGGCATGAAAAGGAGTGGCTGTAAAATACAAAATAAAAACTAGAAAAGCACTCAGGGAGTTACTGAGTTATTTTGCAAACCATCAAACAAACAAACCATGGTGAAAACATAACTTCCTTAGCGGAGGTAATAATAATCTAGTATATGAATCATAATATCAGTGCTGCAAGAACCACTCGACCAACACCACGAAGAATCCCTGAAGTGCAGAAAAAAAGAACTGAAACTAGAAACTTTACTCTCTTGGGAAGAAACTTGATTAATAAGGAACATGACATGTTCAATAAGCTGCTAAATCATGTGCGTTGCTTGCTAGTGTTTTGACCTGGTAGTGTTTGTGCAGCTTCTTCCTGACAGACCCTGCAGGGGAATTCACCCGACACCCACCTTTCCTGGAATCTGCTCTACACTGATAGCCCAACATGCAAATGCCTGACTGCCAGTGTCCTCCCACACCACCCATTCTGTATGTAAGCTGCTCTGCCTTCATTTGCTGAAGAAACTGCTGAATGAAGTTTAGACATGAAATGACAATGACATGACAATGAAACATTTATGTGGTTGTTCTGGTGCTCTTGGTCTTTTAGAGTCTTTCTATAGCAAACAGGTAGAGGAGAAGAGTGATGACTAGGCGTTAGATGTTGGGCTGCAAATAACTTTTTCTTTTTTTCCTTTTTATAATTTATTTTCACAACCTCACTCACATTTACAGGTATACAAAAACCCAGAAAAGCAGCAGATCGCTCATACTTGCAAAGAACATTTGTAATTTTTGCATCAGGGCAATTTCTTTTTGACATTTACAGCCTTCAGAGCTGTCACTAGCAGAATCTATAGACACAGAATCTATAGACACAGCGTCAGCGTCGTGTCACAGTTGGGGGCGGGGCATTTTGAGGGGGAAAACAATCCTTTCGCCTTGGCCCTGAGCATTGTAACAGGCAGATTTTAAATTTTGATATTAAGGCTAAACGAGCACGTCATACACTGACTCACTGCAGCCCATTGACAGGGATAGATACAGTATGTTAAAAATAACTTTGATAGGATCAGATTCTTGTCCGTGTCTTATTAAAGAGTGGACGAATGATCCGACTGAATGGCCTGATGTTTCATACCCTGATATCTTCTGCTACCTGGTTGAATGACCCGGTAAGAGGCAAAATCACTTTAACCTCACATAATTTCTATGTCCGACAAGGAAATTAGCACGTTTTAGTGAATTTGTTCACCACACAATGGTTGTTATTGCACAATAGCCATCATGAGCTGCATACATATTGGTTATTGATGACTCACACAGGGATTTACACACACAACAGTGTAAAGAACTATCGGTCCCTGGAGGCACACAACTTTTTTCAAGTGGTTTTGTTGTGCTACAACATAAACTACCTTCAAGGTAGCACAGTGAGGGTATGTAGTCTGGGTGGGCCATGTCCTTGTTTTTTAAGCCTAGGGCAAGACAGCTCATGAACGAAATGAGAGGGGGATACAAGGGGAGATAATGAAATACATTTTAACGGCAGAAAGCTCGGAAGCTTCCACCAGTGTTGTTAGCATAGCTGTGTTTTTGTATACTCGTTAGCTTTTGTAACGAGGCAATGTAGTAGTTAGTTAACTTCTATTAAAACTAGTAATTTACATTTACAAATTTACATTTATGTTAACTATGAAAACACTGTTTTGTGTGAATAATGTTGTCATACATGTAATGAAGTGCTCACTACAGATGTACATGTTTGGATTTTGGATCCCACAGGTGGCCAAACTCATCCTCCCGTATCGCTTGAAGCCACCGGGTTCTTCTCTTAGGCTCTGTGCTTCGGTTTGACAAAATATAAAACTTTAGATATTGATTTTTTTTTTATCTTATTTGTTGTGCAAAAGGGCACACAGCAACTCCAGAGCATTGATGAAAATGGTTTATTTTCCCCCTCGGTGCAAACCGTTTGTGACGTTTTGTGGGCGTTCCCTTGCTTGCCGACTGTATCTATTATCAGTTTAAGCTAATGTTGCCCCATGATTTGGTTTTATTAATGTTTCAAACAAACAAGCTTGTTTTAAAATGAGAATCTTGTCAAAGTGTGTTAAATGGCGACATGCAGGATTTCATGCTAAAAGACTGAGCATAAAGCTAACATGTCCAAGGCAATAAAGTGGTTAGCATTGTCGCCTCACAGCAAGAAGGTACCGGATTCGAATCTCTGTGTGAAGTTTGCATGTTCTCCCCGTGTCTGCGTGGGTTCTCTCTGGGTACTCAGGCTTCCTCCCACCATCTAAAAACATGCATGGGGATTAGGTTAATTGGCTAATTTAAATTGACCGTAGGTGTGAATGTGAGTGTGAGTGGTTGTCTGTCTCTATGTGTCCTGTGATGAACTGGAGACTTGTCCAGGGTGTACCCTGCCTTCCACCCTAAGACAGCTGGGATAGGCTCCAGCCCCCCCCATGACCCTATGAGGATAAGCGGTAGATAATGGATGGATGGATATATTGTCACCAGTAGATGAAGAAGTGTTCAAAAACATATCATACAATCATACAATGCTCAAATCAGTTGACAGCTTTAACTGGTGACTGATCATCCAAAACTGGGACTGTCCCTGGAAATTGGGGACATCTGGTCACCTTATTATAAATACATGACATCTGCATTTAAAGCATCCCGAAGCGGAGCAGTACCAGGGGAGCAACTATGGGGTTAGGGGTCCCCATACTCTCTGATAGCACTGTGTAATTATGAATCCCCCTACTTTTCTTAACCCACACTGTGTAGCTCACTGAGGTTAGGCATTCATTTTGAATGGTTAGGTTTATAGCATACCTGAACACGTAGGGTTCCCATTAGCGAGTGCTAGCATGGACGTTTGGCAGAGTGTTTTAATGCTAACTCGGACAGGTCTTACCAAGAAAACCAATGGGATTCATAATAACAGTAAATCATTCAGGAGCAGCATGTGCCGTTTGTTTTTCTAACCTTAAAGCTTGTTTAACTTTCCACTTGTGACTAACTACTGATGGTAGTAAGTTAGCTGTGCGTGCTAACACTTCCAGCTCATGTTAGAACAGATAAACATACTGTTTAACTTCTTCCTGACACTCACATTAAACCCTCGTGTCTTTGGTTTTGGAAAGTCTAAAGTCACCTCAGGTCCTCACCTCTCACACTACCGTCTGCACCTCAGTGGTTTAATCAGCATCTAAAATTAAATCTCATCCTTCACTTCCACTGACTGTGACTGGAACATGCTGATTCAGAAGTACACTGTGTGGAAACTGATGAATACCAGAGAGAATAAAACGTGTCAGATGTTCAGAAGAAAAGAGCTATTTGGACCTGACGTATCTCCATTTGCTCTAATATACGACCCAGAGCACTACATCACTGTGGCACCCCCAACTTCCTCTAAAGGGCTTCATAAATATTAGAAACTGTCCAGTGAAGCAGCATTGGCACAGTCCTCCACCTCTGCAACACTAAATGTCACAGTAGTGTGACATTTAGTGTTGCAGGTCATCTGTACACACAGTGACTTTTGTTTGCCGTTTGTGTCGAGTTGAACAGGTTTTGAAGCAGCTTGTTTTCTTTCCTCCACCTCACCTGAGCAGCTAATTGATGGCTCCTTTATTATTATCAGATTTTACTGCCACTACTCATTCCTGCCTTTGGGTTTTATCACCATGCAAATAAAGCTCGCCTTAAACAAACAACCCTGAGCCTATTATTACTGTATCACTAGAGCCACAAGATAACAAATCACACAGTTTTACTTTTAAGGTTGTTACTGAGAGCACAGTCAAAGATATTAAACACACAGAAACGCACAGAAAGATATTAAAAGAAAAGCCCATCATCTTTTTCTGCAAAATAATGCTGTGCTGTGTGTGTAAGAATTATTGTCTCTATTGAAAATAGTTTAATCATTAGTTAATTTCTCAGATATGTTTTGACTGGCTTACATGCTTCTTAATTAATTTAAGTATTTCATTTTACAGCTGTTTGTATTCAGACAACTTGTTTTTTTCAGAGGTTTGACTTGATCAAGGAGGTAATGCAACAGTGATGGTGACAATACTGCAATATTTATATTATGAAATGGGTGTCTGTGACACGAAAAGTTGCTTAGACACTAATAAATGAAACTATGGACACAATTCAGAAAACATGAAGCTCATGTACATAGAAATAAAATCTATTTCTATCTTCATGGGTCAACTTATACAGACAGATACACTGATAAAAAAAATCCATTGATTTCATTTAAATAGAAATGTTGAATCAACCAGGACTTAAACCTTGCATATCACCACTCTAAGTATTTTAGAAAACACATGAAGACTCAGCAGGCTCACTAAATCAAAGTGATGCTTTGTGATATTGACTTCTACTTGTGGAAAAAAAGAAAATGAAAGATTAACCTCATGAGCAAGAGTCAAAAATACATTATGAGGTTTGATTCGGTGCTAAAACTCAAACATCACATCACTGAGCCTCAACAGGTTCAGCTCACAAACAGCAGCGCATTACAGCTCCTCTTAACTTAATACAAATGTTGAGCTTCAAAGAGAAGTGAAACTATTTTATGGGTCTTAGAGATACTTGACTTGGCGTCAGCTGGGGCAGGAGACTGTAAGTGTGAGGTTAGACAGAAGTGAGAGCTCTAGTCTGTAGCTTGCTCCTCATCTCTGCTTGAGGCTTCATCATGAATGTATTATAAGAAATGAATATCGCACCACAAGATGCCATCTATTCAGGCGTTAAAACATTCTCTGAAGATGTGCAGTGGTCTTTCTCTCCTCAGCCCATAGACTTTACAGTGTGGTGATTTTTATATTTCTTTTCCCAGCTTGAGCAAAGTTTTACAGATTTAAATCTGCCATGGATCTAACCCTTATAAAAGGAGCAGTGCAGCCTGCTCTTATTATAGATCCACGGGCTACTTTAGCAGCTACTGGCATAACATACCAAACATGAGTTTTGTGGTTGACATGAGCAGTGTTGACTGTGGAAAGTGTTGCTATAGACCAGCCTAGATTCACAGAATACCACATGGAGACACTGAATGTTCAAGACACCAAACTGCTGACACAGACTGGCTCTAACCTTCAAGTGACCAGCACAAACTGGAGGAGACTGGTTCCCCTTTCAGCTCATAATCACAGGTCTGCCTGAGTGAAAGCACAGATGGGATGGCTGCTATGGTTACTTTTATCAGGAACTAAAATAGGGCATATTTGTGTTTATCATAGAGCCAATATCTTCAAAATGTGCTCAGGAAACAGGGCGTTAGAATGACGGGGGAAGTCCTGGACTGATTCTGATTCATACTGGACTGAAAATACTCTGGCACCTGTACAAATACACCTACTGCTGGTGCTGTTTTTATTCCTAGGTCACCAAATGATGCAGCTTGTGTTGAACTTGCCTTGAAAAACACCAACTGTCCTTTTCAACATGAAAAAGTGTGTTCTGTCTGGCTAGCAGAAGGTAAACAAAGAGCTGCCACATCTCATTCCGATCTGGTGGCAGGAAATGATTCAGGTTTTTCTGTCAGGCTCTTTCGATCACAAACTGTTTTCTATGCTGTAAAATTATGCACTGATCTTCAGTCAAACAGGGATACAACGTCAAACTTTGCAGCTTGGGCTTTTGTAAAACAACATGTTATGCTACAAATACCTCAGAGCTCTGGGATCATGAATCTGTTAGATAATCCCTGGAATTGGGACAGACATTAATCCCTCCACTGCTCTATGTCATGCCTCAGCTACTGGGAAACAACATTTTAAGAGTCCACAACAAAACAAATGCCTATTATGGACACCCTGCAGGGAGGGAGGAGTGAGTTTTCTAGAAGGTCTGGGTGTTTTGGTGGGGGAGCCCTCAGATGTGCTCAGAGTTAGTTTGGTATCTGTGGAGGAGGGAGGGTGTGTCTGCAGGGCCCTGATGCAGCACCACACATCTGACAGCTGTGTTTATATCTGAGAACAAACTGAGCAGCAACAGAAACAGGACAAAAGCACACTGGACACACCATGATGAGTTCAATGAACATGGGACAACAAATGGCACATGAAGTAGATTCATGCAAGCTTTTGGTCACCCTCATGTGCATGCTGACACACACACACACACACACACACACACACACACACAGTAAGGCATGTATGGACAGCTGAACTTACTCGTTTTTCACGCATCTAGTCTCATGAAAGACCTTCTCCAGCTGGATCACCGCCTGTCCCAGGAACACATCCAGCCCCATGAGCGCCCGGTGCATCACGATGAGGACCAGCTCGTTGCTCCCGGCCGGACAACTGCTCTCCAGCACGCCGGGCTGCAGCTCGAAGCAGCACTCCTCCCTCCACTCCGGCTCGGTGGTCTTCTCCACCACGCCGGTCGAGTATTTCTCCTTCCCCAGCTGGATGATGGTGTACACGTCGCTGGTGCCGTGCTTGCCCTTGCCCCGTAAGCCCCTGCCTCTCAGCACCGTCACCTGGACGTGTGTCGGTAACCATTTCTGGTCCTCCTCTACGGTTAGCGAGGACATGTCCCCTTCCTCCAGACAGACAAACTGACCCGCCGCGCACAACGCGACGAGGCGAGGCGAGGCTACCGGGCAGAGGTGTTGGTGTTGTCCGCCGCTTCCTCCCTGCTCTCGCGTGTGCACAGTCACATCAGCTCCAGGGTCGGCGGGCGGTGCCGCATTATGGCCGTCTGTCTTCTCTGTAAAGTTGCCGTGGCTGCCGGTTGTTTTGTGTCCCGGCTGCTCCCGTGTTTCGCAGCAGTGTGCTCTGCTCTGCGGCAGCGGCAGCAGCGTCCGTCCCCGCACCGCACCGCACCGCACCGCACCGGACGGCGTGTCTCTCTCTGCTGCTGCCGCACGGGCCTCTCTGCGGGCAGCGACGTCACGCCTCTATCCTCCTTCTTCTGCAGGACGAGGAAGTTCAACACAACACGGTGCATGTACAGAGACTGTAACACAGGCCAGCCCTGGAATGTAGGGTGTGATGTTTTAACCAGATCAAGTCCACACCTCTGACAGAAATGTGCTGTGATCACTGTTCACTCTGCCTGATGATGGAGTGCTTTACAAGTGACATAACTGCCACAGGAAGTGCTTACATCTACACATGAGGGCCTGAATAACTCACACAACACTTGTTATACACACGTCATGTCACAAGTGATGAAATGGACTGGATGTATAAAGATTATTTTAATTATTGATTGATAAATCATCAGAAAAGTGTCCCTCCATAGTTTCCTGTAGTGTGTGACAGTCAGTGACGTGTATAAATTTTTTGAAGGCCAGGGGCAAAAAGAAAAAAAGGGCACCTACAGCGTGTTCACACCAATGAAGAGGTCACTTAAGGCTATTTCATACTCAGTAAACGGTGATCACCTCTTCACGAAATGGTGAATATGTGTCAAGGCACTCATACTCGGTGGTTGTCTTTAAGGACTGGCAACTTGGTGCGCGAGCCTAACCAACCGATCTCTGGACCAATCAGTGAATGCAGTGATATGCTGCGGTGGAGCGGTGGTCAGTAAAAACAAGCAGATGTGTTAGGATGAGCGGTGGAAAGCTATTCACCGCGGTGGAGTGACGTCATTTTGTTGTTCTCCGACCACCGCGGTGAACAGGAGATCACCGTTCACCGAGTATGAATCAGCCTTTAAAGGGACACTATGTCATTTTTTACGTATTTTATTACCTCAAATCAACGTCTCCATTCATTAATAGATCCTCATTAGTGTAAAATAACATATGCCAACAATCTGACTTATCCTCCTGGGCGAAGAAGGCTTCCATGTCTTTCTGGTCTACAAAAACTACGAACTGCCGAGAGGGACATAAAGCACTACCTGCTAGTACCTATAGGACAAAATGCGTTTTTGCGATTCATTTTTCACGGAGAAGCAGCGTGGAGAAGACGTGTTACCTACCCGGCACTAAACTAAAACTTGCACTGCAGTTTTGGTCGTAATGCAAGACCGCGGCGAAGGAGAAGGAATCTTCATCACCAAAAAAGCGTAAAAGGGAATTAAAAAGACAACGGGACCGGAGAATTAGCAAAACAAGGGTAAACATCGGGGTCGCCTTTCCCAGGTGGAAAGTGCTCATGACTGAGAAAGATTTCCAAAGGGACGCTGAACTTGCCTGCTTTCTTCTCCACAGGTAAGTCAGGTCACTGTGTAAATTAAAACGTCTCATTGCTTGGTTGTTGGCGGCATAACAGTAGATCACATAAAGCATAAACCTCGTTGGTGGATGGTAACGTTAGCATATGTTTGATTGAGTAAGCTAAGGGTATTTCATGCTATTGTCTACTACCTGCTCACACAAATGATTCTATGCAGTTTGAAATAACGTACCTCATCACCCCAGTGAAAACTCAATGAATTGGTGTTTGAAAATATGTTGTTGTCAACAGCCTCGTGAATCTTGATTTTCGACCCATTCCGCGAATGTAATATCACATTTAACCACTAGATGGGAGAAAAAAAAATACATAGTGTCCGTTTAAGCATGTTTTTACCACCCAAGAGGACAATTTAGTGTATTATGCCAACAAGGGGTGCACTTTAGCACATTATTTTGCCTCCCAAAAGGCCAATTTAGCATGGATTTTTTTTAACAATCAGAGTTGTTTAACAGGGTATACAAGTTAAAAAAGCTGAAACCCTTGAATATAATTATATACATTTTTGCTTGAAAACTGATTTAAATGATTAACTGAATGAATAATTTTCTGTGGTTAAATCCACTCTAATCTAAAGTGCCAGAAGTAAGTCTTAATTTGTTCTTCTTGTGCTCAGGTGTACATACAGTAATGAACTAGGAGGTAGACCTGTTTTAAAGTATACATGCTTATACTATAGCATATTTGCTTTCATCAAGACTATTAAGAGGGAAATGCCTGGAAAACAGGTAGTTTCACTTGACAGAACAACTGTATCTCCGGTCCACTTGTTAGCTTTTCCCAGAGCTTCCAAACACACGATCTATTATTACAGTGGATGGTGTTTTGCTCGGTTGACACTGATATGGATCTGTTAACATGCTTGGCATAGCTGCACGTTTAAGACAGTATGAGAAAAATAACTTCGTTTTTTTTTTTTTTTTACATCATGTAAAATGTTTTGGTAGAACCACAATATACAAGTATTTACCTGAAAATGAGTACATGATAAGGTCCTTTTTGATGATCCTGATCCGTCAGCTTGTCTTCTTTAAAGCCATGGCATGTTTGATATTTGACAGTTTTGTCTGTCCAGTCTTTTTAACTGCTAAAACTGCTGTATATGCAGAAGTTGAATGCACAGACATGTACTCTAAAGCCATCATTGGAGCCTTGTTATGTCTTGGCAGAGTTTAGTCTGCGCTGTCTGACAGAAGATGATGATCAGATAACAAATGTACATTAGTGCTTTGCTAAAGGCTCTTTGGCAAGGGAAATAACTTCACAATAAACTATTCTGATTTCTCTGATCAATCCTCCATGCTGTAACCTCCTAAACCTGATTGTCTTTACCTGTTTTGTTTGACAAATATTCCCACATCCATATCTCAATCCATCCATCCTTTCAACCTCACATGCTCTCTCACAGAACCGGCCCTAACCAATGTGGCACCCAGGGCAAGATTTTATATGGTGCCCCCTTCATTCGGCAATTTATATACGCTTACAAAAGAAACCAAATAGCATTGTTTTTACCATTGTCTTTAATTTATAAAATAACATGTCACATAATTTACATGCTTAAAAAATTACAAAAAAAAAAACCAAAAAATCAGATTTTTTGCACCAATTGATTCCTAGAAAATTCCTAGAAAATTGAAAATCCTAATGATACATGTTGTCTCTCTTCTTTACACAGTAAAGAACCTTCTATGCTGCCCACCTACAGAAATATGTCCTTACCAGTTATTTCCTGGTTAGGATACCATGGTGAGGATGATCACTCAGAGGCAGGTTATCACTGTGCTGGATAACTGATGCTTCATTTCATTAATGTATCTTTACTTCCCCTCTTTCTTTCTTACATTTTCTGTTATTTCTCTCAAAATGTTTTTATGACCTGAACTTTATTCATAAATGAGAAATGACACCTGTAAACATTATATATTTGCTTGTTAGCATTAGTATTGTGTAAATGTTAGCTGTTAGCATGTTGGAGCCATTCACTGTGTTTCCCTGGTAACGCTGAGGGTTTGCTAATATTCATTACCATCCCATAAACTGGAGCAAAGGCTGTCTACAGCCCCAGTAAATTTTAAATAAAATTACCTGTCCGCTCAGCTCATCGCAGCTTTTAGCTCAGCTAGCCAGAATGCAAACATTAAGTCATGAATAGTATAGCTTACGGTTGAAAAATAAAGAAATATGATTCAATAGTGTTTGACAACAAGACAAGCTAGCTATCCAGCCATGTCACTGAGTCCCCTGAATCAATACACACTACACTACACTAGCATGAAAACCAGTAAATATACAAATTTGTCAGTCTGTTTTCTGCAATCAGTAAATGTAAATGATGTTCCACAAGAAATCAGTGCACCAATTAAGATCAATTTTAATCAATCAATTTTAATTGACAATTAAAAATTAAAATAAAAATAAAAAAAACACTGAATTATAAACCATTTAAATAGCTCACAAATAGTAGTACTATAAAATGAATAAAAATGATAAAAATCAATAACCCAGTCAGGGTTGGTGAAGCGACAAGTTCACTGGAAATACTTAGGTGTCCTCTTGACAGCACATCAACACTTCAGCCTGTTTCTGCAATACGTCAGTGTGGATCCATGTTGGACATGGTGGGGCCCACAGTACACAGGACACTGTTACAGCATATATCTCAAAGCGCAAATAATAGCATACAGGCTATTGGACTATTGGTTATGTCATGAGAAGCCCATAGTTTGATTACATTATTAACTGTGATAATTTAAGGTGAATCTGTCACTGATATGACAGTCTTTGGCACCGTGTTCTTCGTCAGCAGGATTTTCCAAACACACTTCAAAGGTCATGACATCAAGTCAACCACATCTGAGATGCAGCCGGCTGATATTTTTGGCACATCCTGTTAGTGTTTTCATGATGGTTTCACTATACAGTATTAGATGTTTCCAGAACATGACAGCAAACCCAATGACAGAAGATTATTGCATATTGTAAGGTTCAAAAAATCCCTTGGGTGTAAAGACAGCTTTGCCATGTTAATGATGTGAACCTCTGGAAATGAAGTTCTTTGTCAATGATAGTTTATTTGTGGAGCTCTTTATAATTCTGTTTTGCATACCAGTAGCCTTTTCTCTCCCTTGCTTTCTTTTTTGTCACATTCTGCTCTTCCTTGCTGTCATTTTAAGAAGAATTCCCAGTCGACTTGTCTGCTGAACTCACTTGACATGCTGCTGTGGAAAGCCTTGTACGACACAGGGCGTCTGAGGTTACATCTGCCTGAGAGTGACTGATGGGAGGACTGTGCCACATAATGTTGCTGCTGGTCTTGGTGATGCAGTGCACAGCTCACATGTGAGAAAATCAATACATGAAGTCAAGAATCTGCTGCAGCTTGCCCCGAGGAAAGTGGACAGCCTCAGCTTTACGTCATATTCCAGTCTATTTATTGACAAACAAGTTGATGGGATCTATAACTTAGGTTAGACATACTTTTTTTGTTAATTTATACACAAATCAATGACATGTATGTCTTTTCTACAGTAGATGTAAATACATTACACCATAGACAGACCAGAGTCCAGGTGTGGAAGCAAAAGCAGCAGATCAGGAGCAGGTTTACCACTTTCAGTGATTCAGTAATGTTGTCAGGACATTCATTTGTAACTGTATGATTTTTTTTTTTTTACTTTTGCAGAGCTGGCTTTTCAGTTTAATAGGACATTATTGTTTGTTAGATTTGCATAAAATAGAAATTTGCCTTTGGCATTGACACACAGACCACACATCTTAAAGTCTTGTGACCAAGTGGCAGTAATAATAGTATTAATTAATAAAAGTGCTGGGTGGGTTGTTGTTCTACTGGTGTGTTCTCCATTAAAGGTATGTAAATTTTAGTGACATGCTGTGTGCCGGGAGAATTTCCCCAGAACCTAGAGCTGTTTCCTATAGTGTAGGACAACAGCAGAGCGTATGTGTGTACAGTATGTGGGCCAGTGAAGCAGAAGACAGTTAGTTTAGTTTTAACAATATTAAGAAAATGTCTCCAGAGGGACATCTGTGTTCAAGATGCTCATGATGCTCATGTTCAGGTCAGGAGGTCACATGTTGTACGCATGTTTTCTAAGTAGAGGTGTGAGAACCATGGGTCGTTAAGAGATGTGCCATGAGGTGTTTTTGGTCCGATGGTTGCTGTCTTCCAGTCCTGGGTACAAAGCTGAGGAATAGGGTGGAGATAAATCCCAGCACATTTTTTTTAAAACCTTTCTTCCGAGTCCACCGAGCAGCTCCACTAATGTACCTGACTGGAGCAGGTGTAGACAAAGTCCTGCGCTTAAAAACACATCATATAGTGGTCTGCTGCCACCCTCATATGAAATATTGCGTGATGGAGCAATTTGTGCTGACAAATTTTGACTGGGTATTTTGACAGAAGCACTTGAGATTTTCCACCCAGGTAAAGACCGAGTAAACAGACTGTTCTCTGAAGTGGCGACCAGAGGGAGGGAGGCACTTAACGAATCTTTGTGTCCATGAAATTTGAAGTAGAAGGAGAGGTTTTAGTAGAAAGTGTTGGAGACACAGCAGCCGCCTGTCCCATTTCCTCTTTATTTCTCATCTTTTCTGTGCTGTCATCAACTGATTTCCACCTCCACCTACTATTTAATATCTGCCACACAAAGAGAGACATAAAATTATAAAAATAGTTTTTATAAGAGACAGCTTTATGGACTGCACTTTAACAGGTCCATGGTTCAGTATATCGTTTCTCTCAGTTTCATTATTCCACAGTGGTCACATTATTTCAGATAGCAGGAATCTGTCCATGATTATGTTTCACAGGAAGTTAATTTCAGTGGAGGCAATAATGAGGTTTGAGAGTAAATTAGTTTTGAGGGGTTGCAGGTGTCAAAGCAAAGGTTGTGATTTCTCTCAACTGAAAAAATAACAACCAAAGAAATCCAATATAGAGGGAAAGTGTCTGTGAGAAATTGTCTAATCTGAGTCCTTGTGTGAGCTGGAAGGTGCCACAGAAATATTTCAAGGGTTGCCAAGATGGAGTTTTGGCTGTAGGAAGATGTGATTTTGGCAGAGTGATGAAGCAGGTTTGGTTGGTAGAAGTCCAGATCTCTGTGGGCAGCAGGCAAGTGTCATGGCTGTTACATCCAGACTTGTGTCAAGCAGCATTAGCAAATGCCAAAGCAGTTTTTACCTTACTGATGGGAGGAAGGAAATATGGTGCTTTTTAAACAGACGTTTGGAGTGAATTTAGTGAAGACCTTTTGTGTCTAACCTGTAATAACATAAAAGTATGCAAAAGTGCTTGACCGCAGTGCCACTTTGATTGCATCACATAAATGCCTGAGCTGTATCCATGCAAATCAAAACACGGTGAATGTGCAGGAATGGACGGCACGCTTTGCATAAATTATGAGGACTTGCTCATCCTTTACCCACACAGCCGAACGTTTTGACATCTTTTATTCGTTGCATTGATGCATTCCCAGCTCTGTAAACACACATCCTGCAGAAAACAGTGAACTTGAGCTGCACAGATCCCAGCTGAGACAAACAGCGTCCTCTGTTGGGCATCACAGGGCATCTCCAACAACTAAAATGTACTCATTCCAGCTCAGTGAAAAAAAAAACTGAAAATCTAACATTCAAATGACTTCATTTCACAGGTTTCACTCATGAAAGCAAGATGTCCTCCACAGCACTGAAATGCCTGCATGCCAGCCCTCATACCCCACCCATTACTCACCAACCAGAATCACCTTTATTGTATGCAGGTGTGTGTGTATGCATATGTACGCTTATACAGTACTAAATACAAAAGGAACAGACAACAGCACACAAGGTGAATAAAGAACCTAAAGGTGATATATCCAGACTGTTGGTGTTGTCTGACCAAAACCACAAAATATTCAGTTTACTTTTAAATAAGACAGCTGGAACCAGGGAATACAATAGTTACTTATTAATTTTCTCTTGGTTAACTATAGTAAAACTATAACCACCTACTGTAATTGTGTCAGTACTTACTCTTAACAGTGTCCACTATTACTTTCTGTTACATTTTACACTTATTTGTTTTTTTAACTTCCTTTATTTATCTCATTTCATTATATCTGTCACTGGTGATGCAGAACAGCTACTAACAGACCTAGTGAAGTGGTCCTAACTCTTTATGATGATTGAAAATGATTGAAATTGACATGAATTCCTAACGCACCATGGACCAAACTAATCTGTCTAATTAAGATGTTATCCTCACCAATCATGGAGACGACAGAGAGATTTCAACAGAAAGCCCCCGTGAAGAGCTCAGGACCTCATCAAAGAGAGATTCCTCATCTATTCTGGGAGCCGAGCTGCCAGTCATCCCCTCATCAGACCCACCGATTCATATCAGAGCAGCTGTTACATAACTACATCTAATCCACATGTAACATGGATATACACACTCATATACACACACTCTGGTAGACAATGAGGGCCGGCAGCTGCCTGACACACACACACACACACACACACACACACACACACACACAGTTTCTGTGGAGCCAAGAGAAACAAATAAGACGAGACCCCAAGATGGATCCAGTTCAAGCACCAGAGTGCAAATGGCCTACTTAGAGTTTAAACTGGGTAATTAGAAACCTAATCAGGGCTCACTTTCTCACCCCTCATGGACGTAATGAAATGCTCCTGTCCTCGTTTGGGACACTCAGAGCGACACTGGTTCACAGGGCCCAAAACAGCTGCAAGTGCCTGTCAACAAGCAACAAATCAGACGTGTGCTCAAACTTGATTCATACAACATTACTACTGAAAGACAGTATTTACTATTGTCATACAACTAATGAAACAAGACATATTTTAGAACAGAACTGAACTTCACCAGAGTGTAAAATAGTTTTAAAGCAGCCAGTATGTCCAAAAATACTCAGCACAGACCTACAGTTATTGTCTTGTTACCAATAGTCTTGTTCCTCCACCACACCTACATTTAGGAACCAGTAACTATTTTGTTCTGCTCTGATCTGATGCCTGCTATGACATTACACAGTAAATCATATATGACTATATAATAAATTATCTTTGACTCACTAAAAAATAAAACATCAATACAATGTAATGTATGCAGGGTGTCCAGCTATTTAAATTCAGCTCAACTAAACAAGCAAATGACTGATAATCAAATCAAACACAAATATCTTTTTATATTTTATGACTGTGGCTTTTTTTTTAAATTTTTGATCAACAAAAACACACAACAAAGCATGCAATATGAAAACACAAATATAATAAATTATTTATAACACAGTATAATGTAGTTGTAGCATGGTTTTAATAATACATTTGTCAACAATATAACTCTGTAGGCACCGAAAAAGATACTGAGTGACAATATGATATGAATATATAATATGTTAAAATTAAAGAAAATATTTTACATAGATAAACACTTACAAAAATCCATATATTATAGTGTTTTACATTTGTACATGACTGTATATGCAGTAATGCTTGGTTGACAGTTTATTAGGTACAGCTAAAGCTGCAGGCACCGCAGTGAATCCTCCCTTCATGAAGTTCATGATGGTCGCTGGTATAAGCCCACAGACACCACTGTCACTACAACACAGAGGGAGAGCTCAGCCTCCCGTCTGCTGGTGAGCAGCAGCTGTTACTGGCCAGTGAGCACTGGTGATACTGGTGTTACTGGGCTTTATGTAAATCCAAATATTTAGACTGTGTGGAGGAGATCAGATATCTGCTGGACCATAATGAGTTTTTATCTGGACTGAACAGCAGATCACAGAGACAGTGACTCAAACCAAACTCCCCTTTTTATGGCCTCTATGAATTTAGTATAGTGAAATATTTACAGCTAAAGCTGTGATTTCTTTAGCTCAGATTTTGGGTTTTGTGCATTTCTGAACTGAGGGTCTAAAAGACAGAGGTTTTAAGATGATTTTCACATGCATGCATTACCATAACATGAGTTATGGTAATAAGCCCTGTACTGGGTTATTGCACAGCTTTTAGTCAAGTTTAATCAAGAGTTAGTCAGGACAGAAGGTCTGTGGTTTTATTTAAATGCAGGAACAAATTTGTAGCATTCAGATCAGCTCTATTTCATTATGTGAAGGTGTGTGTAGAGATTTATTCTTTCATTCAGCCCCAAAAGCCATGAAGCAGCCCTGCTGCGTTCAGGTGCAAACAGAGTGAGGCTGAAAAGCTTTTTGTTGTGAAAAATAAATAGCTTTTTTCATTTACAAGTATGTGTAAAATGAGTAAAATATGTATAAATATGTTCTGATAGAAACTAGAGATATTAAGTACCTAAAATAAGCATAAAATGCCTTCTATAATTGTACTTGTGTTTATTTCTATTCTATTGTTGTTTTATTTTATTTATATGATTGATTTTATTATGATGTATCTGTACTTATTCTGTCCTTATGCTGCTGCAGCACCTGGATTTCCATGTGACCTAATATTATCTTATTGTGTACATTTGACTTGAAGATAAATAATTTGGTTGGATTTTAGAGGTAAAACTAAGAACAAGAAGAGGTTATTTTTCCGACTGTAAACTGAGTGCACGTTGTATCTAGTCATGTACTGTAGGCTATCGACATAGGCTATAACATACTAAACATATGCTTGTAAAATAAAGACAATATTAATCTGGATTAATGTGGAGCATATTTCCGACAGTCCATGAATGCACCGTGCCTCCCGCGGCCCGCAGTCTTTTTCCGCGGTCCGACACTGAGACACCGCACCAGCACTTGGTGAACAGCTGGCAGAGAGGTGGTTAGGGTGTTGGTTTACAGCTCTGGGGATGTGGGCTATCCTTTGTGCCGCTTAACCAGCGACTTAGTGGTCTTTGTCTGATTTATATTTTAATTATCTGCTAAACTGCGGCTGAGGTCCATGTGGGAAAGAGCCGAGGACTGACCCCAGCAGCTGTCAGTCAGCCAGCAACGAGCAGGGCTGCACAGCCATACACACCATTTAATATGACGTTTAATATGACATTCAATCTGGCTCTACAGGCTCTTATTTCATTACAACAAACAGCCTTTTTACACCAGTAGTGGTAGAGCTTTGACTTAATGAGTAATGGGTCCATTTCAACTGAAGGCCTGCACTTAAACTGCACTTTAACACGCTCAGTATGCAGAATAAAGTGTGCTATGCTGTTTGGATTATAAACAGTGATGTGTGAATCAAAGGTGGAGCTCATTTTAATTTAGCCAAGGCCTAGTTACTTTTAAAATGCAATGGAAATACTCAGAGTAAAGTAGTTTAAGTATAAGTACAGTACTTGAGTAAATGTAGCATATATTCATATATGTTTACATTCCACCACTGAGTAGTAGTAGTCTACTGAGTTTCCCCAAAATCAGAGCATGATGAGACGATCGGTTCAATCTAAATGACTTTGTGTTTGACGCCATCTGTTGGTCACAAAGGCCACATCCGAAGAAAAAGACTGATGAGGAAGGAAGATGTTCCTTATCCCGGCTTTTTTTTTTTTTTTTTTTGAATGTTAGAGAAAATGTTAAAGAAAGTGTATAGCTTGCTCCAAATTAAATCCAATCGCCATAATAATAAAAACATTAATAATAATAACGATGATGAAGATATTATTATTATTATTATTATTATTATTATTATTATCGTTATTATTATTAATAATAATAACGATAATAATAATAATAATACTAGACTAAAAATTCCTGAAGAAATTTTAATATGTGCCTGCACACATGACGCCGGACCCACGCGACGCCGGGCCATGTAGGCCCAGCCTGATGCATGCTGACCCTCTCCTGCACCGAAGCACGCACTTCGTGCGTGCCTGTCCCAGGTTCGTGTTGAAAACAAACACACCTTGTTTCCTGTGAAGATCAAATCAGAGTTCGGGGCTTTTATTTTGAAAGGACAGTCATGGCCACAGCTTCCCGTGAGGAAAAAAGTTACCCCTCTGAAGTTGGGGGCTTTTATTTTGAAGGAAACAGCCTGAGCTTCCTGTCTGTGTGTGTGATCAATGATGTCACCCACTCTCTGTATCATCAGCATTGACCTATGCATCATATCACAGACAGGGTCCCTTCAGTTCAAATACCACACACACACAGCTGCTCTGTCACACTATGCTTCTGATTATGAGCTGACCTGTCGAATCACCTCTCGTTTAAAAAAAAACTATAAGCAGTAGAGCTTAGATTTTTGCATGTGAATGATGCTATGGTGATGGAGGTTCATTCATATCACCTAATTCTGCTGGCCACCCCTGCATGGCTTCAACACCCTATGGGGCACCCCTATGGAAAAGTCTAGGCGCGCCCCTGGTCTGTCCCCCACACTGGCTCTCACTGACTGCCATTGATTTCAAGCTGAGTCACACCCTGCCGAACTCCTCTAAATAACTCCCCAACCGTAAGGCGTACAGCTTTGGGGTTTGGACCGTAGGTGGCAGGAGCTTGCGAGGATCGCAACGGTGTAAATTTTATGTCTCTAGCCCACTCAGAAGCCCGTCAGCGGCAGGTTAAACACAAGAGGTTTCCCTGCTTTCTCACGCCTTTTCCTCTGAAAATTAACATTGGGCCCAATGGAGAGATTTTTGGAGGTGCTGCCCTAATTAAGGGTCTGGAGCCAAAACCATAAATCTCAGAGACATAAGAGACACATTGCTACGACCGGGACGAAATTTCCAACGTTTTGCTGTAAAAATTATGTCGGTGGAGTGAACGTAGCCCTCACAATCGCAATTTAAAAATATTTTTTTCAGACGATTCTGAAACTGCTCTCCACTCTAGGTGTGTAGTTCTCCCACTCTAGTGCATAATAGACACCCATGTTAAAGGCTGATTTTTGAAGATTTCATGGTCTGGAAAAAGTTGAAATGCTGAAGAAACTATACATTTTTTTAATTGAAGATGAATTATGAATATGTTGCCAGGAAAATTTGCTGCGTTTTGAAAGTTGAATGGAGTTTCTAGGTGAAAGCATGAGGGAGCTGTGACTGTTTGTTCGATGAAGAAAAAAATTTGAAATCCGACCCTTTCCCCATTCATTCCTATGGGACTTTTTTCGGCGGTTTTTGGGGTCTAGCGTCGCCATGGTAACGGCTTTGACGTTAGAAAAGTAATAGCAGCCGTGGCACGATCGAGACGCACGTTTTGATATATGTCATGCCTGGGTGCACCTTACGGTACGAGCCGCATTAATTGCCGAAGAAGTGTCTATAATAAAAATAATAATAAAAAAGAAACCCTCGTCCTGAATACTAATATACGCGTTGCTGGCTAAAACACAGTGTTTTTATGATTTTGGGATGGATTTTTTGGGTATTTATTGGTATTTTTATCATTTTACATCATCGCTGTGTGTTTTGGACCTACTACAAGCATTTATGGCAGGCTTCGCCTGCCATAAATGCTAAGACACTTGGGGCCTCCCCCCCAAAAGGAATAGTAATATGTGCCGCCGTGCTCGCAAGGCTGGCTTCGCCAGCCTTGCTCGACGGCAGGCACATAATTAATCATAAGTATTATTTTTAATAATAATAATAATAATAATAATAATATAGGCTACAAATGAAGCCTCCACACTGGATATCATACAGGTTGGATCTATATTGCTTTTTCACAATTTTTGAAAAGTGTTTGGATATATGAAACACTAACAACTACTTTTACATAAAAAAAGCATGTGCTTCAGAACAGAGGAACTTTCCTGTATGTTAGCCATTTTGAGTTATTTATGTTTTTTGATGTATTATTGCACAATTACTATAACCTGTTTTCATTTTAAAACAGGTCATTTCATATATCTTTTGATTCATATTTATATTGACTACTTGTTTCTTTTCTCTTACAATGTGTATTTTGCTTTTTCTTGCACCAAATTCCCAATTCAATTATCAACATTACAGACTAATATCAGATTGTGACAGTGCCTGCTCCTTTCTTGAAAAGATTTTCTAAAAATAGAACAGATAAATCAGATATCCAGCCTTCCTTTGCTGTTATCAATACATTTCTGCCTCCTCGGACAACAAACAACCGCCTCATTGGCAACTAATAGAGATCAAAATGGGGGGAAAACAAAGAGGAGAAGAAATGGAAATGCCAGTCTGCAGCTCAGAGGAAGCCCTCTCCTGCTGTCTGCTTGTCTGTGGTGAATATTAAGTGAGGGTCGGGTGATTTGTCCTTGTGTTTGTCCTCTTCTGATACTTCCTCTCTGGGCGTCACGTCCCCCATGAAGAGGCTAATCTGCTCCCAGCGGGGCTCCTCCCAATGAAGAGCTGGGAGAAAAACACTCAGACATACAAGCTATTGTCCCCTGAGTCCATGCAGACCATCCAGCCGTGTGAGCAACACAGTTCTCACTGCATTTAAGATAAACACTTGTATCCCGTGTTGATATTACATGCTAGTTTGGTGTTTGATAGAAAAAAGTATTTCATGCTAAGAAACCTTTTCCATAGACATAATCATAATTTATAGCTTTTATTCATATTTAAAGAGGCAGTAGACCAGTTTTAACATCTCTTAAAGTAAATCTTCATTGCACAAGGTAATGGCTGTAGAATAATGACATCATGTGAGTTCAGATTTGGTCCATGTAAGCTTCACTTTCAGGATGTAATTCTGTCTGCAACCAGGTACCACCTCCGGGGAAAATGAGGGCTCCATTTATGGCACAAAGGAAGTGCATCGACCAAAACAGGAGGAGGATAGCACTTTTGTTTTCCCCGGTAGCTATCAGCTATCAGTAAACACTAAAGAGACGTCAGCACTTATGATGGAAGATCCACAAAACAAAAACCATGACTGTTGGTAGATAGAAAGCTCCAAACACTCAAACAAACACAATATGTTTATATTTGTTCTGTGGGCAAAAGTTAAACTGGGAAATGTAGTAAACATGAACTGTAGTAGAAGTAGATGAGGACAAAAGTCTGCACACTTAATCATGTAATAACATCTTATAGCATACAGACACTTAATAGCATCAACAACTCAGAATCGTTTACCCCTAAAATTGAAGTTTGTTGACCCACATGAGCAACAAAAAAAGATGTTATTTTAAAAGCATCTTCATGAACAGAGCCAGAAAGAAAGCGTGTAGAGAGTGAGCTTCCTCCCTGCAGTCTTCAGGGGATTGAACTAATACAGTGGAACAAAAGAGGGAAGCAGCAGATATAAAGAGCAGCGAGTGGGGTGAGTTTAACGGGGCCTGACCTGACTGATGTCCCCGGGGAAGGCAGGAATCGTGTAAGCCCCCTGTAATTTACTGTTTGGGGTTGCCTGGGTAGGGTTAATTCCCATGAGGACCTTCTCCCAGTGTTTTTATAAAGTCAGGATTTGTAAAGCTGCTCTCGTTGACCCCCTGCAGGTCAGGAGGGCAGAGGAGCAGCATGACCCTCCTCAGGACTGAATGGGAGCGAGAGAGAAGTGCTCGCAGAAAGAGACATGAAACACTTCACACAACAATCCCTGTAGTCTTTAACAACGATTTAAGAAGTAATCTGTGGTATTTTTATATGAGTAAAAAGCTTCTATGACAAAACACACTCAACTTAAAGCCATGCTGTTGCTGGATGATCTACCACCAAACATATGTTGTGCACAGTCAGTAATGTATTCTATAGAGAGAAATATAGTACAGCAGTGTATTTATCTCCAGGGTACCCAGAACCTGAAGCACTCGAAACTCGGCTGAAGAATGGAGTGGATGGATAGGAGCATATGGGAAAAAAAGGGAAAGAGAGGCATCACACAACACCAGTAAGTAAGAAATTGAAAGCAGCACAGATGAACCAGCTGCCAAGGCTGGTTAATGGCTAACTGAAGACAGGACAGTCCTCATCATGAAGGACCCCCAGAAGCTCCTGTGCAGTATCATGGTGGCTAAGATGAGTAGGCACATGGCTCAAGACATACAATACAGAGCAGGTCACAGAGACTGTAAGAATCGACAGACCAACCTATGCACTGCCTGGCTTGACTACAAGAAAGCCTACGATTCAATGCCACACACATGGATACTGGAATGTCTGGAACTGTACAAGGTCAACAGGACACTAAGAGCCTTCATCAAGAACTCCATGGGAATGTGGAAGACGACCCTAGAGGCCAACTCAAAGCCGATCGCCCAAGTCACCATCATCACCCCATGTCCAACACCCTGAGGCTGTACACTAAGCGGAAAGAGGGAGGCCGAGGACGAGTGAGCCTCAGAGCCACTGCCCAGGATGAAACACCAAATATCCAACAATAAATCAGGAAAATGGCCCAAAGGATGAACTGCTCAGTGAAAATACCACTGTCAGATAGAGGAAGTGGGTGACACCAATAAGACCTACCAATAGCTGCTTTCACACTATTGAGCCAAAGCCGAGCCAGCCCGGGCTTGCCGGTGCTAAGTGCTTTCACACTGCAGGACCAGGTGCTAACTGCGAGCCACCTCCGGTCCATCTTGATGCTAATGGCCCGCGATTTCTGGCCCCACCTAAACCATGGGCCAAAGCAGGGCTAGCGGCGGTGTCAAAGGAAAAGGAAAAGCTACGTCAGTTCCATGCCAAGTAAAGCAGTAACGCCAAGTTTGTCCTATGTTTGCTGTCAGCTGCATAGCCTACTACTGTTGATGTAAACAAACAGCCTATCAGTTAGTGAGCTATCTGACGATGTGGTATAGCTGGGTTCTCCTGGCAACCACCAAACCCAGACTCGTCCATCAGATTGCCAAATGGAGAAATGTGATTCGTCACTCCAGGGAACACGTCTCCACTGCTCTAGAGTTCAGTGGTGGCGTGCTTTACACCACTGCATCTGACGCTTTGCATTGCACTTGGTGATGTATGGCTTGGATGCAGCTGCTCGGCCATGGAAACCCATTCCATGAAGCTCTCTGTGCACTGTTCTTGAGCTAATCTGAAGGCCACATGAAGTTTGGAGGTCTGTAGTGATTGACTCTGCAGAAAGTTGGTGACCTCTTCACACTATGAGCCTCAGCATCCACTGACCCCGCTCCGTCAGTTTACATAGCCTACAAACTTTGTGGCTGAGTTGCTGTCATTCCCACACTTCCACGTTCTTATAATACAGCTGACAGTTGACTGTGGAATATTTAGTAAATGCCAGGATTCAATTATTATTTTCATATTATTTTTATTATTTTAATTCTGAGAATGTTTCTCAGATCATATCTTTTCTCCTCCTCCTCCTTTACTATGAGCCATCTTCCACTCAGCCCATGATGAGATGCTCCTGCTGCTGCTGCCGATGCTGATGATTTCTGCAGTTCAACCGGGACAATGGACAAAACAAAGGCTTTAGATGTTGGTCATGAAGGCCTGAGAGAGACACTTTGACCAAAATTACAAGATTTTAAAACATCTAAATCTGTAAAAAAAAAAATGGACATGATTTTTGACTCAGCTCAGTTTTATTCCACACATCAAAAACATTACAAAGGCAGGTTTTTACCACCTCAAAAATATATCCACAGTATATATCCCTGATCACTGAGGAGAGAAGCTCAGCATGAAAAACACTGGTCAAACAGCTCTATGAAACACTGGTCAAAAGCTTCAGATCAGATAGATCAGGATGTTCACACTGGTCTGAAGACTTGACGTTGTGGCTTCAATCATTATGTGGTCCAGTGGATTTTGACCCCCACAGTGGAAAAGTCAACACCTGACTGGATTAGTCAGGCTGGAGATCACCAGTCCTCACCATTGTGAGGACACCAGGTCTCCTCCTGTTGTTTCAGAGACATAGAAGGAGGGGTTATGGAGCAGGAGGACACAGAAAACAAACGTGGATGAAGTGAAGAAACTCGTGGCTCTCAGTGGAGAATAGAAGAGAAGGACAATATTAGAATTACTACAACAGCTAGTATAACAACTACTAATAACTACTACTACAAACACTTCTCCAGCTGTTTGTTGTGTCCAGTCTCTTCCTGTCCCTGGAATGGAATTGGTAATGGTAACTGTTGGAATGGTACTATAGGAGCAATCCCAGAGAGAGGGGATATTTGGATGCTTTGCAACCTGCAATCAAGGTTAACAAAGAAACAGCTGTTAGCTCGGTGTTCCAACATCCATAACTGAAAACTGCTATCACAACTAGAGATTGATGAAATACTACAACAATGCTACGGCAAGGGGGAGCCAGGACGACAGGTCAGCGGGGGATGTCACCATCACCCCTTCAATCTGAGATTGGGTGGGCGAAATGGAAAACCTGGAGCCTCAAACAACTACCATAGTACTTTTTCTTTGGTTGAAGCTCCACTCTGAATGAATTTATCATACATCAGACATCTGTGTCCTTATGTATTAACTCCTGTGGCATTTTGCCTTTATTGGACGGCTTATAGTAGGCACCCTAAGCATAATGCTACCCTAGTCATTTCCCATGAACCTTCACGGCAGGCCCGTCTGGACTTTGAAGGGCGTCCAGACGTGCCCGAGGAGTCACGGTGGTGCTTAACTGTCACGGTCAACTCCTGACTGCAGGAGAAAGGGAAGGTCAGGATTAGGAGGGACTGTTTGCTCTCTGAGGCCCTCTGTAACCTTCAACCTGCCCTCCACACTGACCGCTGCTATTCATGTCCTCATGATCTCACTCTTTTTGTTATTGCTGTACAAGTAGAGTCAGCCATTTGAAAACATTAGCATCAGCAAACAGCAGCATTTGGTCAAATTAATCCTCGTCTGTTGCACTTTTTGAGTGTTTGCAGACTCATGACGCAGTGGGTGCATCTGATGTTGATCTGCACACAGCATAACAAAGCAACATGGAGGCAATTATTTGATCCACACTGTGTCTCTAAAATGGTCATCTATCACCGTTAAGAATTCGCAGATAGCAGCGTTATGTAAAATCATGTGACAACCAAGTGTTTAATGTTTATTTGAATTATCATGTTTTTATGGCACCCTGCCCTTTAAAGGGACAGTGTGTAGGATTTGGTGTGGTGAGGTTTTTGTAGCTCACGCTTACCTTTAAATGACTGTGGTGATGTGAGCTGCCGAGTGCATCACCATGGTAATGCCGTTCACTTTGCTCAAAGGCCATCCATATCATAATAACACTATTTCATGTTCAATCTCTCGCTTCTTGGGGTCCAAAACCAAGAGAACAACATAATTAATGTATTGTCTTATTTTAGTTTATCAAAACTCAAATAGAAACAAAACAGAAATACTGCACAGCGCTGGTCACTTGAACTACCTTTATTTACAACACCTGTGTCCTCATATATACTGTCTCTCTCTGGTTCATAAACATGACTCATAAATCCATAGATATCTAATGTGACTGTGCACCTGCACATGAATACTAATTTAAAGTTAAATATTTATTTTTGTCTCAGATTAATTACAGCAGGCAAAAATAATCCTTCAATAGTTTAGTTATTCATTAAAAGCATGTTTGTTACTATTATCTGATTGTTTTTAATTGACTCCAAGTGAATTAAAATATTCATTGTCTTTGTAGAGCTGCAACTGCTGCTCAGCATGTCTTTATTTTTGTCTCATTCAAAGAAAACACACATTGTCTCAACATTTAATATGCGTTTTCTAAACGAGATTGTTTTCCCTAATACTTGTGCAATTGTGGTCCTGCATGGAAACATGTTGCCCAGAAAATGTGATTTGTTGTTGACCAAGTGAAAGTAACCTGTGAGCTTACAAGGACATAATTGGCCGTGCATGGTCTTAATGCAGCTGAAATGACAACAGAGATGATTGAGCAGACATAAACAGCACTAATCTCCTGATGAGATGGACTCTAATCTGAATTTCAGCAGTAGCCAGTGTCAAAGCCAAAGGCGTTTGTCCATGTGCATTCATTGACAGGATCTTTGAGGGTTATTTGTCAACACGACTCGTATAGCTTTGGTAATCTCCCCTCCTCGCCTATAGACTGATTGATAATTGATCCCTGTTCAAACAGGCTCTCTGTGGGCCACAGTTGCCTTTGAATGCCAAACGAGTCATTCTACCTTGTCCTCTCACGGCAGCCTAATCCGATAAACGAATGGGAATGAGTGCCGTCCTCTGCTGATGTCAACCTTTCACTCTGCCATTTATTTCATATTGTTTACTGATGAGACCCTCCGAATGGAAGGGGTCACTCGCTGAGGCCTGCTGCCTGCCACAACATAAAAGTCTCACTTTAAAACACAACAACAGTATTTTTTTCAGTGGTAAAGGAGGCATGCAGATCCTTCAATTTGAGGTCCCATTTTGTAAAAAGTTATATTTTAGACTAGTTTAGACTATTTAGACAGAGGGTAAATACAGGAATATTCAGGCAGACAGTATGAACATCTTTTCTGGACATTACAACATGTTGTACAAATACAAGTATGAAACTGAAAATTAGTACAACAGGGGACCTCTGAGGGGACCTGAAAGTAGATATACGATAGTCTAATATTTTCGTTACAAATAAAAGGCTTGAATTCAAATTGTGAAAGTATCATCAGCAAAATGAACTTTCAGTATCAATAGTACTCATTGTTCAGATAGGTGCGTATATTATTACAGACTATAATACTTATTCAGTGTTTAGCAAGCACACGTTGGAGTTGTCTTCTGCCTCATATATGGTTTTTAATATAAACTATAAGTGTTGTACTTAGCTAAACCCTCCGACGTTATTTCTGGTTGCATAAAGCAAAGATGTTGACGGTCAACTGCCGAACTTCAGGCTTCAAAACAGCCAGTGGACCACATGGATGGCAAGTATTTTAGATTTTGAAGGTAATGATAATGGGTCTATCGGCCCTTCACTTTGATCCAGCCAATCCCAACAACCACTGGATGAATTGATTGCCATGAAATCTTGTGAAACAATGCATCATGGTCCTCAGAGGATGAATCCTACAGACTTTGGTGACTCTCTCTGTCACACATTTATAGATTTAGATATGGATTTGCAGGAAATACCTCAACAACAGCCATGCAATCTGACAGATATTTACCTCCCTCCTGAGGTGAATTGAGTTTATAACTTTGTTATTCTAACTTGTCACGATCAGTTTTAAATTTTATTTTTTATATGCTAACATGCTAAACTGAGACTGTGAACATGGTCAAAATTATGCCTGCTAAACATCAGCATGTTAGCACTGTCATTGTGTGTTAGCATTAGACCCTTTG
Organism: Synanceia verrucosa; assembly: GCA_029721515.1. Classification (NCBI taxonomy): domain Eukaryota; kingdom Metazoa; phylum Chordata; class Actinopteri; order Perciformes; family Synanceiidae; genus Synanceia; species Synanceia verrucosa. The sequence continues at coordinate 19,536,427 of CM056560.1, read as the reverse complement.
TTGAATTGTTTGCCTTTGCGGCTGTTTTTTACTTTTGTTTGACTAAATGACAGCAACATAAAGACTAATAACCAATGATACACACTGTGATTTTAAGCAAGTCTTTAATAATTTCATTTTAATGGATGTGTAGAAAACAGGGTCAAATAAGCAGTTGTCCTGGAGCTTTTGATCATATCACATATAGAAATTAATTGGAACCAAAGACTGCTGTAAAGATATAAAACCCACGTAGTAAGAAGTGCAGGAGGAGCAGAATAAAACACATCCTGTTATTGCTCATATTACATGTATATTTACGTGTTCATGTGCTGTGGTTCCACCCTGGTGCCTGCCTGCTGAGTTAAAGAGGACAGGTCAGTGGTGATCAGCTCAGGCCCTGAGGAACACTTTTTTTGTAATGCGCGACACAGGGAGTGACATTTAACTTGTTATTATTTCCCTGAGAAGATTAATGATAAATTGTCCATTATTTTTCCCTAAAAGTGAAAGATAAGACCACAGTCATTTGCCCTAAAGCCAGAGTACCACCACTATGCAAAATGACAGCCAATTATGGGAGCCTAGTTTGGGATAATGACTTTACAATGAATCTTTTGATTGAAATGTAACTCGGTTGGCCCTGGGCAAAGTGCAAAAGAAAAAAAATATAATAAAACGAATAGAAAAGTTACAGAAACAATGAGCACTATATGACTGTGCTCATCCCTCTCTCTCTCTCCACTCCTCTTTAGAAATGGCTATAGGAGAAAACGGAGATATGCATATATTGATGGAAAAATTATTAAGTCACAGAGGGCTTGCAGCAAACATAAATTAGCATATTCAGGGTAAATATGCAGACTATTTACGATAATAAGACCGGATTATTCAATTCAATGAATGTTAAATAGATGAGGAAATGGTATGTGTCTTATCTGGTCAAAGCTTCTATTCATTTTAATCGCTTCCCAATTGAACTCTTCATTTTATTCTCTCTGAGTTATTGTTCCCATTCCAGCCGGCGATGGCACCTATGGGTCCTGGGAGATTTCTGCCAGTCACGTGGCTTATTCCCGGTGGAAATGGAGAAAGTCGACGTCACCCTGGGGCCAGCATCACGATAAGCCCCTTTTCATTATGCACAGGGGGCCGATGGAGAACAAGATTAGCTGAGTGAGGCCTCGTGTGCATAAAGCAGGAACATACAAGTCATCTGGATTAAATAAAACCAGCACAGGTCCATAAACAAAACACACTTGCTTTCTTATTGAGCAAACTCCAACTTTAATCAGTTTGACTGTGCGTGTGTTAATATAATATAGTGCTTCTGACACACACACACACACACACACACACACACACACACACACTGCTGCTGCTGCTGCAGGCTTTTCTTCTCTCTCACGGAGGTCATAGAAAAACATCATGAAAGACACATTTGAAATAATTATGAACATGTGATGCAGATTATAGGCCCTTTCAGTTCGCAGAGGGATTTCATGGGGTCCTTTGTTACCAAAATGAAGTGTAATGTGGTTGTTATTTCACACTCACTGCACAAACAAGTGATTTGATTTACACACACAGGATTAATCAACATGTATTTTCAACAGATGCTGTGAAAAGACCAAAAACCAACAATGTGTTCAATCATCTCTCAACACTCAGCCCCAGTCCATCCACTCTAGGTGGGGTAAGTCTTTAAATAAAAGGTCCAAAATACATAGTTTCATTTTAAAAGGGCTCAGTAATTTTCTAAAATGGCTAACCATTTTGGGTTTTGAGCAAACCAGATGATAGAGTACATTTGCTGGGCACTAATTTCAGCTGCGGATTAATCATTTGGTGTTTATCAGTGCAACAGTGTGGCTCATTTATATGCTGATTTTCAAATGAGCAATATACATCAAGATCATCTTTATGTAATCGTTCTGCTTGTTTGTCCCTCAGAAGTCAGTGCTAAACATTTTACTGTAAAATTTCACAGTATTACTATATGATATGACTGGTTTTGGTAGTGTGCTCTGCTGTGTGCATTTGTTCCAGTAAAGCCTCCAGACAGTAAGTGTAATTTAAATGGTAAATGCATGGACTTGCATTTCCTGTGTATATACCACCTAGTCTTCCATCCGCTGAAAGCACTTCACACCACATGTCAGCATTCAAGGTGCCAACCTGTCCATCAGGATCTAAATACTCATTCGCACACTTTGGTGATTTGGTGACACAGACCTCAGCAGAATCTTTGGAGAGGTTTTGTCCTGAGCCAATTCATTTAACCTCATTCACGTTAAATGGTGGTTAGTGGTTAGTGGTTTGATCCCAACGTGGGTGTGTGTGTGTAGGGGTATTACTGACGTTATGGGGACATAAATCTGTTCACACAGTCACATTGTGGGGACTCATCTTCCTTCTGGGGACAAAAGGCATGTCCCCATAATATTTTTAGGCTGAAGACTTAATGAAGATTTAAGCTTTAGTGTAAGGTGTGTGTGTGTGTGTGTGTGTGTGTGTGTGTGTGTGAGCGTAAATGAGAGACAAATTGGATAACAAGTTCACCAGCAGCACCTTTGTACATAATATGGAATAAAGAATATGGACACTGTTTTTAGAAGTTTATGTAAGTAAATTAATTGCTAATGAAAAAGTTAAGTATAATTAATTATAGCTTACATTCAAATCTAGGACATCTATAGCTAATCTCTTTACTCATTGAATGTTCATGTGCTATTCTTTTATGTTACTAAAACTAAAGCAGTGTAAATATCCATTATTAAAAAAATTAAAATAAATATTTCACATTATACAACTATTACATCAATTTCCACTCTACACCTGCTCGGGAAAGTGACTGTAATCAGTTTGCCTTTGCTGCTGTTGTTTTTCTCTTCTGTTTGATGAATTTGCATTTCTTTATTTTGACTTTAGATATATATGCTGCAGGAGCACATACTAGTTTCCATTGTACTCATGTCAAACAATAAAACTGGTCTACACTGATACATTTGTTGTTTTGCCCAGGACCACTGTTAGGGTTAGGGCTCACATCCTGGGCCCTGGACTCTTAATTACTTGGTTATGTCAGATTGTGGGTTTCAAATACTGACTCAGGTTCAGTCCATCCAACTCTTTTTATATCTCATATGTCAAAGTCTCCATCTAGTGGCTGAGAGGCTGAATGACTCATAAAAACTGTCATCTGCTGCCACCTGCTGTTGCTATCAGGATACTGACATTTCATGAAATTGATGAAAATGTGGAAATACTTTAATTTAAAATGGTAAATTATTATTAGAACTACTGTATTCATACATCATTTGAAAGAAAACTTGTTGTTGAGGAAAATAACTGACAAAATATTACTTATTTATTTATTTTGCATCTTTATTTTACTGCATGCATTAAATGTTCCGTGATATTAAATATTAAAATTATTGTCAAGAAAAACTGTTGTGCTGTAAGTTTTGAGTTTCCTGTTTCTGTCACATGGTGGCACTCTTGTACTAGTATTTCTGCAGGTCACACATTTGTCTCCACTGCTGACATGAAGCCCAGGAAGCCCAGGTCTCCATACCAAAATAAAGTCATTTCACATTCCTGAAACTCTCTGGTGTTTCCGTGTTTTATTTTGGAAATCTAATTAAGCGTCCGACAGTTCTTGAACAGAAAGGTTCTTTTCATGGGGTTACATTATCATTTCAATAACTTACATTCTGTACTGTAATGAAAAGTATAGTTATATATTAAACCTTCTCCTGCTTAGGTTAAAGTACAGATGTATTATCACTTAAAACACTTTAAATATCAGTACTCATTGTGCAGATATGTCATTGTACATTGTGTTATTGTATATCATAGTGACATGAACAATATGTATATTTACACTGAAAAAAAGCAGCCCACCTACACACCAGGCTAATATAAATTTTCATACATGCATAATCTATTACTTGTATGTCACAAATAAATCCTGTGAAAATTAATCCTGAATGGTTTAATGATGTAGCTGGTTTAAATGGAGATACACTATGTATATTTATTTAAATAATGGCCATAGATCATAATGTATAAGCTAGTTATGGGTTTTATATGTAAAATTCTATTCTGCAAAATGACTAAAAAAGAAATTAAGTACAATATTTGCCTCTGAATCAGCCGTAAAATAATGAAACATACAGTATATTATCATAACTGTCATCATAACTTAATTAAGGTCCACCACAACAGTTTTTTGTGTATTATTTTGGATAAAAAAAATACAGTTAAAACCGTAAATGTGACACATAATGAGCTAACAGTGTGCATGCCAGGAAAGCTCAGCAGGAGCAGCATAGTGACTGACATCCATCTGCATTAAACAAAGAGTGAAACACAATGAATTATTAAAAGGCAAATGATGGTGAGAACAAACACTACATACATAATCTGTAGATAATCTGCTAATACCATGTTTTCATTGCATATATCTTGGATATTTATTTATGATTATGATTAAAGAAGAAAAAAAGCCTCCATCTGCTCCCCCTCCCACACACTATAAAAAAAAGGCTGACATTAATTATTTGCTATTTTGCAGGCGGGAGTCTGCCCTTTTGCTAAAGGGAGTCATTTATCTCTTTGCATGATGCCTGAAACAAACGAACAAAACAATGATGAGGATAATGAAGAGTCCTGCAGCTCAAATCTGACACAGATTTGTTCACACGAGCAGAGGAGTTAAAACTGTTAAAAGAGGATAATATGGCATCAGTCATAAGCAGATCTGCAAGTCAAGTGGTTTTCATCCACAGGTTGTCGTGGTAACTGTTAATCTTTGCCACCTATAGGAGCGACTTGATGTCAGCATCCATCGCTCTCCATCTTGAGCTCCGTTTGGTGGCAGCAGTCACTTTTCATGTTAAACAGGGTCGTCACATCAACAACAATCTGCTAATAGCTTCTCCACCTCTGAGCAATAACATGAATAACAACATGGTTTATGTGTGCTGTTACCTGGGGAGACCCTTTTACCTTTGATCCCCTGAATGACAAAACCTGCATTTGTTTTCTTTTGATACTGTAAAAGCTTTTCTACATCAAGGGATTTGGGACACAAATGTATCATGGCAAGGTCTGCTTTTTTAGGGTAGATATCCCTGTGGTGGAAAAAGTACTTCATCTTTGTTTCTACTCTGGAATATCTCCAAAGGGAACATTATTACAGTTCATACAGACTCTTACCCAGCTCTGGGTTTTTGTTCATGCCCTCTCCCTCCCCTCTATCATTTTCTTTTCTGTTATTTTGTCCTTACCCAGTTCTGTTAAAGCCTCAGGGGAATGTGAGGAATCCAACTCTCACACAATACTGATTCAGTCTAGGCTTGAGTGGTGGATGCTGAGATGGGGAATAAACAACTCATGGGCATTTGCTCTTGTGTCTCAGCTCATCTAAGTTGTTTCCCAAGAAAAAGTCCCACAATTAGGCTACAGTCTGAGTGCCGCGCTCTACAGTACACGTAGGCGCACGCATGATTCAAAGAGAAGTTTCTGTCATCCTTTCAAAACCCTGCTGAGAACCTCTTTTGTTCCAAGATGAGACTGCCACCATTTAAAAATGACTTACATTCTGCCAAATGGTAGAAAATTGCAGCTCATTAATGCACCTTTTAATGGTTATCAGCAGTCATGATTGACAGAATGATACAACCTCCTGAGCACAGGATCTTCTTCAAGTCATTTATCCTCCTTCAAATGGATGCAGTTTCATTTATCACCACAAATAATAAATTACAATAAAATAAAGAAGTATGCTGGCAGCTCAGTGAGGCTGTATTGTGCACTGCAAAATATTTGGTTGTTACCGAGATATAAATAAAAACCAACAGCTTAGAGTTAGACATGTTAGATAATTTATCTTATTTTAAGAGTTAATTTTTAATTTCAACTCTACACGATAATCTTAAATCAAGAATTCTTATCAAGTGAAATTGTCTCGCTGCATGGACGGATAGTTTCACTAGTTTTGAGGACCTTTTTCCTCAGATTTAATGTTTTTATCTTGTTTTTAAACACCTTTTTTTGCAGTGGGATGCTAGGATTGTGTGCAATGCAGGAACAATGTTTCATTGTTCACCAGCTCAGTTTAGTGTGTTGGGCATGTATTACAAGCAAAATGGACAAATTTCATGCTCACCTGATGATGTCGCTAAATGTCACAAATGAGTCATCCTCTGGGCACCATGAAGGTCTGTACAAAAGGTTATCAAGATGTGAAGATACAGTATTACATTATACATACATTATTACCCATCATAGTGTCACATATCACTGATATGCAGACGATAGACAACCGTTTATCTTATTTCCTGTTTTACTCACATAAACACATAACTGAAATGTTCCAATCTGGATTTTCACAAACCAATAAAAACTTGATGGACTGTCGTGAAATGTACATTTTCATGTTTTACTTTGTGTTTTGTACCAACTAACAAATGTTAGCATGCTAGTATGCTAAACTAAGACGGTGCATGCTGTGCACACTTGCAGAGATCCTAGCATGGCTTTTCACTGTATAGTCTCATAAAACACAAGTCAATTTAAGTTTTGAATATTTAACATTTTACGTAATGTTACTGCCTATTTTCATTTTTGCTTTCTGCTTAAATTTGTGTTAGTCTTACCTAGTGAGGCTAAACTTATGTCTGGTGAGGCTGCATCTCTGTAATACAAACTAAATTATATTTTCTACAATTATGATTTTGAATCTAGAAGTATGTTGCAGGTCTTGACATATCGGGACCCTTACATTTGTGTTACACTGATTCTTTTCCAGAGGTGAAATCAGTGGGAGCTGAAACTTAGCCTAATTGTATTCTTAGCCTTGCACAGTCCGTAGCATACTAATTATCCCTGATTACTGCGGACTGCAAGGGAAGCATCCCTGCTTGTGCTATTATAACAACCCTCTAAATCTCACCAGAGTATTTCCCCCTACTGCAATCACACTGTTGAACTCCAGAGTAGCTTTAGAGCCTTTCTATCATCCATACCTCACACTACTTCATGATGCCTCACATCTTCCTAACCCCATACTGTGATGGTGGCTCCGGTCTCCTAGCAACCAGCCCTCTTGGAGGAGGTGACAGCATTTGAGTGGGCACCCTCACCTCTCCACATACAACCCCCCATCACCACCACCTCACCCTCCGCCCCTTCATCATCCGGATGCTTTTCAAGTCAAGTAAACACACCTCAGTCTGCTTCGTGCACCATCTAAGACTGATAATGAGCCTGAATGGCCATTTATTTTCACTCCATCCATACATATTTGAATCACAGTGTGAATGGCTCTAGTAAAACAGGGCATAGAGTAATTCTTTATATAATACTTTACTAAGCCGGGAGACAGTCATGACCTGTCATAATCCACATTAAGTACAGGTTCTTTGTCACTATTAATGATGTCATTATCAAAATTCACTTTCCACAAACAGTGACAGTGGCATTCATCAGCAATCCCTCATGTTACTGTACAGAAAATTATTCTTATATTATTATCACATGCAGTGATGTTGGTTTGGGAAAAAAAGAGAACAGGTACAAGGTCTATCTCACATCCTGGATGTGAATCAGAATCAGAATAATAATCAGAAAAAGTTGGATCCCAACAAATACTTATTTGGTTTCTCACTTTTAAAAAAGTCATTAAGTCTGAAGTAGGCTATATGTAGAAATGTTTTTATGTCAACAGTTTATAGAAGAGGTGTAAAACAGTGATCACAAGAGAGTCATCATTAATCCTCATGAAGATCATTAGTTAGACCTTTAATTGAATCATATAACAGAATGGTTTTGGTAGTTTGCATACTGTAAGATGCCATACTGTAAGATGCCACTATATGCCATTAAGATGGCATCTAGTGACATGCTTTTCAGGCACAGTTTTTGCATATGTTTATTAATTAAAGAATCCATATCATGCTCATTTCCAGGTTCATGTATAGATGCTAGGCAACCATGGGTCCATGTTTACTTCCTGTGAACTGATGTCATCCACATACACCACAACAGGAACAGAAAGCTCGGTTAGATTCCGGCCTGGGGCCTTTCTGTGTGGAGTTTGCATGTTCTCCCTGTGTCTTTGTGGGTTCTCTCCAGGTACTCCGGCTTCCTCCCACCATCCAAAAACATGCATGGGGATTAGGATCCAGCCCCGCCGCGACCCTATGTGAGGATAAGCGGTAGAAAATGAATGGATGGATGTTAAAACTATGTCATGATCTAAATAGTGTAGATTTGTGACACCACTAGCAAGACAAAAAGTCTTGTTTCAAATGCACGGTGTCTGACTATGGGCTGCTTATTAACGGATTGCGCATCTTTATACTTTCACAGTGTTTTACACCACTCAAACCTTATTTTATTTTAAGACATTAAAGCACCACATGCCATCCATTCATCAGTGGTTCCCGGCTTGATCTTTACACCTGTGACATTTCCACATTTCCACATTAAAAAGATAACTAAGAGACATCCAGAGGAGCCAGATGTGACATCTCTCTGACAGTCCACACCAGCTTAGCCCTCTGAGGGTCTGAATGCAAATCGCATCACGCTGAGCTCACATTTGGGCAGGCTGCAGCCTGGAGCCACACTGGTAAAAATGACGTGAGTGGTTGACGATGCTAAATGGCAGCACTTGAAATAGCCTACCTGCTCAGCCTGCTCACCCACTTGCTGATGCGATCACGACCCCTCAGCAGCGCTTCAGCACCGCGGACAGCTCCTCCGACTTCTTTCCCTCCAGGACGTTGAATCTGCGGAGAAAAGAAAGTGGAAGTCAAAAGAAAGAAACATTTCATTTCCTGTATTGACTGCATTTTTAAGGAGCTTGAACTTTGAAGTCTCAGAGAAGGAGATGGATATTGATCGACCAACAAATGTCTCTTTTTTTGATTTTGTTGGAGGAGCGCAACTTCTCCAGGGGGAGGACACCCGGACTGTTATGCCTGTCCTCCTCGTCGGGATCTGCGTGTCCGGGGCGGTTGGGAATTTGCTCCTTTTGCTGATTTTCATCCGTGACTTTAGAAACGGAAAGGGCTCTGAGGTGAAAGCGCTCCTCGCCTCACTGGCCTCCACGGACTTGATGATCCTGCTGCTGTGCGCCCCCGTGCGCGCCGTCACCTACTACAAGCAGACCTGGACCCTGGGAGGGTTTGTCTGCAGCACCACAGACTGGTTCCAGCACTCGTGTGTGGTCGCAAAGACTCTGATCCTGGCTGTCACCACCAGAGCCAAGCACACGGTGGTGCCCAGCGCCGCTACGGGGCTCCTCTCCAGCCCGACGTGGATCCACGGCGCTCTGGGCTTCGTTTGGATTGTGTCCATGATGTTTTCTATCCCCCAGATGCTCTTCGCCTCTTTGGTGCCGCACGGCAGCGACTTTGTTTGCATCTCCGAAATGCCAGTGTGCGCGCGTGACTTCATGAGTGTGTTCTACAAGATTTACCCCACTGTGACTTTCGTGGTGCCGGTCATCTTTACGCTTGCTTACTACACGAAGGCGCTGCATACCGCGGTGAACCACGCGCCCAGCCCGCAGCATCAGAGCAAGGTTACCCTGGTTTTGCTGTGTTTAAGCGGGGCCCTCGGGCTCATGCTGCTGCCAGAGTGGGGCACATTCACCTGGATCAGGCTTGGCTACAACAAACCTCCAGTGGGGCTGATCATCTTCGCACAAGTGCTCCTTTACGCATGCAGCTCCCTCTCTCCGGTCATCCTAATGACCATGTACGACGACGTGCGCCGGGGACTGATCGCCATCTGGCTCATCGTGACCTGCAGGCGCTCCAAGCCCATCCGCGGCAGTAAATGCCCTAAAACAGAGGGCAACGGAGCAGATGTCGGTGCCAACGCCGTCGCCAACGCGGTCTCACAGGAGAAGGAGAAGACCTTCCCAGATGTGGAGCACTTTTGGACAGGGCGCAGGAATACGCACGTCGAGGAGGAGCAGGATCCGGTTCCGTGGGAGAGAGAGGAGAAAATGTTGTAAATCAGTGAAAGTGTCTCTTTTTTAGCAGAACTTTTTCTCAGCTGGTTTCTAGTGTTGACCCACAGTGCAGACCCTCGTTGAACGGCTGTTTGCTGTCGTGAGCTTGTTTAGATATAAAATAAGCTATTATGCTTTGATGTTACACGTTTCTTATTTATTTTGAATATCTTGCCTGCCATATTGCTGCACTGTCAAGTAGAATACCTTTATTAGAGGATCTAAAAGAGACAATGACATTCAAGCATCATTGTGATTGTGTACGTGTGATGCCATATATGAATATTAAAATATTCTCAAGTATAGACTGCTCTGTGTTTTTTTTCCTCCCAAGGCTGTAAAGTCACTCAGCCTATATTAATCACGGATAAAATACAATTCGACCACCTAATCTCTCCATTTAATTCAGGAGGTTACGAGATGACATGCAGAGATCATTTCTCCATATTAAAAGCACAACTAATCCAGCTGCATATTTTAGGTCAATCATGACATTTCAGCTGCATTTTGGCTCTTTTAGTAAGTAGAGTAAGACCTGGTCAACGTTTCTGTTTTTCTCTATTCTTCCTCAATATGAATGACTGCAGCACCTCATTCAAGTTCATTGTGCAGAAATATTTTCACACTTTTAAAGAAGCTTCAGGACGTTTGACTTTAAGTGTTTTTTAAACCTGTCATATCATGAATAATGGTGAAGTATGCAGCTCTTGTAGAGTCAAAATAGAAAGTGTAGAGAAACTATATACGTGTATATATACCTATATACGTATATATGTATATACACATATACCGGCCTATATATATGTATATACATAGGCTAAATGTATACACACACACACACACACACACATATATATATATATATATACATACATATATATATATATATATATATATATATATATATATATATATATATATATATATATATATATATATATATATATATATATATATATATATATATATATATATACTAAATGTATATATACATGTACTGTATATGACATAAGGTAAATTGAGCCCTCAGCTAAAATGAACCATTTAAGGTTTGAGTCCTAGCTCTTTAAATGTTAGCAGCCAATGGCTGCAAATTATTTCAAATTGTTGCTACAACTATACTTGATAGAAAACAATGTATTTGTGGTGGGCGGGACAATGCCTCACTTCAAGACTGCTGAGGAGAACTGTGAGGTGAGTGGCCTGACAGACCAATCTTACTTGAAAATAATAAGGTTGATAATCATTAAAACACAGACCTACAGCTATAAAAAAATAGGCTAAATGCATCTTGTGATAGCCTTCATTACTGCTTAGCTAAATTATTTTTCATGAGAAAAGCATTTTTGTTGGTGGCTCAATTTACCTTAATACTGAGTACTGAGGTAAATTGAGCCATGTGTTTCAGCTAAAATGAGCCACCTTCAGAGTTAGCTTTAGCAGATATTTTGATGGTATATGGCATAGCATTTTAATGGTATACATATATATATATATATATATATATATATATATATATATATATATACCATGCTTCTCCACATTTCCCTTCTATTGATCAAATTTCCTTTTGGGGATCAATAAAGTATTTTCTGTTCTATTCAAATGTGTGTGTGTGTGTGTGTGTGTGTGTTCGCTTTGGTGCAGGGTGAACACACACACACACACACGCACACACACACACACACTTGACAGGAAAATGTGTAGCCTATACGTATCTAACATGTATGTAAATAACATGTACATACAGTAAGTGTGCGCTTCCTTTCAAGGGTGTGGATTTTATGAATTGTTTAAAGTAATGTTATATTGTGTTTTGTGTGTCATAATTAAAGTTTATCTGTTTTTTATGATAAATGAATGTTTTGCTTTGCATTTTAGTGACTCATTTTAGCTGGTTTGTGGCTCATTTTAGCTGATCAGGTGGCCCATTTTACCTGAACACTGATCATCGAAAAAAAGTGGGACAGCTGATGTTTCAAAAGCTGTAAAACCTAAATGATTAGATTTTTACATCAATTCAACAGTAAAATATTAAAAACAGTCCTTATTAACCCCCCAAAATAGAAACCAGTGTCATATACTGTTTTTTATTAGTTTTCTAAGAAATTAACCAAAATGTGGCCCTATTTACCTGATGTCACCCTAGGCCTATTTATACATATTTTATTATATATATGTACATATATATTATTATATTATAATAATCTTATAAACTTGGCAAAAATGGAAGTTTTGGAGTGAAAATAAGGCCTTTAAAGTAAAATGAAAGTATAAATGCCTCAATACTGTTGTAAGTACACAGCTCTCAGTGTGTCCACAGTTGAGCTCCCAGCTAAGGTGCTAACAGTGAAAACAAACACATGCTGTACAAATACACAAAAACACACACAGAGGGAGAGCAACTTCAGTCTCTCAGGTATAGCCAATACTCCTCTATACCTTTAAATCATAGTTGTTGGATGCTCTGGATATTAGAAAATATTTTAAAGTTTACATACTGCTGCTTATGGATAATAAATAAGGCTAGTTTACGTAAAAGGTTTCTTAAAGATTGAAAGCTGTTTAATTTCCTCATATCTGTTTATAACTTTTGCCTATAATGCAATTTGAACAATTCAATTTAGTTTATAAACTGATTAAAAGTACTTAATTGCTTATATTTGACCATCTAGGACATGATCAATTTGGATATAGAGAATAAATGTACAAATAATATAATGAAAATGGCTTTCCTGCGTGATAAAGCAGTTTATCAGTATCATTAGATACTTAAAAAAGTGTGTCTTGATGTCTAAATTGTTTTGGTCTGATGCATATAGTGACAGAGTGGATGGTCAGCTGCCCAGCACCTCCACCTGACATGACCTGCATGAACAGTCCAACAGTCTAACCTTTCAGCGGTCGTGAAAAGAAACCAGCTTTTAGTCGTCTGTGTGTTTACCGGTAAGGCAGCAGCCGCCTGTGGCTCTGACGCCCCGGCAGATTTGACATTTTAGTCTGCTTGAGTGAAAAGAAAGGTTACAGGTCGAATGGAGAGGAAAAAACAAGCCTCTAAAGCTCTTCATCAGGATTGTGCTCCGGCACATAATTTATTCATTGACAGTGGACTGTGTCACCAAATGTCTGCCCTTGGGTCACTTGGTTGTTCCTCGTATTATTCACTGTATTTGTGAAGTTCTCCATCATATCAGATACACTGAATAACAGACATTTCCCCCCCTAAATCTCTTAAAGTTTTTGTCCAACATTTCTCCTCTTTTATTAATTAAAATGGAGGAGCTGTCCTGCCGACAGTGTGCATGTTTCCTTTCAGTAAAGAAATTATAATAATGTAGGAGATATAAAATGTAAAAATGTTGACTGACTTAATAAACGTAAAGTAAATTGAGTCTCACTTAATTTCTACAGTAAGTTAATATTTATTAAGTGTGGCCATGACTCCACATGTGCTTGTAACATTACAGGGTAGCATAGTTGTTGTTCAAGTGGACCATGAACATTTATAGGGATAGAATATGTGTGCACACAGAGCCCGACAGACAAACACTCTAATCAAAGGCTTTAGAAAAAAAGTGCTTTTAAAAGAGGTTAGTGTCAAAGCTCATCTTGTGTCGTCTGGCAGCAACAACTCAGAGGGTAAAAGCAGCTTTACTCGCTTTCAATTTAATCCTTAAAAAAAATAAGTGAAACCTGAGACACTCTGGCTTCTAATAACCAGGTCATTTATAGCTTTCTGTAGACAGTGAAGCTCATCACAACCCTCTGTTGTCTTCTTATAAGTTCAAGTTCAGAAGCTCTAAAGCAGAAAACTTGTTCACTCCGCTGACAATTAATGTGTCTGCACACTGGGGACCAAAAGTATGTAGATTTTCATGTCACTTTTAAGGTTTGAAAGGTTTAACTTTTAGGTATGTGGAACTCCTACCAACCCACAAACTGTAAAACAAGACCATCAGCTGCTCAGTGTATTGTGGGCTGATCAGAAAACATGTGATTCAACAGGCCATTCACATTTGGCTCCTCTTCACATGCAGGGTCATTGTCCACAGCTTCAGCACAACCTTAGCAAAGGTATTTTTTTTCAAAAGCCAATCAGAACAGACTTGGCTTTTTCAGTACAGGATATTAAAGTGACAGGAGCTAAAACAATCTGTGTATTATTTGAACATTAAAGCATGTCAACATGTTCTTCTGGTCGTAGAAACCCAAAAGACATGGAAATTCTGATGCCTTTGTTAACTGGAGGGCCCCAAAGCAAAGAAAGGGGCTACTGTCAGGTTTTAAAGAGTTTATTAGGGGAGTCTGGACACAGCAGAAATACAGTAAGTACTTGGCAGGAACACAAGGATGCAAGGTGTACCGCTGTATGTACTGGGTTTAAACCCCAGTAGATCTCTGACCTTTAACCCTGTAGGTGCCAGTGCATGTGAGCTAGAAGCTGATAATAGGCACTCAACAGTGGATCAGGGTAGAGGTTTACATAATTTCACATAACCAAGAATGATCTGAGACAAGTCTGATTGCTCATCCATGTCACTGACATACAGCTACAGAAAGTTTATAAGATGATTAATGTAATCAGGGGTATAGTAAGCAGTAACAGCCATTATCTCTGTGTAAGAAGCAACAGTGAGGTCTGTTATATCATGTGGTGTAATGTAGGCACTGTGTTTGTTTCACTTAATGCTGGCAAGAAGAAAAAAAAAATAAACTGCCTTTGGGGGATTAAGTCTATAAGATCCTGTTCCAATGCTTTATGTCCCATAGGACATGATAGAGGAGGAGTGCTCCCTTTAGTGCACATATGTAGAGTCATTCATCTTTCATGCCAGTGAGCTTCTTCATATGTGGGTTAAGGGTTAGTTGTCTCTGAAGAAGGGTGAACTGATGAACTTTAACCAGGATCTGACTCTCAGAAAGTAAAAGGGGCTCATCTTTGATCTACAGAAGGCACAAAACAGGTGTGACTTGATGGCTGACCTACGTCTCTGCCACTTCATACCTCCTACATTTTACATTACCACTGCTATCTGAGAGCTTAAGTCACTCTAAGAAAAAAAAAACTCAAACACAGCGAAACATTAACATTGATTATTTTAATCCAAATTCATATGAAGTGGTTATAAAACAAACTGCTCACCTCTATACTGAAATGCACCTGAAGCGATTGGTCAGTTAATCAATTCATAACTAACTTTCTAATTGCCCAAACAATCAAACCATCTTTCAGAGAAAATAACCAGCAGATTAATCTGTGATAAAATAATCATTAGTAAAAATGGGCTCTACCTCAACCAAGTACAACATTAAAGTTCTACTTGTACTTTAATGCATTATATAATATACTCAATAACATAAAGTACTACTACTTAAGCCTGAATTGCAATGAATCTAGCTTCATGATGCTGCATGTGAATAGATGTTTTTTTTTCTTACCAGTGTGCTGTAGTTTTAAAGCTAAAGGCATCTGAAAAGCTTACAGTCCTGCTCTTTTACTGAGATGTACATGGTGTTTTTTCTCCCCACTCAACCATGATGGATTGTTGATGTTGCCTCAGGCTCTCGCTGTGGCCTTATTTGTAGCCTCCTTCTTGAAAAGGAAGGATTGCCCTGCCAAGATATGAAATGTTTGAGTCAAAACAGGACTCACTGATAGTTTTAGCATTTGTTCTGAGCTGCACGGATGGTTGCAGGGGTGGGATTTCACCACAAAAAGATAGTTTATCATTGTGTCATGTTCAGTTTGTTGTCTGTTCTCAGCTGATTTTCATAATCTCTGGATTACTGTCAGAATAAGAGGTATTTCACATGCATGTTTAGATGTTTTTAACCACTGAAAGGCAAAAGGTGTGCAGTGTTTTAATCAAACAAATTAAAAGCTTTAATTGATATATTTTCATACAAACACACAGTACGTATCCTACTCTTTGTGGCTGACTGAACACAACATTTGGTTTTCTAAACACACTGTCTCTGCTGACAGATAGAGAAACAAAGAATAACAATCTGAACAATAATGTAGAAAAGCAATAAAGAGATAGTGCCACCTATACACAGCAACAACAAAAAGAAATGCAGGAGGGAGACGTCACAGACTAGTACCACCCTGGTTTGATTGACAGGGTCTCTGGGAGGTGCAGTGCAGAACGACAGAAGTACAATATTAGAATAGAAATTTAGTTTTGAGGATGAAAATTGAAAGAGACGCTCAGGCAATTTAGGAATGTATCTGCATAAAGTTCAAAATAAAAACACCAGTAGCTGAGATATTTTGATTTTTAGCCTCTAAAATGGGGTCAAGCTCATAATACTGCACTTCCCATGGTGCAGTTTGACAGAAAATCAACAGCAGCAGTTCATCTCAACACAGCTGTTGACTGCAAGGCAACACTATGATCATGATCGCTCTATGAGAGTGATGCGGTTTTATTTGAGGCAATGCATTTAACATTAATAATGCAATCAATTACAAAGAGTTTGCAGACACATTTTTAGGATAAAGAGCATCTAATCGTGAAATCCTTCAAACACATTCAATCCTTGTTTAACAGCCTGCTGTCATTACCCTTCCTGTAATCCTCCAATAATTTAGATCACTGGGATTCTGCTCATGTTGTTAACTTAGTACTGAATATGTTTATTGTCATGCACACAACCTTTTAATATGGATTTTTGGAGGTGTGTTCACTTAGGGTAAAAGGGAATGTTTTTGTTAATGCACACTGTGTTCTGCTGCATAAGTGGGTAAGTGTCGCCACCTTCTGTTTAACAATGATATGACATGACCATGAATTCACTTGACTCATGTTTAGTTATGTAACTCTTACCATTATTATTCTTTGGGGTAATATCAGATCTGTTTGTTGTCTCACTTATTGTTTTACCCATTTACACACTTAATTACTCACTTTTCCCCTGCATGGGATCAATAAAATGTTTCTTATCTTGTTTCCATTGGAAAGTATTCAATAATGAAGCTTCAACAATATGACAGTAATAAAAGTCACATAGAGGGTTTCAGTATTTTCCGTGTCGGGAACATGTACGTTCAACCAAATGCTGATAATAACAAACACTCACTGAAACACTTTTCAGAGAGTTCCAATTTAACAAACACAAAGCCTGGTTTGCCTGTTGGCAGTGCAGCAACATCACACACGCCACAAGCATTATCACACAGTCACAGCTGTATTATGGCTGCTGCTGGGGTCCTTTATATCCTGAGGGACCCCACAGACCACAGGTTCACTGGATATGATTTTGTTTGACTTGACTAACTGCAAATGTGTTGATAATGTTCACCAAAAGGGGAGAACATAAACTCAGATGATGAAAGGGAGGTTCTTTATTTTTGCTGAGTCTTCTACTGCAGAATAATTTCCAAATGTTTATGTTACTGTGTACAATGTGTGTGTGCAGAATAAAAAAAAACATATCTGTATGAACAAATGTAATAATATCAGCAGTGGTGGATTATATTAATTCATATACTGAAATAATTTGAGGTACTTGTACTCAGACTGATGCTACGTCATACCCCTACTCCACTACATTTATGCACCACTACTTACTATTCTGTATAGTACCATAGTACAATAATGTTTCTTATACCCTAAACTCAATTTTTAACCATGTAAATGTTATTCGAAAACCCCACAACACTGAATTATTATTATTTGTATTATTGCTTCAGTGATTAAGAGACATTCAGTGGGTAGCTTTATATATGTATATCTATAACAGTGTATCACATGTAGGCTACAGTTTGTAAAATATGCCAGTTTTAGGAAACACAATTATTTATGGTCTATTCCATGCATAAACAGCACAGCGTGTGTGTGTGTGTGTGTGTGTGTGTGAAAGGATTAGGATCAAGGATTAGGGACAGATGTAAACCACAAATATAGATCCAGTCTAATTCTGCTGCCATCCCATCACAGGACAGCAAAAGTCACGGTCAGGGTTAAGATTAAATACGCCCCGCCTTCTTGCAATACCTCAATTCTATTGGTCCATTGTTTGATTGACGTGGCTATCGTCCAATAGACACAGAGAAGACGGGGCCGACTGAACCGCTGCGCAGCTGTGTGAGCAGAAGACAGCGCAGCTTTTAGTGAGAGCAATAGCAGCTTTAAAGAGGGAGTCACGACCTGCTGAGGCACCAAAACACGAAAGGTGAGCACTTATATGTGACATTACGATAGAATTTCCTTAATGAAATGTATAATGACACAGAACAGGCATTTAACTGAGTGTTTCGTCAAGTGTCAACCCATAAAACAGCGCTAACGTCAGATTGTGACGTATTCATAAATTAAAAGTAGCTAGCTAAAATGATAACTCGCTAACTAACTTACTTTAAACAACATGTTTCAGTAATTTACAGGCAGACAAACTGGCTTTGGTGTTTGTGTTTTGAGTTTTTATCCTTCCCAACCTGCTCAGTCAATTGTTTGTCAGAAAATAGCCTTGAAAACTCTGTTTGACGGTACTTTCATTAATTATCAGGCTGTTAGCGGTCTCTGTTGTTTGTGTGTAACATTGTTAATTCGTCCCAACCGTCTTAGTTGTTTGAAAACTTGCTTGACTATTTATTTCCTCATGTCAGTATCGGAATATATCACTTCTGTATCACGTGTGAAGTGGTAAAGTTCGCTAACTAAACACCACTTGAAGCAGTAGCTGTGTGATTTGATGAGATCTGTCCTGCAGAGAAAGTGGCACGAAAAGAGCTGAGTGACCTGCCAGTTTAGAGGTCATTCATTTGGCTCAGCCCTACTCGCCCTCACGTCAAGGTGCTTTTCCCCTCCTCTCACACCACCTCCTTGTCTTGTTAATCTGCAATCTCTTTTCGCTTGACACTTACATGCATGCTTGAAAATAACACACACTTCCTGCATTGTCCGTAAGGCCTGAGCCTGTCTACCTAACAAGCTGTGTGTGTCTGGTAAACCATGGCCTCTGACGGCTAATGATACAGAGAGGAAGACTTTGCTCTTTGGTTTCTGCCGCTGATATTTCCTCCAGACTGCTTACACTAAACTTTAACATACCGCTTCAGTTGATGTGGCTGGTCATGACCGATTATCCTATGAAAACATTCCCCCCTGACTGAAACCTGGCAGCGGATTACTTCATCTGACTGTTTAGGTACAAACAAAGTGAAGGTTTTAAGGTTTAGTCAATACAAACAAATGTGCCCAACTTTCATTCTGCCCTCCAGAAAGCCAAAAAACTGTGTCAGTGTGTTTGCAGAGACTTGTTTATGCTGCACATTTGAAGTTCAGTTAGAAAACTGCAGTCTGGAAGTTATTAATCAGTTACTAGTCAGGCCTGTTCACCTTCTACATATGCCAGATTGCAGCAACCTTGACATTAAGAAAGTTTTGTTTTCCACTTAAAAAAGGGACCTAAAACAAAAGGAATTTGTTTTTCCTCTCTCCCCAGAAGTTGCAGGATGTCTATCTTCACTTTCACTTTCAGTTTCATTCAATAACAAAAAATCCCTGAAGTGTCATCTGTGATCTTTGCAGACAATAAAATGGAGATATGCATACATTTACTTAATGTGTTTCTTGAGTAATTTTGCATCTCATGTTAAAGTATGCAGAACCATCACAGTCAGGAAAGTGCCTTGCCCACTGAGGAAGTTCCCTTTTGCAAAACGATACTGTACAAACATGACTTGGGTATCAGGAGAAGAAATTATTGTTACAAAAAATACTAACTTTGATTTTATCCACTTTCTCATTTCACAGATGTCATTTGCCAGTGATAGACTGTACAATGGATACTTGCGGCGGAATATGCCAACCATTGTCAGCAAGGTGAAAGTGAGAGAAATGATGATGCACCTGCCCTGCTTGACTCCTCATGACAGGGTAAGTTTCAGTAGGTACACGGCATGGGACTAGGGCTGGGGCTCTAGGGAACAATAAAGACATAATGGATTTGCTCCAGTATGAACACTTGTCAATACTAGTGCTGATTGGGGTGTAACAAGACACATATTTGTATCATCACGCCACGGTACAGATGCTTGCAGTATGTTCCAGAGGTGGATTGCAGTCCACAAATGTGCAGCTTGTTTTATCTGTGGAACTTAGAACTTAAGTTACCACAGGACGTTAAGGACCATTTAATCTCTGGCTCTGTACATGTGCAGTAGCAGCAAGTAACAGAAAACACCACCAGACCTGGTTATTGCAGCGTTTGCACATCTTGTTGTTTCTTCCATGCTGCAGTGATAGTTTACACAACATGCTCAAGTTTGGATGTTGATGTATGTTTTTTCTGTATGCTTTTTTTAATGAAATTTTAGGAAAACATTGAAGCAAAGAGAGAGACTTATGGGGGTCTTGACAGTGCTATGCTTCTTCTGGACTGTCTGAAGAGAAGAGAAAACTGGCCTGAGCAGTTCATTGAAGCGCTGGAGGCATGTGAGCAGCCAAGTCTAGCAGCTGAGATCAGGGCAGAATATGACGCTCTGAGAGGCATCAACAGTAAGTCCTCTCTCTGCTATAGTGAACAATTTAGTGGAGTTTCCCCTTTTTATTACAAACTGTTTAGAATTACCTCCAACTATTTCTATCAGACCATGTTTCAGGTATTATCGTCATTTGGAAACAAGCTGTTAGCATAAATGTTTTTTTTTATATTTTTAGCCTCTTCATGGACAGATGACATACTATGTATAGTATACATACTATGTCTAATAGTTCATTGATACAGTTTAGATTAGATTAGCTTCAATTTGATTGTCACCACACGTCACAAGTACAAGGTAAGGAAATGCAGATTGCATCCAACCAAAAGTGCAAAAAAACAGTAATAAGTAAATGATGATATGTATGTAAGAAGAATATGGATATGATAGAATATCATGGAGGGAATCTGGACGGAAGAGAGGCACAGGAGAACCAGAACAGCTTGGGTCAGACTGTCATGAATCACAGGGGCCACCAACATCAGTACAAAACGTTCCTCATTGTAGCGTTACTCAGGAACTTTATTATCCATATTGTGGTAATATGAGTTCTACTTCACAACATCTAAAACAAAAAAGTTATAATACAAGACAATTATTGGGAAGAAACTACAGCAACAACAAGCAGTATGCTGTAGCTAAAAAAAACACATAGCATAAATACAGAGGAGGGAACAGCTGGATATTTATGTAACCATAAAGAGCTTAATAACAGCATGATGTACAATAAGAAGAACATCCCTCTGAAGGTGAAAGTGCAAGTTGAAAGATTATTCAGTTCATATTTCTCAGTTGGTTCCATCTTGGATTAAATTAAATATGTTATTATTATAATTTATTTCATTACTTTATATCAAATGTGAGGTTAATTGTTTTTTTCCCAAAAATGCTGCATTTAAAATGGATTTAATTGTTGACATTGTTTGCTTTGTCCTAGATTCCAACCCCAGCTCCCCTCCAACAACTATTGTCATGGCACATGTCCATGCAGCTCCATCTGCCAGTCATCAGTCCATCCCACAGAGTGGTGCTAACAGTCAGGCTGCTGTTGCTGGTCAGCCTGTTGAAGCATCAGCTTCTCCAGAGCCAGTTGCCCAGGCCTCGCTCCCACTGGAAATCCCTGTGCAGGCTCTAACCCCCCAGGGTTCAGCAGTCCAAGGTCCTGTTCCTAAACTTGAGCCTTTCCCTGAGCCTCCGCGGTCTGAAGCAGCACCCCGTCCATCAACACCTCCTCCTTTCCCAGTTGCCCCACACACTCAGGCGACCATAACCCCACCACCTCAGAGGGAGCTCAACTCTCACCAGGATCCAGTGGAAAACTCAGAATCAGACATCCAGGATGAGAGCACAGGAAATGGTGATGTTGAGCAGCATGAAGCAGACGTTCCACCCTACCCACATCCACTCCAAACAGCGACAACCTCCACAGAGGTCAGTCCACCACAGAGTCGCCCTCCAACTCTGACAAACTTGGATGTGACCAGTGGCTCCTCTTTCCCCATGATAACCCCAGAGAGACCTCCAGTCCAGGACACCACCCCTCCTGTGGACCTAAAACCTGCTGCTATCCTGCAGCCTGAACGTCCTGCTCCACAGGTGAATATGAAAATATGATAACACTCAGTGATGCAAAAAAAAATATCAAAGAATCTTGTCTCTGGTACTCATTTGTTTTCATATCCTCAAACCTACTGGCAAAGGGATGAGGAACGAAATGTCATTAATAGGTTACAAGAGACTAACATTGTGAGAGAAAAAAGTTGTGATTGTTACCTGTTATGACGCAGTTGTAAATAAGTGTTTTCCCAAATGACTCAGTAATCAAATTGTAACTCTTGAGCCTCTTTGAGGGGGTCAGTTGTCAAGCTACATTCACATGTTGAACAACCTGCATGCAGCATGTTTAAAAAAAACAAAACTTGACATCATTTTTACTTGCAGGTTGTTGAAAGCAGCCTGCAGACAGAAACTGCAGCTACAGCCTCCACGCTGCCTGGTGCTGCTGGGATGGTTGCTTCTGTCTGTGATGACAACACTGCTTGTCTGAGCAAGCCTGGCCAGCTCATCAGCATCTGCCCTCAAAATCATGACAGCCCCGATATCCCTGCACCCAGTGCACCAGTGCAGCCCTACTCAGGTAATAGTGAACGTTTGGAAATAAGCAATGCTGCACCGGAAGAGGAGACCTCCATCCATATCTCTACATGCTCTGCTGTCCACTCCACCACTGTGAACACAGCATCTGCACTGCCGTGCCAGGAGAATGGCATTGCTCTTAACCATAACGAACCAGAGGAAAACCACTATGAGTCTCCTTGTCAGAGTTTGGAAAAAGAGGTGCTGATGAGTGAGGTGCATGTGTCCGAGGAGCCGTCTTTCCTTAATCTAGATGGCCAAAGCGCAACAACTCAAACTCAAATCGTCAACGGTGAAGAGGCCAAGGAGATCACCGCTGCACCACCACTATCCACCAACACTGTTGATACTGTATCAAGTGTCCACACTCCCTCCAGTGAGAACTGCCACACCTCCCAGCCTGCACCCGCTGATACTTCCCCAGAGCTGAAGACGCTGCAGGGTTCAGAGAAGACGGCCTCTCGCACCACGGCAACCAGTGCAAAGTATGTTCTTACCGCTGCAGGAGTGGGAGCCTGTGCCCTGCTGATGGCATGGAGGTTTAAGAAGATTTAATCCATTTAAAGGGAGAGAAGATCAAGTTAAACAGTTTTTGAAAGAGGTTCTTAAGGGTATGGTGCCTTATTATAGTCTCTGGACTGGTTATGGTGTGAGGCAGCTGTTTAATAATTACCTTTAGTAATAAGTGGCTGACTTGCCAGACCTTTGATCATGTCATTAATTACAAGTTTAATGTCAAGATGGACTAGGTTTTATCATATTGAGTGAAGTTTGCCCTAGTGAGCAAAAAAACAAATCTACCCTTCTTATTTTTAGTTAGGGAACTTGATGGAACTGAGTTAAGTGCTCAGGTTATTTATGCATTTGCTGCAAATGTGTTGTTTGTAAAGATGCGCTGATGCTAATGATAGAAATGTTATCTGATAAGCACTTTTAAGATAAGACTGTCGGCATCATCTAGTGAAGATTAGTGTGCCAACACCTGAATTTTACTGGATGTGGACCGCAGAAGAAAGAGTACCAGCATCACGCTCTGTAAATGATGGCTACTGCACTGTCTATTTATTTGTACATATACGTATATGCTATGTACACATGCTAAGAAAAAAATATGTTTCCAAGACATTCCAAAGCACACAATTTCCCAAAGAGTGAAATTATATACTAGACCAGTTGTTACCAAACGTCAAAACCAGGGCATGTCTGGTTTCTTTAGGAGTCAGGAATTCTTCGGTGTGCTGGCGGGCCCCCCTGGTGGGGGCGGACATTGGGTGGCAGGTGGGCCCTCTTGCCCCGGGCCCCCCTGGGCTCGTTTGTGGCACTGTGGGGGCGTCTGGCTGTGCCTCCTCTCGGTCCCTGGGTTTGTGTGTTTCTCTGTGGCCCAGGTCGGCTCTCTGTGCGATGCCTCCTGGGTGTTCCCCCTGCCTGGGCAGGACGGCTGCTCGGCCAGCGGGCCCCTGCTCAGTCGTCTTAGCTGCTCTGGGTCTTGGTGTCAGTCACTCATGCATGTTGGCTCAGGGTGTACGAGCATCTGTCCTCCTTGGTGCACAATTCACTGCGCTGTTTTTTTTCTTTTCACTTAGTTACTATTTTCTCTCCTTTACTCATTTCTGGGATATTGGGTGATGGCATTAACACAGCAGCCCACATTGTTGATTTTAAATGACTCTGCCTGCTTGTACCCTTCCCCATCCATCATATCTCATCTTGCCTATCATTTGTTTGTTTCCCCTTCAATTCACAATGGAGCAGAACTTTCCTCTCTCTTAATAACAAAATCCAATAAAGAAAGACAGATTAGTTTCCAGAGAGGGTGGGTGACGGTCACACACATGCAGAAAAATATTATTATACTTTTATGCAAGATTAAAAAATCCACTAATCTCATAAAAAGTTGACACCTCCCATCTTGTGGTGTTTAATGATGAGGAAAAAAACCACACACACACAAATGACCATGTGCTTTCTGGCCATCATTTTATTTTTTCATGTTTTGTTCTCCTTTTAAGTAGAAACAAGTTTGAAAAGTCATGTTTTGTGAAATGACATTTTATTGTAAACTGTAGTGTATAATTAAGAAATGTCAGGAAAAAATAATTTCAATTATGCAATTTTAAGGGGGTCTTTTAGCTACGAAGAAGCTTTGTAGATTATATGTATTGTCATTATGGGATATAAATTTGTAATTTCATTTTAAGGTTAATCAAAATGTTAGGCACTGTCTAGCTGTCCTGAACATGATAATCACTAGCAATAAACCTGAAATTCTCAGAATAAATTGCTTTATTTACTGTGTATATTGATTTGCTTCCATAGTGTAATGCCAAATTAATTGTGCTATATATGTATGTGTATATATATATATATATATATATATCATAACATGGTGATCAGATGCTTGTTTTGATAAATATGCCATTATGTTTTTTTTTTTATGTCAAAAGCCTCAGAAAAATGTGACATCAGCCTCCGTTTATTAAATGTTTTCCGACTGGCAGCTTCGCATTCTGATTGGTCCTAGGGCCCTTCAATCATCTGATGACCCCGCCCACCCCAGTCCTGACAGCGAGCATAAAAAGGACATGTATACCGACCGTTTACGACATAGCTACTTAGCTAGCTAATTAGCATCACCTATGTCTAAATACGTCATTGACGTCCAGTTGTTTTCTTTATCATAAACCGCAGCATATATGTAGCGAATTAATCATTTAAATGGCGTTCAATGGCCACCAACGCGACGATGGAAGTATCGACGAAGACGAAACGCCCACGAAGCAGCCGCGGTCCAACAAGGAGATGCCCGGTTGTTTCAGAAACCAGCCGAACAATGAGGCAGCCGCGCCCGCAGGAAGAACTACGTCCGACCGTCGGACCTCCAACTTGGCGTCGAGGCATAGGAGCGACTCGGTGAAGAAAACAAGGCCACGTAGGTGATGCCGTTACCTGCATGGGCTCAGCGTATTTACTGGGATACACATCATTGCATGTGCAGTATAGAAGAGTCAAAAGGCGTTCCCCACAAAAGATAGCCAAAGTATAGATTTGGAAAGAATATCATTTAATTGCTGGCATAAATTCTTCAAAATAAGTATCAAATGGCTGTATAATGTGTTGTTATGATGCAAACTTAAGCTAGATGATTTTAGATCTGGTATTACAATGTACTGTCGGTGAGCTGTAGTGGCAGTAAATAGCCAGGATCTATTTTGCAACAAGATGGCGTTCGCGGTACACACTGTACTTCTGCCTGTGATGAGGCTGCTTACCGTTATGTCGGCCAACAATGATACCCTAGCTCTGTTGTCTCTGTAGTCACTAAACATTTAAACATCAAAGGTAACGATATTATTAATGTTAAAAAATAAAATATTGGTGAGTGATTAATTTGAAAGTATTTTCTCACATAATGCAGCATTTCCCTGGTTTGGGATGGACATTGGAGGCACTCTGGTGAAGCTGGTGTACTTTGAGCCCAAAGACATCACAGCAGAGGAGGAGCAGGAAGAGGTGGAAAACCTGAAGAGCATCCGGCGCTACCTAACCTCCAACACTGCCTATGGCAAAACGGGTATCAGGGATGTGCACCTGGAGCTGCAAGACCTGACTCTGTGTGGCAGGACAGGCAACCTGCACTTCATCCGCTTCCCCACGCATGACCTGCCGGCCTTCCTGCAGATGGGCCGCAACAAGCACTTTTCCAGCCTCCACACCTCCCTCTGCGCCACAGGAGGGGGGGCGTACAAGTTTGAGTCTGATTTCCGCACGGTGGGTCTGCAGTTGTTCTCTTCTGTTTGCTTTTACAGGCAGGCCAGTGAATATTGACAGAAGAGAGGATAGTATTGAAGTACAGCATATTTATAACGTGTTGTGTATTCATGTAAGAGCCAGTAATTAAGATGTAACCAATACTGCCGGTGGATAAGAAGGATAAGAAAGGAATGCATGCAATTGCAGTTGGCAAGAATTCATTTTTCTGGCATGGTTAACATAATTATCTTTCCTTCTGATGATAAAATATCAGTTAATTAATCGGGACCAAGGAACTTTGACTATGATGGGATAAGTCACAATTACTGCTATAAAGGTCTCATTTTATCAAATTTACCATAATTACATCCTAATATATGCAAGAAAAAAAATCTGATTATTCTTTGCAGCAAGACACATTCTATTAGTTTGTAATGAAGGTTCCTGTTTTTCTCACCCCCCTCCCCTGCTTCCCCTCCTCTCCAGTTTCCCACCTGTGTTCTCCTGACCACATCCCCTCAGTGATGTTATCCATGTTCTCTCTCCTTTCACTACAAAAAGATGGCAGATCTGCAACTTCACAAGCTGGATGAGCTGGACTGTTTGATTCGGGGGGTGCTGTACATTGACTCTGTGGTGTCCCATGGCCCCTCAGAATGCTACTACTTTGAGAACCCCACAGATCCGGATCGCTGCATCCAGAGGCCCTACACACTGGAGAACCCCTACCCCTTGCTACTGGTCAACATAGGGTCTGGGGTCAGCATCCTGGCCGTCTACTCAGAGAGCAACTACAAACGAGTTACAGGGACCAGGTAATTATCAGTGGAGGTTAACTGTGTGATGGCCTCAGTTTCTTATTTTTTTGAGTGCAGTAGCATTACACATTTAGAAGTTTATTGGGTTGCTTTGTATGTCACTGGCCCAAAGAAAAACAGAACAGAAACAAAAAAAAATGTGCACTTGAATCACATGGGTGGTCTGTTTGGTGACGTCTGCCCTCTGTCTCTCCCTAGTGGCTTGGTGTGAAAAGTGGCATCATTTGTTTCAGCTTCCCAAACTTACTGTAACTGAGTTTAAAATGTTTAAAGTTTGAAATATGTTAGTTTGCTCTTCTCCCACTCTCTCCACTGCTTTGTTTTCACATGTGGTTTCTCTGTCTGGTGGATCCACAAATGCTCACTTCTCTCTCAACATAATGGCCCTTTGTGCTGAGAAAGAAACAGTAGATGACTGATTGTGAATTTATCTGTATGATGTACAAAAGCCTTTTTTTCGGTAGTCAGTATTAGTTTAGGCAGCAACACGTCTCTTTGGTCGTACTTTTAGATGGTTTACATTTCTATAATATTAATAGTGTCTGTATGATCACTCTGTGTGTTCACAGTCTTGGTGGTGGGACCTTCCTGGGCCTGTGCTGCCTGCTGACAGGCTGCTCTACTTTCGAGGAAGCTCTAGAAATGGCTTCTCAAGGCGAGAGCACCAGAGTGGACAAGCTGGTTCGGGACATCTATGGAGGAGACTATGAGAGGTTTGGTCTGCCAGGCTGGGCTGTAGCCTCAAGGTGCGGTTTGCAGCAATGCTTTTTTCTGTTTTTGGTGGATTCCAGCATGAAAACAGCCTCAATTTCAAGGAAACAGGGAACCAGGACAGTGGTAAATGTGAAATAATATAGTAATGAATAAATAAATAAAAGTGATGGAAGCCTTGATCTCAGTTTAATGAGGAAATCTTGCAATATGTGTAAAAAAATATAAATTTGTTCTGACAGGCTGTTTGATGCTTAATATTGCTGAATTTGGACAGACGTCTGAAGTATCTGTTCATCTAATAATAGCTTGTGTGTTGATTTGACAGTTTTGGCAACATGATGTCCAAAGAGAAGAGGGAGTCGGTGTCCAAAGAGGACCTGGCCAGAGCAACGCTGGTCACCATTACCAATAACATCGGCTCCATCACCAGGATGTGTGCTCTCAATGAGGTTAGTAATGGTATGAGAGGCTTTCTGCTGATGGACCAGTGTGTGGAGAAATGGTTTCCCCTCCAGTGTCCCTGCTAGTCATTTCCTCTTTGCGTTCAGCCTCTTTACGGTGCTGCCTTGTGGCGTCTTGATCAAGCAGCATTGTACAGGGCTATGAAAGCGTAGAGGAGCTACACTGCATTATCCACGTCTCTCAACACCCAAAGACACAAAGCAGCACTAATAAATGAGATGGGTTTTTTGGTACCACATTTAATCAGCAGTCAAATAAATGTGTTTATATATAGTTTGTAAATTTAAGAACAAACGCCGTTATATTGAAGCAAAAGTATAAATGCCAGCGTATTGAAGGAGAAGGTATTTGAACTATTTGATTTAGCATAACTGCCTCACAGTTTGACACATGGATGATATTTACATTATTTCAGATAACTACTACTGTCACTTCTGTACCTATCAACCAAATAATTGAATCCCTGTTTTCTTTCATCGCTAAGAACATAGAGAGGGTGGTGTTTGTGGGGAACTTCCTGAGAGTGAACACCCTCTCTATGAAGCTGTTAGCCTATGCCATGGACTACTGGTCTAAAGGACAGCTCAAGGCGCTCTTCCTTCAGCATGAGGTAAACAGCTCAACCCCTTATTGACCTCACAGATAAAAAATCTAATTTTGTTCTTTGATGGGCATAACAATTTTTAATTTTGCTTTATTTCTATTGTGTTTTTGTCTTTTTTTCAGGGGTACTTCGGAGCAGTAGGAGCTCTGTTAGAGCTTCTGCATCCGTCCTAATCCATCTGAACGCCATCCAAAGAAGTACTTGTCAATCTGCTGAAAAGACACTAGCACTTTAGACTGTCCAGAATCTATTCCACAGTGGGGTGTTATGCCAGCCGCCTGCCAGTTACTGGTAAATTATGGTTGTGGCAGGAAAACTGTCAAATATTATATTCTCAGAGATCAGTGTGGGTTTTATAACGGTGAAAGAAGCTTCTAAATTCTGACTCACATCTGCTGTTGTGGTCAGTGGATAGAAGTCGGTTTCCTGTCCTGAAGTTGTATGCAGCAAAGTTCATGTTTGATCTGAACATCTCAAGGAAAATCACCACAGTTGCCTGAAATATTTGCATTAAGAAGTACTTAACATACGGTCCTGTTGTGGACTGGGTATCACATCCTGGGGAAAATATTCGTACAGGTATTTTAACAGGTATTTTATCCTATTTTGGTACCAGAGGAAAGGGCGTACTATAATGTATGAGTTTATATGGTGGATGGTACAACTTAAAGATAATCACAGGAAAGATTTTACAATAAAGTGTTGTAGCTTTCCTGAATATACTGATCAACTCTTCGGTTTATAAGATGAAAGAAAATGCTTGTTTTATCCGAGCAACAATTCTAATCCCAAAGATATTAAACTGTCATGCAAGACAAAATGTAGGTAATCTCCATATTTGAGCAGCTGGAATCAGGGACCTTTTTACATTTTTGTGATTATTCCTCTCATCCATCCGGTAGTCTTAGTGAGCTGAAACAAGTAAGCACTGTTTATTATAAATGTTTTATCCATGAGTACGCTCCACTGCCACAGTCTTGGTGTCAGAAAACCTGGACAATCAGTTTTGGGGGTTAGTGAGACTGGAGAGATTAAGATCCCTTCTTGACCTCTGACCTGCTGAAGTGCCCTCGAGCCACTGCACACCTCTCCTTGTAGAGGGAAATCTGTGAAAATATGAATATTGTTAAATGTGAAAATTGAGGTTAGAATTCAGGCATCTTATCCCTGAATTTTCTCCCTGGTTCAATGAAAAAGTTATTCCAATGTCATTTTTAGGTCCTGTTCCCCCAAACCATTTCTGTCAACATGTATGTACTCAAATATGAATGTTTTGAATTTAAAACAATGCTGATATGTGCATTACTTAATGGTTAGAGCATAATGCGAACGCTGTGGCCACCAATATCTAAAATCTAAAGTAGTGTGGAGCTTAATGGGTTCAAACATATTAAAACTGTGTATGTCTATGTGTATGTCTTAGCCAGGCTTCCTGAATTTTAATTTTTATTCGGCAAGGTAGAACTTGGCAAATGTTCATCTTGTGTCTGATGTATTGGTTATCACAGTTGTCTGTCCCATCATTTCACTGAATGCTTTTCTGTCCCATTTTGATGTCATCTGTGTGTTCAGTAATGGGTCCAGCGATGGATTATTACAGGGACCATAATGAATCCTCAACTACCTGATGAAGACATTTGACAGAAACTCAGTGGACATCATTTTTCAGCTGCCAGTTATTAGATACTATGTATAACAAAGTTGTACGTACAATAAGTTGATTTTTTTTGATGAAGTGCCTGTCATGTTTTTGTATAGGTTACAGTTCAGTAATGGGATTTAAAATGAGACAAACTGGTCTGAGTTTCTATAGGTGCCCCCCATTATTTGATTGTAATGTTACATTGCAAAGAAAACTTTCTACTGTTTTTGTAACAAGAGTCATTACAAATCCCTCATTGTGTTGTCCCTGGTGTGTTCAAATGAGTCTTGTCTTGTTGCTTGGTGTTGCTGTACTGTACCCTACCCAGTGGTGCAACAAGTACTCATGTTTTTTACTTGGTAAAAGTAGTAATACCACAGTATAGAAGTACTCTGAACAAGGGAAAGTCCTGCTTTATACCTACACTTAAAAAATACAGTAAATAAAATTAGTCGTCATTAAGAATGGTTAGTTTTAGATTACTGAACTGTTGCAGTGGGTAAGTGGTATTTATTTTTTTATTACAGTGCCATTTAGTAGTTTTATCTTTATCCATAATCATAATTATTTATCTAAATCTGCAAAATAACTAAAGCTGTCAAACACATGTAGCAGAGTGAGTAGGAAGTAAATGCTAATAAATAGTAAGTTACACACTGAACAACTTCAAAAGTTAATATATGTTATAATATAGTGTATATGTACCCTTTTCTCTCTCTCCTAGAAACCCCGTAGAGGTTTGCCGCAAATCACGGGGAAAGTGTCGTAGTGTTTGACAAGTGTCCATGTTTAGTGTTTATAGTGAAAGTGCCTGAGGGGAGGAGACAGGGCTGCTTCCTTCTCCTACCTCCTGGCCTCAGTCATAAGCGCTTATCTGCACACAGCGGCATTTATGGAAGAAAAAGTTTGTTTTACTTTACACTGTGTTTCCTAGGAAGCTAATTTGCAGTTATTTCCTGGTCGTAACTGTATGTGTCTCCTTCGTCAGGTACAGAGCCTGAGTGTGAAAAGAGGGAAAGCTGAGGTTTTTTTGTGTTACACAAGAGAGGAGAGTGGTTACAGAACCACCCATGAAAGGGTTAGTGTCTTTCCAGGAAATAAATCCAGCCCACTTCAGCCAGACAGCCCACTCCTCCTCCTCCTCCTCCTCCTCAGTGAGCTCTGCACAGCTGGCAATCTACAGACTATAACGCTGTTGGGAGTAATTAGCTGCTGGGTGGACCACTGTCCTGCAGACTGGACCTGTGTCTGATGGAGGAGATCAATTAGCACACATACAGGGATTTATATTCCTACTTTGTCCCTGGAAATTCAGTTTGTGAACTTCAGGGATCATTGAAACCCCAGCTGCACCTCTCCACTGGAACTGTTAGATCATCCTCATACTGGACACTTAAGGTAAGGCAGAAACTTTTACCCTTAACAAAGTGAACTGAAGTGACTTCATACTAAATTAATCCCCATTTACATTACATTAATCCCCTTTACCACTCAAACAAGATCTTTCTTATAAGGGATGCTGAATATTGGAGATGAAAAATGGGAGGAAACAGAAAGTGTTGCCAAAGTTAAATACTGAATTGGATTAATTGCTGCATGTGTACTCAGAGATCCCTGCTGCCAGATATCTAGAATGGTGTACAGAAATGTGTTTCCACTCTTGACGGGAAAATAAATTGTGGATTCATTGAATTATTTACTGATGCTTCAGAGATCAGCTAGAGATCAGTAGAGCAACATTTTGGTTTTTAATCCTCGCTGGTGGTGTTTTCTATTCTGTAACCAAAGTTCATAATGCCTTTATAACTCATAACTATCTAATAAGCCATCAAGCCTGCAGTTTAAAGTTTTTGGTCCAGATGAAGCTGTTTTACTGAAGACAAGTAATCAGTTGTTTTGCTTTGAGAAGCTTTAATGTTCCATTTTTCCTGACTTCCTCTTATTTTCTTCTATATATGACACCTGTCTTGTCCTTCAGTGTTCATCCATCAGTCTCGCTGGTGAGGCTTATGTTGACTGAGGTCAGCGTCACACTGCAGCAAGGCAGGAAAAAAAATTGCTTTTGCCCAAGAAGCTTTTCATTCACATTTTGTTTCAGTCTACAAAATTAGGTTCATAGCACTGGATTGGTTCGCTGAAAGTGTACCACTGCAGAGAACCACTGCTGCTGCTGGATGACCTGAGTCTTTACAAGATCTGATCCATGAGCACACTGGTATGGAGTTTCAGTCAGGAGAGGAAGAGAAACAGTTCAGTGGTGTGAGAGAGGGTTAGCTAGAATTGATTGATGATGATTTAATGATTGAAATTGATGATTAGTTAATGGCCCTCTCTTTATGTTTTATGTATGTCATGGCTTAAAGGTTTTTCACATAGTTGCACTTCTCCTTTTACATGATAATCCCAGTTAATTCAACTTGGATGTTATTTCTGTAGATGAGACCATCATATCACTTGCAATAACACTGTTCTTAAAGAAACTCAGGATCACACAGGTCATAAACAGTTCAGCCACATTATAAACCACTATGTGCAGATGTACGAGTGGCATTTAGTAATAACCCCTCGTTGGTGTGGATGGATAACACAAAGTCAGCTTGTAAACTGTGATGGATGTTTACTGCAGACAGTAAAAACGTCATAGTTCCTCTAAACTGTTATTGTTATTGTTAAAGTTCCTACATACCTTAAGAGTCCATTTATACACCCTCAGAAAGAGGATGTGCATTTGTAGCTTCCAGCTGAAACGCTGCATGGCTGATCAAAATCCTAGCATAGCATATTTTGTCCTGGAGATGCTTTTTGCATCTTTGTCCTCTGTGATTGTTGAACATTTGTGTCAATGCCGTCACTGTTTTTGGGTGGTGACGAACACCATTAATAGAACCTACCATAGCAGCTCCATACACCTGGTTATGACACTATGTAGAGTTTGGATTTGGGCTTTTTAAATGAATTATCTGCATCCATAACTTCCCAAAGTCATGTGATGTTTTAGATTACTTTTTAGAGATTTAAAGGATGAGTAATGAATGTTCTAGTAGGAATAACTGTTTTTCTGTATTCGGTATTGGATCGGTATTGTCCGATACTAAACCTCAGATATCTGTATCTGAAGTGGAAAAAGGTGATCCGTGCATTCCTAGTTTGTGGGAGTGTTTTTACCTTTCTAGAGAGGCAGTGCATGAAAAAAATGATCAAAAGAATACTTCAGAATTATGGGGATTTCACTGCTTTTATAAGGAATTAGATGTCCTTACACTGTGAAACTGGACTCAGACAACTCAGTCAGTCTCAGACATGTTTTGGAAAGGACACCTGAAGTTTGTGGATTCTGTACAAACACATCACACTACTGTATTTGTGTCTCCAGAGGAACAACCCCCACTTGCTAAAAGCTAAGAAGGAGTGTAGCTGTCAAGCTATCAATAGCAGGCCTATGTTTGCACACAGTACCAACCAGAGCGGTACAGGAATGTTCAAGAGAGCAGAGTGAACATTTTGTAAAAAGGTAGCTTGTTGTATCAAGAAATATGAATGTGTAATAACCCAGAGGAAAATGTCCTTAATAACAGTAATGTCTGCTGAATAAAAGCTCAACTATAACACAGAAAAAAGGGGCAAACATACTGTGAATGTGCAGCTGTTAATTTCATAAATATAAGCATTCATGTAACCTTCGTGATCAGCCTGATGGTGTGGCCATTGACGCCTACACATTTTAAAATGTTCCCTGTTATTCTTCCCAACATCTGAGTCAAGTAAGCACTGGCCAGATGTTCTGAATCAAGCTGCTGCAGCAGCTCTACCGGGTTACACCAGTACCATGTGGTTGGTTTTAACCACAGCTATTTATAAAATACATTCAGAGTATCATTAAGGGGGCACCAAAGTGTAGAGCACAAAATAGTACTTCAGCGTGTCTGAAAATTGAACATTCCTGGTTCGTGCAAATGATGCTTGAGCCAGCAGCCGGTTAGCTTAGGCTTAGCTTAGGCTTAGCTTAGGCTTAGTTTAACCTTCTGATGGACACAGGCTTTTGTCCGTCTTGTCCGTAGATACTGGTTTCTCCATAATTGAATATAGAAAAGCCATGTGCTCATTCAAAGAAGTAATAGATTTGTCTTGACATTGTCTTTTTTCGTCATGTGCAGCTGAAATAATGGAGAAGTCCAGACGCAGGCAACAGCTAGCATTCTGCCTTCTGTTCGGGTTGTGGTTTCCTTGCTGTTTGGCCCAGACCACACCATCTAATGCAGCTACTCGGATGCCCACACGAGCACCCACACCATCCTCATCCCCGCCCCCCCAAACACAGGCCGAACGGCTAAAGGTCAGACTGTCCGGATACCCCAGAAAACACAATGAGGGTCGCATAGAGCTTTTCTACAAGGGAGAGTGGGGAACCATCTGTGATGATGACTTCTCAATAAATAACGCCAACGTGCTCTGCCGCCAACTGGGCTTCGTCTCAGCCACTGGATGGACCCACAGCGCGAAGTACGGCAAGGGCCAAGGTAAGCCTGTTCCTGAGATTCAGGTTCTGCTTTAATACTCTGTGTGCTGTGCCATTCAGGTATGTCAAGGACTGCATTTACATTTCATAAGTTCCCACCGCATAGAGTGTCACTCCTGGACTGATTACAGTCTGCTGGTCTGGTCTGCTGCCTGTCCAGGGAAAATCTGGCTGGACAACGTGCTGTGTAGCGGAAGTGAGAAGAGCATTGAGTCCTGCAAGTCTCGCGGCTGGGGCAACAGTGACTGCACTCATGATGAGGATGCCGGAGTTGTGTGTAAAGACGAGAGGATTCCTGGCTTTGTGGACTCAAATGTCATTGATGTAAGTTAATAAATTTTGTTTGCAGTAAAATGCTCATTAATCATTATGAAGCAGTTTAGAGCCCATAAACTCTCAGCCCGACTGGCCCACAGCCTATGCACTACAGAATATAACCCACATGGAGGACATTCAACACCTCAAGGCTGGAATATACATATCCAACTCCGTAGCTACGGAGACCCCTCGAGTCCTCGCAGTTCTCCGTCGTGATGCGTATTGTGCAGCCCTGCCGTGAAATGCACCCCCTCGGAAAGTGAAGCAATTCACCTTAATATTGCTGATAATAGCAGGAGAAAATACTATTTTATGATTTAATTATTTGTGAGGGAGATAGAAGAGAAGAACATTGATTGCTTTCAGTCTTTAAAGCTCCTCTAAAGAGAGAAAACCAACAACTTTCGGTATGTTCTGTGTAAATATACCCCAGCCATAATTACTAAATGAATTAAATGGATTTTTTGAGCAGGTTGAATGTGTTTGATTTGCCTTTCACAAGGATAATCAATACTTTAGTTCCTGTCCTGCCTGCGCTGCTGCAGAGGATACCTGTCTGTCTGTTTCTGTGTAGGG
Organism: Synanceia verrucosa; assembly: GCA_029721515.1. NCBI lineage: Eukaryota > Metazoa > Chordata > Actinopteri > Perciformes > Synanceiidae > Synanceia > Synanceia verrucosa. The sequence continues at coordinate 19,500,390 of CM056560.1, read as the reverse complement.
AGAGGGGCTGCATTTCACAGTAGGGGTGTAACTAGAGGACCAATCACAGCCCTTGTCGTCTCCGTCTTCCCTTGACGGATTGACGGACAGTTACAACAAAATTCCTGAGCCCGGAGACGACGGAGAGGCTCTCCGTCAGGCTCTCCGGCGATGCAGAGGGCTCTCCGTCTCTACGTACGGCACTTTACAGAGTACTATAAATTGGCCTTCAGTGATAGTGTAGCTGCTGCACACATAGTGTTGATTAGCTCTGCTCTATGCCATGTATGTGAGTCTGTTAAAAGCAGCAGCAGAGTGATTATCAGTGGCATTGGACTGAGTATCAATGGAGCAGAATGAGGTTGTTTAGATATGAAAATTCCTGTTGTTGTGATGTTGGTCCCTCCTTCAACACCGACTCACAGTTAGGTTTAGTAATATCCATTTGTATGGAGACAAGCAGCTGTGAGATGTCTTTAGTAAACGAGAAAGTTACTTAACACTGCTCAGTAGGTTTTATCAGTAAACACTGTGGTAAAATAACACTGTCAGTGGTGTAACTTAAGTACAGAAGTTAGGTGATTAATAAGTGAACTTTGACTCCTGGTTTCACTCAGGATGTGAACAGTGGTCTCCTAGGTGACAGTCCATGCTCCCCTTGTTGTAAGTATGATTAGGAATGGCTCAGGACAGCAGCCTGGGCATAACATTATGAGAGAAAACAGTAGCCCAAAAATTGTAAAGATAAAACATCTGTGAAATAATAATAAATTAGAAGCACTGTATTGTGTTTAAAACAAAGAGGAGGAAATGTGTAAACTGACTGACTGATCAATGCTTGATAATATCACTGCTCTCCTCCAGTGAAACTTCATTCAGAGAGTTTTTGTATTCATGTTCTCTCAGGTGTAAATGATGCCTGAATGAACATGAAGCAGACTGTTTGGAAAAAATATGAAGTATGCTCAGTACTCCTTGGATAAATAGACATTCAAAAGGGAAACTTTGAATCTTAAGACAACACCGTTGGTGGGATGTGAGCTCAGCTGGTCATCATTTTTCCATTTACTCTCCTTGTATAACCAGACTGGTCCGAGGTGAACAAGGTTAGACCGGGGCTCGTCCCTGTGGTGCCCTTGAAACAGCCTGAATGACTGGATGAGGTGTTACATGGAAGGATTTTAGGATCATCTGCTCACTTCCTCTGCCTGTTGTTGCCAGTCAGACTCAGTCCAATATGGCAGCCAGACTTCAATCTGTGCCATTTTTTTTCCAAATAACCCTCAGTGAAAGTGACTCATTGCAGACAGATACTACTCATGAGCTGGTTTGACCTAAAATGACCATCTGTAATAGCTTTGTGTCACTGTTTGCTCTGCTTATTCTCATGTTTTTAAAGAAATGTGCACATGCATAGATGTGCCAATATGATTATTATAAGAAAAACAACCGCTGTGACGTTCTGCTAAATGAAGCTAAACTCTCAACCACTTTCTCTGAACAGACTCAGGTTGATGAGTACAAGATCGAGGAGGTGCGGCTCCGCCCTGTGTTCACCATGTCCAGAAAGAAGCTGCCCATCACAGAGGGTGTGGTGGAGGTGAAATACAAAGATGGCTGGGCACAGATCTGCGACCTGGGATGGACGATTAAAAACACACATGTGATCTGCGGTATGCTGGGATTCCCACATGAGAAGAAAGTCAACAAGAACTTCTACAAGTAAGTAACGTTTACACTCATTTTGAAGCCTCAAGTTCTGCATTTTGGCAGACACCATTTCATTTTTTTGTAACCAGAAGTGAAACTGGAGCTATGTACAATCTATAACAACACAAGAAACAATGGCCATTTTTATTTGACCAAAATGTTACAGTTTGATGACCTGAAAACACACCGAAAGGGTTAAACAACTCCCAGACTGGACAACTGTCAATCAGCAGGTAGTCCCGCCCTCAATCATCCCCTGCTTTATGGTCTGTTTGACTCTAAATGGAGCCATAATTTACTAAATGAACATCAAGCTGTGTTGAAGAAGACTAGAAACTAAGGACTGAGACCATAAACTCATGTTTACAATGTTTACTGAGATAATAAATCAAGAGAGAAGTAGGATAATATTCTGCTGCAATCAGCAGCTGATCAGCTCAGAATAAAGGGAAACAGCTGGCCTGGTGCATCAGCCTTTGAAAGACCACATTGCACAAAAACCACATTTTTTGTGCCATTTTAAATAAATAAGATGTAACATGTGAATTAATGAGCTTCAGATGTGCTGGTTGGTGTATGTTGTTAGCTCTGTCAGGCTAGTTGTTTCCAGCTGCAGGATGCAGCTTCATGTTTAACCAAAGTATATGAGAGTGGTGTTCTCATCTAACTCGATAAAAGTGTTAAAAATCAGTGTTTCCCAAAAAGTTATTCTCTAAATCTGATGACATTCAAACAATATAACCATAAGAGGAATCAATACCAACAGTGGGAATTAGGCCACTTAGCAAAGTGGCATAACTTTCTCCGTCAGGATGTTTGCTACATTCCTGTGGTTTTAGTCTGTAAAGCTAACAGCTAGCAGCGTCTTGGTTTTCATTCAGTGAAGAGTGGACATTACATGAGAGGGTGAAGACTGCAGCTCAACAACAAAGCACATCTCTGGTCTCTGATTCTTCCTCTGAGGATGTTTTTGTTTTCCTTCAAATAGACAGAAAAGCCATGTTTTTTTATGCGTGCTGGTTGGGTCATACTGCCAGAGGAAGATGAGGAGTGATTATTAACTGCCTGCAGAGATGGAAAAGTACCAACCAGCATGTGTTTTGTCCTGTCAGTTTTTATATCTGCAGGACTTCATTTGGAGGAGATAGTTCAGAACGTTAACAGACAACGCTTCATCAGTCATTTATTGATAGATATGTTTAAACAGTGGAAATTGTCATGCTGAAATTAGCATTTTATATATGTTAAATCTGTTGGTCTGAAAATATAATAAGACATTTGTAGACATCAGCTTAAGTTTTCAGTCTAGTTCGGTAGTTTTCCTGGCATTTTGATTAATCAATTATGTTATCAAAGGACCATATGATTGTTTGTTCTATAAAATGTCAGAAAAGCCCAGAGGTGACAGCTTCAAATGTCACATTCAGCTTACAGTAGTAAAAAGGGGGAAGCAGCAGTATGCAGAAAGAAAATGTTGATAAAGAGCTTCAATGATTAATTGATTTCTCAAAATAGAGGCTGATTATTGACTATTGTTTCAGCCCTGATTAAAAATAATTTTTAGTTGTCGCAAGAATCTAAATTATGAAGCACTAGAGGTTGTCTGCTTTCACAGTCCATTGGATTAATTCAAAGTGTGCATAGATGCATGTACAAGGTGTAAAAATAACAAATCACTCTGAACTATCAGACAGAATCAGAATCATTAATGGTAAGAAAGGTTAATGGTCCCATTACAACATTTAAGACTGTTTTCTGTTCAAATAAAACTACTGACTGAAAGATGAGCAGACCAGTCATTACTTTCAGATCTCCACATTATTTTCCCAGGTTGTTCTTCCTGTATGAGTGCACACATTCCTGGCTGCACTCCAGTTGAAGGCGTATTATTCAACCCCTGCAGATGGTTCACAGTAGTACGAGGGGAAATGTGTGTTTTCTCTCAAATGTGTGTGAAGGCAGAGGCTCAGGGGAATGTTCTGGGGTCAGGGGAGTCACATAATGCACAGACAACAAGGACTGGAGGCAGGCCAGCCTGCATGAAGCAGCAGCCAAAGTGCTCTGTGTTGTCTCTGTTTTTTTTTTTTTTTTTTAAGTCTTTTTACTTCTGTTGTATGAGTGTAGAAGGGCCTGAGGATGTACATTCAGCTTTTCACTACTGTCCTGACAACTCTAATCAAGTATGAGTTTTAACTTCAGTACTTGAGTTGGGTCATAAAGGTGTTTCAGAGGTTAGATACATCCTAACAGGCACATACTGATTTGCCAATTGCTGGTTTTAGATCATCCATGTCCTCAAATTTATATGCTAAGAGGTAGAACAGTGTCCAATCCCACTGACACTGAACTCATTTGTTAGCAGCTACCATTGCACTCCTCTTAACACCATACCATTCTATTTAGAATTAGCATTAATGCACATACTTTGAGACTGTCATGAGGAACTACTACAGTATATTTGGGATATTGGTGTAGTTGACTTAAGGCTTGAAGAAATGCATGGATTTCTGTCTGTTCACAGTATTCATATCATACATGTTTTGGAATAAGTAATGAAAACATTAAGGCAACAGCATCCTCAAAGTCATTTTAAATCTATATTAAACAGATTTAATTGGCTTGTCAGTCACCATGTCACTGTCACTGGACCTCTGTGCTCTTACCAGCCAACAACAGTTGGATACTGTATGTATGAAAGAGGCGCTTTAGAGAAAGAGCTCAGTGATTGTTATCGGACCTTGGTGACCTGAAGTCTGTAACGTAAAATACTGGAGACCTGTGGAATGTCAAAAATGTTATTCACCGCTGAGCCTCCAGTATTTACCTGAAAGAAATGTTTGTGTGGCCCAGAGACTGTGTGTGTGTGTGTGTGTGTGTGTGTAGCCAGTGTGTATATGTGTGTGTTTGCATGTAGTCTCAGTCCTGAATGTGATAGAGTTTGGCTGTCTCACTGTTGCAGACGTCTGAAAAAGCGAGCAGCTGAGAAGGTCTCCAGGCCAAAGGTTAATGTTTCAGCGGGTGGAAGGTACTCTGTCATCAGGAAAACCCTCCGTCACCCTCTGCCTGCACACTCTTTACTGTAGATTTGACAGTGGGTTTCCTGTTGGTAGTAGACAGTAATACTGTTCGCTAGTTGTCCCCCTTTCTAATATCATATCATTAGGACGTGCAGCATGCAAATGGGTTCTAGATTTAATTTTACTCTGCTGAAACTCATGGTTTCCTTGTGTGGAGGATTAGTTTTCTTCTCAATCGTTTATTTCTTTCACATTTCCACTGACATGGCACAGATTATAAAGACCTCTAATTGGAATTGCCTCTAAACATAAAGTTAATTGGGAATTTTATCATTTAGACCTTCTGGGGTTCTTTTTGATTGGACAGATGACATCAATCTGTGCTGTGTCAGTGTCGGGGAATTCAGTTTTTTTTTTCCATGGATTCTTCCTTTAATGCAACGGCTGGAAATCCCATTACTCACTATGGCATGCTTTAGGGAGGAGGTCTGTAACTTTTCATCCTGGGTTCTTCAACTAAAAAAGTCACAGGCCTGAGTCCACATGACCTGAACGGACCAGTATCTGGTAGAATCTGCAAACATTTGACACAAAATACAAAAAAAAAAAATAATCATATTCATTTACAGACTCTAAATGACTCAGGTCTAGACCAGACTAACAAAATATCTGAGCTTTACACTGATTTTACGACCTGTACCGAACAAGTTGAAGAACCACTAACACAGACTGTGTGACTGTGTGTGATTGATGATATTATCATTTAATATCATGCTTTCATCATTACACATTGTAAAATGTAATTTAAAAGCAATGTCATATGTCAAACCAAATCAATGTGGTAACTTGAGGTTCACATTGGCATGATGGGAATACTACAGTCACAGTAGCATAGTTTGTACTAACAAACATGTTAATGATGCTTTTTATGTCACACGCTGCATGGTCAAATGTTAGTGGACACCCAGACACTTCAGAGATCAGGGCTCTGTGCAGGCCAGGTAACGTCTCCAACACCAAACTGGAAAATTCATATCCTTGTTCACCTGGATTTGTGCAAGGAAGCCCACTATTGTTGAAACTTTATTATAAGCTATGACATCAAGATCTCCCTTAAATGGAAACAAGGTGCCCAAACTAAGAAAAACAAGATTAAAGGTATGTAGAAGTGTCCATATACTTTTGGCCATGAGCCTGTGTTAATGAAACCTGTCAAAATAACTGATGAATGTCCAAATTTAATGCTTTCTTACATCTGTTTTTTATTTATATGTATTTTTTTTAAAAAGGATGTATCACTTTCAACACATCTGTGTTTTATAGTTAACAGGGTGTTAGATTAAAATGAATATTATATGTATTAAGTAAATTTAGCAACCAGATTGAAGGAGACACATCCTTTTTAGCAGTGTTAACCACCATTTTTGTGCATCATGTGACCTTTGTTACTATGATTGTCACTTTGTCACCTCATGTTTCTTCTCCTAACTGGACAGTCTAACCCTTATTTACCTTGCAGGCAGACACCCAAAGCTAAAGCTAACTCTAAGTCTAAACAGAGCAGCCCTGGCAAAAGGTAATCAGAGGATACGGACCAGAAATTCAAATTCAAGCTTTCCGAAAAAAAACAAAAACCTGTGCACATGCAACATACTGAGGCAACAAGCCTCACAAACAAATATAAACAGAGGAGAAACTCAGAAATGTTGTTTGTGTGTTCGTAAATATAGAAAAGGCTAATTCTTAAAACTACATCCCCTCCAGGATGTAGTTAGATATTCAGTGGAAGTATTAATGTAATGGATGTGCTGACTAGTCTTTGAAACACCTTATTTATGTGCTCGTACTATGCAAATTATTATTATTACTTTTTAACCATAAATACCTATTTTCTGTAGAAAAGTTAATGGAATACTTTGTTGTTATATACTAAATTAATTAACCCTCTATGGCATGAATTTTTATTTTAGGAGGAAAAAAATATTTTGCTCTAATTTTTGGGAGATTGGGGGCCTCTGATAATATATCAATCACAAAATGTGCCCCCCCTCAGCCTCCCCACCAGATTTTGGTTTGTTGCCTCAGGGCAACAGGATGCTATGAGGGTACTAAAATGCCAAGGTTTTCTATATTGCATAATAAGTGGAATGAGGAGTTCACATCCAATAAATATGTTCGAAGAACTTTTATATCAACAACAACAACAACAATTTCAACAAGTTGTATTTCAACAAACATCAGCCGCAAATGGTTTCTTAGTCAGTGGGTTAGAGATTAGTTGCAGAGTGGTTGTGTTTCTGAATGTGTGTTTCTGTATGGTACTGAATGAATCAGAGTTTCTTTCTTGTTTTTTTTTTTTTTTTACAAAGCACAGTGTACAATTATTATTATTGCACAGTTTTATTCAGTATGGAACCTCAGGAAGCAGTTGCTGGTGGACGTGAAGCAGAGGTGGACGTCACATTTTTGGCACTTGGCTTTAGGTGTACCTGTGCATCTTGGTACCTTGCATCTCCCTTTCTTTTCATCCATGACTATCCAGTGGGCTGTCGCGTCCAGACGTACATCAGGGACCGGAATGGATGTCACGGGTCCTCTTCTCCTCTTTTCTTCGTATTCCCCTTCAATTGTGGAACTGGGACGACCTCTCTTACGCTCCAGATTCTTGCCACTTCTGCACAAGCTTTCTGCTATATACGACTTGAACGTGTAAAGCTTCATCTGTTCCTCTTTTCTCATCCCAGCGCTGTTGCAGTCTCTTCTGTAGAGCAGCCAGGCAGTCACGATGGTCATGTCAATGAAGTGGAACATCAGCCGGTGGTACCACTTCTTCGACCTGATTTTGTTGCGGTACAGTGCAATAAGAGAGTCCAGCAGATCCACTCCACCCATATTTTTATTGTACTCTCTCACCACAGCAGGACAGGGGACTTTGATGGTTTTTTTTTGCTTTCTATCCCACCTATCAACCTCGGTGACTGGATGTGCTCCAATGTAATTACTGAGAAGACTGACTGAACGGTTATCATACCACTTCACAGCATGCAGTGTGGTTTCTCCAACCATGGCCGTCTTCTGTTCATAAGCTCCACGTCCAGTTCTCTTCAACTCAGCATCACCCATCAAGTTGACACCTGGTAGTCTGTTGCTACGAACAGTACCAGTGCAGTGAATTCCCTGCTGAGCAAGTGTGAGTATAAGAGGGACACTCGTGAACCAGTTGTCAAAGAACAGCTTGTAGTTCTGCTGTCTGGGTATTGGCTGGGCCAGGCGGAGGACAACATTGCCACTTGCTCCAACATCTGGCAGCTCAGGAGGGTGCACAACTCTCCCTGTGTATATCTCAAAATTGTGCGGGACACCATCAGAGCCAGCCAAGACGAGTATCTTGTAGCCCCATTTCTTCGGTTTTGCTGGAAGGTATTGTTTGAGTCTGCTTCTTCCTTTGAAAGGCACCATCTGCTCATCTACAGCCAGCTTCTCTCCCATTGGAATCGTCTGCAGCTTTGAGGTGAGATGAGTGACCAGTGGTTGGATTTTGTAGAGTGGTTCAACATTTTCTCCCCGTCTTACTTCATTGTTGTTGAAGTGCAGGGATTTTTTGATGAACTCCCATCTGTTCAATGCCATGGTGTCAGCTACCTGGGACACTCGGGTGGCTTTGTTCCAAAACATGCGGGTGCCTGGTAATCCATACAATGACATGTACACTGCTGTACCAATGAACTGCTCTAGTTCTTTCATAGTGAGGATCAGGGGCTTGTTGGTGTCACACTGGACAGCATATAAATTTGACTGATCTACGACATTTCCAGAATGTCTTCAGAAAAAAACATCTTGAAGTATTCATAAGGGGACATGATATTGTCTGATTTTGGAAGGCTGGCCTGCCATTCTGGGTTATCAGTGAAGTTGTCATTGTGGGGTGTTCTCCAGCGGGGTAAACGTGGAACATCTTCCTGTGATACATCATCATTTTCTTCTTCATCCACAGACTCGTTATCATCAGATAAGCCATCTGTTTTCAAAAGAGACCAGGAAGCATTATATTAGAATAGGTCATATACCTTTCTTTACACACACACACACACACACACACACACATTCATTACATTATGTTCCTCTGCTGACTGAACACTGATCTCTAAGCTCTCCCTCAAACCTGATTCTGGAGTCCACTCTTCCTCACTGTCATTCTCCTCAAGCTCACTGTCCTCACTGTCAGATGGAATGACCCTAACTGCTCGATTATGTTCCTTACACCCATAAAAGGTTTGTGCATCCATTTCCTGTGAGTAACAGCAGATAGCACAGCAAAAAAATGAGTATGGTGATAGCTATGCATCCCTGAACATCTCCATCCATTAGCATGTTATTGTTCAAACAAAAGTGGTCTAACTGCACAATGTTGCCCTGTGGCAACAAATGAAAAATTACCTTTTTAGTATATAAATAAAAACAAAAAGTGTCTTTACTCAATCAAATATGCTTCTTCACATAATCATGCACATCATAGATACTATTTATACAAAAATATTTGAATTTAAACATGTTAAAAAGTGAAATCTCTCTTACCTTCTGCAAGCAGTGTGTCCAAGTTGGCTAGGGTCCTAGAAAGGACTGTTCCCTCCCAAACGAAAGGTCAAAGCCACACCCATCTCAAATTTCATTGGTCATAGACTTATCATCAGACTTTTAATGTAATGTTTCACTGAAAAAAAGTAAAAGGAAGGCGTATGGGCCAAAATAGTGGTTTGTTGTCTGAGAGCAACATCATGCCATAGAGGGTTAAGAACATTGGTACCACTCTCATGTCAGCATACAGACTGAACACAGTGGGATACAGCTAGCCTGGATTTAAATTATATTTGAAGGCATATTCTGACCTACTTTTGCCTCATTTTTATGCAAAGCTGATCTAAAAAGCCTCTGAATACAACATACAACATATTTACTCTACAGGCATGAGAGCAGTGTCAGTTTTCTATAACACATTACATTTATTTAACCGACACTTTTATCTAAAGAGAAATGTTTTTTTCTCTTTTATGTTATTTAATGGGCCAGGAACAGAGGAGTAACTAAAGATTGTAATTTAGTATATTTACCCAAAATACTGAAAATAGTGCAGTAATAAATGTTTTTGCAAGTTAAATATATATATAGTCAGTCATTTAATGTTCAGACACAGGTTTACTGTTATCACCCAAACTGAGGGCCCTAAAAGAGGTTTTTCGTCCTTTTGTTTAACATGTTTTTTAGAATTTAAGACAGTGTCTGTGGAATTCATCATAAACAAGCATAAACACTATGTTCAGTTCTCCGTTGTAGGTGAGGAAGATCATGTTATGTCATCCTTTCGTTAATTCTCAGCATATTATCAAAGATTTGATTGCCTCTGTTCACTATAAATACAACCATTGCATTAAATAGTATCGTAATTAACAGTGACCCAAGTCTAGACTACATACTGATTCCAAGCAAGTTTTGAGTCTGTAGGGTAGAAAGGTATTTACTGTATGCAGGCTGCTTTTTATACACAGAGGATATATTTAGCTCATATCTTCACAGTCCTCACCTCTGCTCCTTCAGGCTGTATCTGGAGCGTCAGAAGAACTACTTCCATATTCACTCTGTGGCGTGTACGGGCACAGAGGTCCACCTGGCAGCCTGCCCTCTGGAGTTCAACAAGCCCAACGCAACAATGTCCTGCCAGGGCGGCATGGCGGCCGTCGTCAGCTGCATGCCAGGACCGCTGTTCATGCAGAACAGTGGCTTGAAAAAGAAACTTAAAACTTCGGTAAAGTAACTTACTTCTCAATGGGCCTTTTTTACAGCAAACATTTTGATTTGTCACGTGTGTTACTAACAACACTAATGAAAAAGTGTCACTAAAGCAGCTAAATGGAATTCAGCCATCATTAATTTGTTATTTCTACCTGTGACAAGTCAAAATGTACTTAGTGAAAAAGGCCTGTGGAGTGTATGTTATGATAGATCAGTTATTACATTTCAGTTTTTACCTTGGACACAGCTTTTGACCACATCTCATGGTCTTCATCAGCAGATTTTGTTCAGGTGTCAGGAAACTACCTTAGTTGTAACAACGCATGACAAAAATGGTACTTTGGCTATCTCGCTCTTTCACTGAGACCCTGAGACCTTCAGTTAAGATGTCATTATTAATTAACACATTAAGTAGTCCTGGTTATAGTGGTGTTATTTCAACTGTGACAAGAACAACATTGTTTTAAATGTTTGTAATTTTAGGAATAGGAGCAGCATATTTTAATAACATGTCAGCTTCTCATGTTCCCCTTTAAATACAGTCAACTAATCTCATTGTTATGAGTGTGATTGATGGGGAAATATTACCTTAAACAACTGAATTAGTCAAAGTTGACAAAAAAACTCTTACCTGAAGCTGAATTTATTAGAATTTTATGGGACTGACTGACCTTGAGTAACATGTTTGTGTCCCATAATTATTTAATCTCTGTTTCTAGTGTGACAAGAATAAAATTCTTAGTGAAATATCTTCTTCTCAGACAGTTCCACTGCACAGTTACTTTATATATACTATTATACTATTACTATTATACTCATGAGCTCACATTAGGCAGTCTGATGGCCTGGTCAGATTACTGTAGATTTCTGCCGTGCTGCTCAGGAGACTATCGTGCCAAATGCAGATTAAAATCTAGTGTCCTGTGTCTGCTCGTTGTCCAGAGTAACGTGAGGCTGAAAGGAGGTGCCAGGGTGGGAGAGGGTCGGGTGGAGGTGCTGAAAGGCAACGAGTGGGGAACTGTTTGTGACGACCGGTGGAGCATGCAGTCAGCCAGCGTTGTCTGCAGGGAGCTGGGCTTCGGCAGCGCTAAGGAGGCTCTCACCGGAGCCCGCATGGGACAAGGTTAGTGAAAAGACAGTGGTGCAGAGATGGATGTGGTTTGTGCCAGCCCAAACACAAACTGGAAAATAAGAGATGACAACAGACATATAACATATTTTACATATTTTATGTAGTTTAACAATTCAAGCGTCATTGGTCGACTGGCATGTCAAAACTTGTCAACGTGCATTTTGACAGGATGTTAATAATTTAGGAAGCAGTCAGCCCCCCAGTTTGAGAGGACTGGGTGTGCCTTGTGAAATTGCATTGTTATGTCCACAAGGGATGTAGATAGATAGATAGATAGATAGATAGAGAGATAGATAGATGGATGATAGATAGATAGATAGATAGATAGATAGATAGATAGATAGATAGATAGATAGATAGATAGCCTGTCAGAAGTCTGATCTTTAGTGCTCAACCTACGGAGGTTTGCCTTGACTATTGATGTTACTGTATATCTGCATCCTTAGAAAGAGTGAAGTGAAGCATTAAGTAAGATTCAAGCCTCAACACTATTAAAAATGAATGATTGAAGATGGCAAAAGTAAAATTTGGGTTTCCAGTTTGCAAAATTTGTGGCAATGTTTTCCTTCAGTGAGCGTAACGCTGATCCTTTAGCAGCAAAATCCTTACTTCATATGATTTCATTTTTATAGGAAGAGCCCAGGTGATTCTGTGCTTTGCATTAAATTGTCTTTAAACTTGAGGCAGGGTTAGGGTTAGTGTTCATGACTTCAGACAGGACATCAGTCATCAGCTGTCTATCTGCAGCCTGTCTTATCTCTCAGGTCATCTCTGAGCTGCCCTCAACAAGGGGGGAACATTCCTGCACAAATTCCTCATTTGGAGCTTTATTTTAATAAGTAGAGGAATGCTGTGCATGAAGAAAAAAAAAGAAACAAAAAGACATGGAAAAAGATCACCCACCAGCCTCGACAAATATGTTGTTCATTTTCTAACCAAGTTAGAATAGTAATAGATTAATGTTAGAGTAACATTTCTGCCTATGAATATGTCTTTTTCTCAGTTGTAAGACATTCCTGGCATTACTTCTCCTCCTCTTCAGAACAGGCCATCTGTGTTATTCCAGCAAGGATATGGACCATTTCATGTTCAAAAAAACACTAGATATAAAGCCAGCTCATCTCTGAGCCACCAGTTAAAAATCTTACAGAAATGTGTAAATGATACTGTAAAAAAGACTTGAGGAAGGTCACTGGAGGCGAGGCATTGCTGTGAATAATTATTTTCTAAGCAAACAACTGTGTTGTGCTAGCCAGCTAAAATATTCCGATATTCATCTGAGTGGGTGTGTTTGTAGGTAAACTGCCCTGAGATTCCTCCAAAGAGGAAACAAGCAGTCTTTTGTAGGGCAGACACTCTGGGTGGGGATGTCTTCTTCTCTCCTGTGTGTACAGTATGATTTCAACCACAGAGGAAGTCAGTGGAGGAAAATCCCTTTGAGGACAGCAGCTCTGTGCTCAGATAGACGTCAGACCACCACCTGGCTGAATTAATCCAGGAAACACTCCTAAACGTCAGTGCTGAAGGCCTGTGTGATACAGTCACGTCATGGTTAACATGGCTGTCGCTAACAGAGAACATTCAGCTTAAAAAGAGATGCAGATTGAAAGGCATACAAGGCTGGACTGGAAACATACAGAAAGTAGGAATAACACCACAAACACTGAACGTCCTGAGAAGTTTCATGTGACAGATTCATTTTGTTCTGAGTCTCCTTCCAGTTCATTAAAGTGACTATTAGGGACACCACTTTTTGAAATTGGACGCTGTAACCAGCAGCCGAACCATGCTACCATTCAAACCATTTCAGATTAACAGCCACTTGATGAAGGTAACTATGTCTGTCTCTGTCTCTATCTGTCTCTGTCTCTTACTCTGTCTGTCTCTGTCTCTGTCTGTCTCTATCCCTGTCTGTCTCTGTCTCTTTCTCTGTCTCTCTCTCTGTCTGTCTCTGTCTCTTTCTCTGTCTGTCTCTGTCTCTATCCCTGTCCTTCTCTGTCTCTTTCTCTGTCTCTCTCTCTGTCTGTCTCTGTCTCTTTCTCTGTCTGTCTCTGTCTCTATCCCTGTCCTTCTCTGTCTCTGTCTCTTTCTCTGTCTGTCTCTATCCCTGTCCTTCTCTGTCTCTGTCTCTTTCTCTGTCTGTCTCTGTCTGTCTCTATCCCTGTCTGTCTCTGTCTCTGTCTGCCTGTCTCTGTCTCTATCTGTCTCTGTCTGTCTCTGTCTCTGTCTCTTTCTCTGTCTGTTTCTGTCTGTCTCTATCCCTGTCTGTCTCTATCCCTGTCTGTCACTGTCTCTGTCTGTCTCTTTCTCTGTCTGTCTCTGTCTCTTTCTCTGTCTCTATCCCTGTCTGTCTCTTTCTCTGTCTGTCTCTATCCCTGTCTGTCACTGTCTCTGTCTCTATCTGTCTCTGTCTCTTTCTCTGTCTGTCTCTGTCTGTCTCTGCCTCTGTCTGTCTCTATCCCTGTCTGTCTCTGTCTCTTTCTCTGTCTGTCTCTCTCTCTGTCTGTCTCTGTCTCTATCCCTGTCCTTCTCTGTCTCTGTCTCTTTCTCTGTCTGTCTCTATCCCTGTCCTTCTCTGTCTGTCTCTGTCTGTCTCTATCCCTGTCTGTCTCTGTCTCTGTCTGCCTGTCTCTGTCTGCCTGTCTCTGTCTCTATCTGTCTCTGTCTCTGTCTGTCTCTTTCTCTGTCTGTTTCTGTCTGTCTCTATCCCTGTCTGTCACTGTCTCTGTCTGTCTCTTTCTCTGTCTGTCTCTGTCTCTTTCTCTGTCTCTATCCCTGTCTGTCTCTTTCTCTGTCTGTCTCTATCCCTGTCTGTCACTGTCTCTGTCTGTCTCTTTCTCTGTCTGTCTCTATCCCTGTCTGTCACTGTCTCTGTCTGTCTCTTTCTCTGTCTGTCTCTATCCCTGTCTGTCACTGTCTCTGTCTGTCTCTGTCTCTGTCTGTCTCTGTCTCTTTCTCTGTCTGTCTCTATCCCTGTCTGTCTCTTTCTCTGTCTGTCTCTATCCCTGTCTGTCTCTGTCTCTGTCTGTCTCTGTCTCTGTCTGTCTCTGTCTCTTTCTCTGTCTGTCTCTATCCCTGTCTGTCTCTTTCTCTGTCTGTCTCTATCCCTGTCTGTCACTGTCTCTGTCTGTCTCTGTCTCTGTCTGTCTCTGTCTCTTTCTCTGTCTGTCTCTATCCCTGTCTGTCTCTTTCTCTGTCTGTCTCTATCCCTGTCTGTCACTGTCTCTGTCTGTCTCTTTCTCTGTCTGTCTCTGTCTCTTTCTCTGTCTCTATCCCTGTCTGTCTCTTTCTCTGTCTGTCTCTATCCCTGTCTGTCTCTGTCTCTGTCTGTCTCTTTCTCTGTCTGTCTCTGTCTCTTTCTCTGTCTGTCTCTATCCCTGTCTGTCACTGTCTCTGTCTGTCTCTTTCTCTGTCTGTCTCTGTCTCTTTCTCTGTCTGTCTCTATCCCTGTCTGTCTCTTTCTCTGTCTGTCTCTATCCCTGTCTGTCTCTGTCTGCCTGTCTCTGTCTCTATCTCTATCTGTCTCTGTCTGTCTCTATTTGTCTCTATCTCTATCTGTCCCTCTATGTTTCTCTGTATGTCTTTGTCTTTCCAGGAATGGGTCCAATCTACATGAACGAGGTGAGGTGTCTCGGTCATGAGAAGTCCATCTGGAACTGTCCCTTTAAAAACATCACGTCAGAAAACTGTCAACACACGGAGGACGCTGCTATCCGCTGCAACGTGCCCTACATGGGACTGGAGAACTCGGTCAGAGCTGAACCTTCTTACTGCAATATTTTATCAGGAAATTTTGCTTTTTGAAATCATTTATACTATTATTATACTATTTATTGTATCAGGTACAAGGAATGATGTAGATTATTGTAAATTAATTGCATCAGATTCATTTTTACTTTATTCCTTCTGCTTTATGAAGTGTATTATAGGAAAGAAAAATGAAAAAAAAAAATGTTTACACCGTGTCTGTAATAATATCCATTAATTTAGTTCCTATGAAAGCTTTTTTTCAGTTTGCCCTAACATGTGAGATTTAGAGCTGATACTCACCAATACTTCTCCACTGCTCCCACACAAAAAAACCTCTCCTGTCATTTAAGTTTCCCACGAGTGCTGCTGCTTGCACTGCAGACCCACAGTGTCTGGATGTAGTTAGATAGTTAGAGGACCCCGCTACAGCGCCACCAATTGGCCAGATACAACCAAATATGTCATGGTCATTCCAAATGTGTGACTCATGCTTAAAATGTGTAGGAGGAGGACTTTTTTGTGACAGCAGTGATTTCCTTCTTCCTTCAGAGTATTTCTGGTTTATTTTACCGGAACATACTCTTCCATGTTTCCTGTAGATACACAGAGGCTGGGCGAAGTTGGAATATAACAAAAGATTTCACCAAACCATGTAAAAGATTTTACACAATCAGAATCTCTAACAGACCAAAGCAGACTCCTGACCTGGCCCGGTCCTTGTGTATCTGTGCTCTGCTTTGTGGTCTCTAACCCTTCGGCCCCACACAGATCCGACTCTCAGGAGGGCGGACCCGTTACGAGGGCCGTGTGGAGGTGCTGGGCTCAGGCTCTAACAGGACGCAGAGATGGGGTCTGATCTGTGGAGAGACCTGGAGCACCAGGGAGGCCATGGTGGCCTGCAGGCAGCTGGGCTTGGGCTACGCTAACCAGGGCGTGCAAGTAGGTTGTTAACACCACTGAGGCCAACGTCGTTCAGCAGAGCAGAGCTGCTTTGACCTGCGGGTTGCCTTTTAGTATATTTGACATATGGAAATATAATATACTGTCATGAACACCCAAAAATCTAATTCCAGTCAATACAGTTAATTCTGCACATATATGTTCAAATATATTCAATATTTCTGTTCAGTCACATGTTATCTAATATATGTAGCATACTAATACTTGTTGTTGAATCTACTAATGCAGTCAAATATCTTACTAAAACATAACTATCATGCTAAATTCTGGTGTTTTTGTGAAATATGCTTGAACATGTATGTTAATATCTGACAGTAAATTATAACTTCCATATGGAGTAGCTGCTTCTTTTCCTACGTGAAAGAACATGGCGGTGTTTGGTCTTTTCTATGTGGTCAGATGACTAAAACAGACTTACATGAAGTTTCTAATCAAACTCAAAAGCTGCTCACCACTAAAGCGCAGTGGTGACCTCATCTGGAAGCCAAGCTGACGTTCACCATGTCTAGAAAGTCTCAACCTAAACTGCTGCCTCAGTAAAACGTTCTCTACTGCCAAGAGGACCACATACGAACAGTGTTAGTTTCAGCCTAGACAGGTCAAAGACAAGACAGGAAGTGTGTCCCCTCACTGACTCCTAGCAGGACATTTCTGCAGATCCGGATAGTGGGCGGCCGGACCACTTATGAGGGCCGGGTGGAGGTTCAGGTCGGCTCCAAGTGGGGCACAGTGTGCAGCACAGGCTGGACCACAAAGGAAGCCATGGTGGTTTGCAGGCAGCTAGGGCTGGGCTACTCCATGCATGCCATCACTGTAAGTAGAACCAAAGAATGAGGAGATTTGTTCCACAGTGAGATGCTGGAACAAATGTATTGTTTACAGGATGAACCTCTGGATATGCAATGTGAATAGAAAGCACGCAGAACACACAGAAAGTAAAGCAAAACAACAACAGGACAGAATAATTGACATGATATTAAATAAGAACTACAAAAACACCTTAGAGGAAAGAGCAGCTGGATTTTATGTAAACAGTAAGGCTAGTTTTGATGTTCTGGATTTAATATGTAACAGTAGATTAGTCCAATCAAAGGCACTATTAAGTTGTTCACCTTTTCAAGGTGAGGTATCAAGTAAGCCTCAAATAAACCAGGGAATTAAAAGGAGTGTGTTTGATTTAGATTTTATAAACAGCAATAATGTCGTCATTATGGATATGAAATGGACTTTTCAAAATACTAGAATACAAGAGAAACTAAACAACCTGAAGTAAATTTCTAGAGCACAAATCCACACAAAAAGTATGCTCCAGGTGGTGTTTTCCATGTGGATGTGTTTCTATCTCAGAGGTAGAGCTCCTGGTTTGAGTTTGGCACACTACAGCTCCTCCACATCCTCAGTTTGAATCCCAGCCTCTGAAGCTTTGAGCCGCTCTTGAAACTGTTTCAAAGCAGTCAACTGGAAAGAAATTTATCCTCAACAACAGAACAAAACATACCACAGTTACAGGGTGACGACTGTATTCTGTGGCTTCTTGCAAATGAAGTAAATCGTTCCCTGAAGTAAATGAGGTAATTCATTGTGACAGTGATCCGCCTGGAGCTCAGAGAAAACAAAACAAAATTATACTTTTCCTTTAAAGAGTAGACAGAGCTTGTAAGCTAAAACTCTAGTTCTTTCCTACTGAATTGTAAACTGCAAACAGAAGCATCGTGATGTAAAACACTTGTCTGTGAAAATGTAGTTGTTCATAATAATCAATGATGTAATAGTGGTGTGGTGTGTCTTATTAAGATTATTGGATCTCATAGTTCCTGCAGAATGTTATTGTCCTCCAGTGATTATAAACCCGTATCTTCAGCCAGCTGAACATCTGTTTTTCACACAAACTCTCTGCAGCTCCACTTGTGAATGGCTCTTCTCTCCTGATCGTCGCACTGTTTGTTTTTTGTCTAACCCCATTTAAGGAAACATGGTACTGGGACAGCAGCAATGTGACGGAGATGATAATGAGCGGAGTGAAGTGCACAGGAAACGAGATGTCTCTGAGTCAGTGCCAGCATCACAAAACAGTGAGCTGCCAGAAAGCGGCAGCCAAGTTTGCAGCGGGAGTCATCTGTTCAGACAGTGAGTGACAGAAACAGGTGGACATGTTCAACAACAACTCCAAGGACTCAAAGAAAACAGAATCCAGACACAAGAAATTTATCACAAATTTATCAGGAAAATCACTAGATTTGACCAACTGTAGTTATAGCTTCCTGTTTCAGAGAGAGGAGCTCTATTTAAATTCAAAGTGATAGTGAGTTATACAAAAAACTGAACTTGTCATAATCAATAATAACATGCTTGATTTTAGTTAAATTCTCTGAGTAGTGCAACAGTATAACATTACAGCCACTGATAATTATTTAATATTACATTTATTACAACATCCATATCAACATTCCCTGATAATTAAGTAACTTAAGAAAACTGTAGTAAGTAGAATAATGTTACTAGTCAACATTGTCATCTCAACCTTGATTAGAAATGTTTATAATTTAAGTGAGTTACCTGAAAATTACTTTTTATTATATATGTAACTTTAAGGAAACGCCTGATTTGAGCGGCACTTCGGTGTGTAAATGTGTGTAAATTTTCCTGCCTAGTTTAATCAGATTTTTTAAAAAGGCAAAAAAGAAAAAAAGGGCACCTACAGGACATTCTTGTCACTGAAGAGAGCACATAAGCTCACATTTTTACTTCCCATGTTTTAACTAGCTAAAAGGGCTGTTAAGTGTGTTCTCCACCCAAAATGGCAATTTAGTGTGTTTTGCTATCCAGGGGGGCACTTTAACACGCGTTGTTGCCTCCAAAGAGAGCACTTTAATGTCTGTTTTTGTCTCCAAAGAGCTTTTCAACGATCGGGCTATGAGTAGGGGGCTTATGGGGGATTGTACAACTGTAACTCATGATTTATTGTCACAATGGTTTAATCTTCTGATTACTTTCTCTATTAATAAAGAGATTGTTTGGTTTACTTTGGACTTGAGTAAATATACTACGTGAGCACTTACACAAAGAGCGTAACTAATCCCACTGCTACCTGTGTACACAGCGACCTCTGACCTCGTCCTGAACGCCTCTCTGGTCCAGCAGACGGTTTACATCGAGGATCGTCCTCTGCACATGCTCTACTGTGCTGCAGAGGAGGACTGCCTGTCCAAGTCTGCAGCCAAGGCCAACTGGCCCTACGGACACCGACGCCTGCTGCGCTTCTCCTCCCAGATCCACAACATCGGTCGGGCCGACTTCAAGCCAAAGGCCGGACGTCACTCATGGGTCTGGCACGCCTGCCATGGGTAAAATTCATTTCAACTTCAAGTTAAACTCTTCTTTAACCGTCTAGTAACAAATTCTTACCTGTCTTTCTTTCTGTCTTATTTTCACTGAAACATCTTGGCCTCTATGGGATGTAGAACGTATTTTAATACATATGATCAAGTTTTCAAACATCATGTTTCATTCTGAAATAGATCACGCAGCTGAAGAAAATCATCATTTCGTTCTTTCAGTCATAAACACAGTGTTATTTTTGAATGCTGTGGATTAAAAAGTGCTTATGTCGTATTGTCACTTGTCAAAGGAGATACCAGTGGAGACCCTTCCAACTGTGGTCATTAACATAGCATCTCTCTCTCTCTCTCTCTCTCTCTGTATTTCTACAGACATTACCACAGCATGGACATTTTCACCCACTATGACCTGATGAACGCCAACGGTACCAGAGTGGCCGAGGGACACAAAGCCAGCTTCTGTCTGGAGGACACAGATTGTCAAGAGGGTGAGGCTAATGCCACAGTAACAAGTCTGCCTGAGCTGTCCTCTTTAAACAGGGATTAAAAATGTCACAGCTCTTTATTTTCTTAATTAAATATCACTGAATCATTGAGTCATGTCCAAGAATTACCTCATTATGGATTCCTGTTTGCCTCTCAGGAGTTTCTAAGCGGTACGAGTGTGCCAACTTCGGTGATCAGGGCATCACTGTGGGCTGCTGGGATTTGTACCGCCACGACATCGACTGCCAGTGGATTGACATTACAGACGTCAAACCTGGAAACTACATTCTGCAGGTGAGCATGTGCTCATGAAATACTGCCCTGTTTTAGCGAAAAAACAAAATACAACTCTATGGTTGTACCCCAGAAACCCCAAACAACATCTTGATTATCATTTTTTATTACATGACATCACAATATGTGAAGTCAACCATAACCGGCTCTAACAAAGTTAATGAAGTCAAGCAGCTCTTCAACTACAACAACAGCAACTTAGTCGACTACTGAATAAAGTATTGCTACAGTTTTTTAAGCTGCTTTTATTTGACCTCTGCAGTTCTTAAGTTCCCCTGACTCTCTTTCATTATTCCTCCTCTCTATCTGGCTCTCTATGTTAATGAATATTTGGATAACATGCAGTTTACAGATGAATATTTTTTGTACAGCATTTTCTAATTTATGTTAACAAACACAATGGAAAATACTGCAAGAAGTAGTCTGCATTCATTACTTGTTAGATGGTATATTTTCTCAGTGGAGATGATTCTAGAGGGAGAGGGGCTGCTGGGGAAGTTATTAAACTTTGTATGAGTATTTGGAGAAAGGACTTATCATCTGCTGGTAAAGGAAGTACTTCAGGAAACCTGTTAACTTGAGGCTATAAATGGCTCATTCCAAGGCAACGAAAGCACAACATTTTCAGGTGATTATACGATAAAGAAAACAAATTTGTTAATAACATTGTAGTCCATTTCTGCAAATAGCTGCCCCCTAAATGCTACACTCTTCCTGTAAAAACAGTTTTATTAACCCTGTCTGTTTCCTGTCCAACATTTAAAACACAGTATACTCATAAGACAGCCTGACTGGGCAGTTCATCCCCATACACCAGCTTTTAACCACAGATGGGTTCACTGTTGTGTTTTTCATTTCTGTCACTGTCTATCCTCTTGGAAAAACAGTGTTCACTTCATGTTTTTTGCCTCTTCAGATTGTGATAAATCCAAATCACGAAGTGGCTGAAAGCGACTTCACCAACAACTGCATGAAATGCAACTGCAAATATGACGGTCATCGAATCTGGCTCCATAACTGCCACACTGGTGAGCAGTCAGTGAACAGATTAATTAATGCCATATTTATTCATATATTTCAACTGCTTTGCTGATCGTTCTAATCCCTACAGGTGATGCTTTCAGTGAGGAGGCAGAGAGGAGGTTTGAGAAATACCCCGGGCAGCTGAATAACCAGATTCCTTAATCAACAATCATTTCAACAGATAGGAGACCCAGAGTCAAAGGTTGAATGAATAAAAACACACCTCGCAAGCACAAAAAGCAAGACGAGACCCTTTTTAGTTTTCAGGTACCAAAATGGATTCCCCCACATATTTTTTTTTATATATATTTTCATTGAAGAAGCCAGTATTATTTTCCAGCGGTGATTGTGTCGCATATTATACTTGAATATTCAAGTGCTAATGGTTTTCTTTCTCAGTCTAATGTGAGCTGTGAGTGAATGTTATGAATGTTCTGAGTTAGGTGTTATTTTTAATATTTGTATCTATTTATTGCTTATATCAAGGTGCTCAAGAACAACACTTGTTCGTTAACGTTAGAGACTCTGGGACCAGTTTGAAGCCATCTGTAGGTTTAGTCTGGATCTATTGTTATTGATTGTCGTTTAGGATCACTGCATACATGTTAAAGGGCAAAGATGGAAAAAAATCTACCCTCAACAACTCTGTATGTATGCTGATATAATCACACCTGCTGCATTGAATAAAAGGGAGAGGAATAACGACTGTGCTGCATCTGATTAACAGTTTTTGACTTCTTTAGTTGCAAATGTTCAGCACCATTTCAAACCACGGCTTATTTTCAGAATCATGTTTATTTTCTAAATAGGTTTTCACATACAAGGAATTTGCCTTGATGTCGCAGTTGTGGTTATTAAATACTGTAAATGTCCAGAAACATAAATAAAGTAGAGGAAAATCGACAATAAAAATATGAAAACAAATATTAATACTTCTTCTGCCTGCAGAAGCCATTCATATTCAGTAATGCCACCGGTGTGTCGTCTAGCTGCCAGCTGTGTGCTGCTAATCTCATCTCAATCTACGCTGTCGTCTTACTTGTAATCTCAGCCTTTTGCTGTTCAATAATGCCATTAACCTCAATTATCAATCACATTAATCACATGCATCGCTTTACAGAAACCCCAGTCACCTCAGACAACTCTAAAGTCAGTATACGAAAAAGTCCAAATACTAAGAATAAAACCCATAAAATTAAGTAATTTCCCAATTTGGGATCAATGAAGTAATTCTATTCTATTCTATAAAATACAGAGATAATCCTTTTATTCATCATCCTTTATTGTTAATATGAGTGGGTAATTATTTTATTAAGCGATTAACCACTTTTTTCATAAAGTGTCAGAATATAAAATTCTCATCACAATTTCTGGAAGCCAAAAGTTCTTCATACTATATGTCTTATTTTGTTTAACACCACTAGTCAAAAACCCCAAAATGTTCCATCATAAAAGAGTGAAAAGCAGAAAATCCTTTCAATGAAGAGGCTTGGATCCCAAAAGGTTTTTGATCTCTATATTTTTTTAATCAATTACCAAAATTTTGCAGATTCAGAATCTACACGATTGTTTTATGTATACTTTCTATAAATGTGACATGATGCTCTGCTGTTTAACTCCACTTCCTACAAACCATGTGTTCAAGGTAAACGCCTGATCAAAATTTTAAGACCAGTTGAAAAACAGCAAGAATTCACATTTTGCACTGTTGGATCTTGAAGTAGTGCTTCAAAATGCAAAAGGAAGAAGCTTATTTCAGTTTAATGGTTGTTTGCAATAAATTCATCCATTATCTAGTCTATCCCAGCTGTCTTGCAATAAATTGATTACTCTTTTTTTTGTCTCCCATTTCTTCTTTTTGCATTTTGAAGCACTACATAGAACCTTCTTAAGATCCAACAGTGAAAAATGTAAATTCTTGCTATTTTTCAACTGGTCTTAGAATTTTGATAAGGGGTGTACACCTCAGTCTTACCTGAGTGTCTGCATCTTGTTTCCTGTTTTTATGTCTCACTTCTTCACCCAAAAGCTGCTGCAGGTTCACCTGAGTTTCACCTCTGATCATCATCATCATCCTGACAGAAGAGGATTACACTGGCTGAGCAGCACGTGGACACCCATGAGAAACAGTTAATTAATACCTGTCTGAGTGTAAACACTGGCAACAATGAGGAAAACTGTACACAGCGACACCTAGAGGTCTGCAGCTGTAAGTGCAGGAACAAAGGACACTCATTAGACTAAATGTCTGTTTGGCTTGAAGCCTACTGTTACATCCCATGTGATCTCTCTTCACAGCTTATGACTTCACATGAGCAGCAACAAGTTCAATCAGATCTCAGTTTGTGTCATTTCAACAATGTCTGAAGGTCTGAAGAGGAGATTTGTGTTGTGTAACGGTAACATTCAGGAACACTGCATTGAACAGTGACTTTGTAGCATGGTGATCATTATAACAGTTCAGCCACAACACCCATAGCCATCTCTATCTTTTGAGTCACTGTCTAACACAATGTAGTAAAATCTGTAAATTATTAGAGGGGGAAGGGACCTCATTTTCATTCTACATTGTTGAAAAAAAGATTCAGACTAATTTAGTGGATTCTCCAATGCACATTAATTTGCTTTACATCCATTACATACCACGGAAAGACAGTAATGATGAAAAGATCATGTTATAATGACGGTACAGCACTCAAATAAGGAGCAATATGAAGCAGGAACATTAAAAGTAAAGGAAATGTTTGCCATCAACAGCAGTCACTTTCTTGGATGTCTTAGTTTGGCAGATAACCTTCTCATGCTGTGTTTTAGAAAATTCACTTGCACAGTGCATCAGATTGAACTCAGGTCGCTGTCCTGAATGATGCTCGTCTGTCTTTGTTCATCTTCTGAGACAGAAACGTAACAGAACGGTGTGATGTTTCACTGCAGTATTGTCTGTTTAACAACTCTCCCTTCTTTGTCAATGGCAAAGTTGTAATTCTTTGGATTGTCCAGAGCTTCTTCTATACGCTGATCTACGTTCTCCAAAGTGATGAAGTTCTTTGCCTCCTCCTGTGAGAGATTAAGAGTTAAAAAAGTCACATTAGAGAGATCAATACTTAAGAATATAACCAGGATGCAGTTTTGATGCAGAATTTGACATTCCCACTCTTCTGTAGACAACAGAAGCATGCAAACATAGATTTCCTCTTCAGCTTGAAGGGAGAAAACAGAAGGAAGACAAACAAAGATCTTACCTGTAACTTCAAAATTTCCTTCTCTTTAGCTTTGATGAATTCTTGCCGCTCTTGTTCACGTTGAACAGCAGCTTCCACCTGTTTGCACTCAGCTTCCTCCTTTTCCTTCTGGATCCTCAGCACCCTGAAAAGGTGAGCTGTTAGTTTTGTTCAACAGGACCAAATCATTTTAAATCACACAGAAACAAGACTCAAAGCCAAGAACAGCCAATCTTTTGCAAACAAGGTTATAAGTCTTTATTTTGTCTCTTCGTACCTCAGTTTGAGCAGGCGGAGATTCTCCTGGTTGTTGAAGGCCATGAGAGCGCGATGCTCCTCTGCTTCCTGCCTCGCCCTCTCCTCTGCCAGGGACCCCGTCTCCTCCTCATACTTCTTTCGAAGCACCTCCTCTTTGAACTCCAGACTGATAAACACAGAGGAAAAAAGAACCACGTCGAAAATAAAAGGACACCTAAATAATTGATAAAATAAAGAATGAGTGAGTTAAGTAATTCTACGGCATATTTCACTTCCTTGTGGTTTACAGTGGACTAAACAAGTATCCAAAATGTCTTGGTATGCTGAAGCATTCAGAGTTCCTTTCACTGGAACTAAGGGGCCAAGCCCAGCTCCTGAAAAACAACCCCACACCATAATCCCCCCTCCACCAAACTTTACACTTGGCACAATGCAGTCCGACAAGTATCGTTCTCCTGGCAACCGCCAAACCCAGACTCATCCATCAGATTGCCAGATGGAGAAGCATGATTCGTCACTCCAGAGAACACGTCTCCACTGCTCTAGAGTCCAGTGGTGGCATGCTTTACACCACTGCATCCGACACTTTGCATTGCACTTGGTGATGTATGGCTTGGATGCAGCTGCTTGGATGCAGCTGCTCGGCCATGGAAACCCATTCCATGAAGCTCTCTGTGCACTGTTCTTGAGCTAATCTGAAGGCCATATGAAGTTTGGAGGTCTGTAGCGACTGACTTTACATGGCCTACCACTTCGTGGCTGAGTTGCTGTCGTTCCCAAACACTTCCACATTCTTATAATACAGCTGACAGTTGACTGTGGAATATTTAGGAGCGAGGAAATTTCACGACTGGATTTGTTGCACAGGTGGCATCCTATCACAGTTCCACGCTGGAATTCACTGAGCTGCTGAGAGCGACCCATTCTTTCACAAATGTTTGTAAAAGCAGTCTGCATGCCTAGGTGCTTGATTTTCTACACCTGTGGCCATGGAAGTGATTGGAACACCTGATTCTGATTATTTGGATGGGTGAGCGAATACTTTTGACAATATAGTATCTCTCTCTCTCTCTATATATATACATACATACGTATATATACGTATACGTATGTATGTATATATATATATATATATATATATATATATATATATATATATAAATACAATACTTAGGATGTATTAATGCATTTATTAGAGTATTATTTCAGTTTTGTATACCTGATTGTTTCTAAATTTAAATTCAATAATAATATTTTAAAATTATGTTGATTCAAATTAGCGGATACAAATTTAAAGGCATATTTACTGGATTTAGGAAGAACTGTATTAATTTAAGGGTATTTTAATTAATTTAAAATAATTAATTAATAATTAATTTAATTAATAATTTAATTAATAATTAAAAATTAATAATTTTAATTTAAGGGTCGAAACAAAACGAGCACGTTGCAGATGTCCTACTTGTTTAGGGGACAAATTTTGAACATGAACACTGAAAACAGAACAGAAAACAGTTAGAGATTTAACGTACCGAAGCGCCCTCATGATCAGCTGGTACTCTGTGTATCTCTCCTTGAGGACTACCATCTCCACCGGATCGACCGGGGGAGGCACTTTGATTCGCCCCTCTTTGGACTTTGCCACCGGGTCGGTGCGGGACTTTCTGCCCCGGACAGCCTCCACGAGAACGGCTCTCTTGGGTGCGAAGAGCCGGGCCGTCTGGACGCTCCTACCGCCAATTACCTGGAACATGTCGACGTCTTAATGCGGCTGCAGGTACAGATAGTTAGTCTCTCAGTGTAATGGTAAATTCAAATATTTGAATGTTCACATTGAGACAGGAATACTATCGACATATGACAGCGGCCATGTTTGTGTCCTCTGACCGAAGGAAGTGATTAGCAAGCAACCTAGCCTCTACCGCCATCTGTAGGTAGAATAAGCTCTTTTAACTGTATGTGCTTCTTGTTATTCTTCTTATTTCTTATTATGTTTGAGTGGTTTCCATTGTTAATGACTCTCTTACACCGGCACTGTTGTAATATGACGGCCCGGAAGCAAGCTAACAAAGCAGATAACTAGCTATGGAGCTAGGTAGCTAGTTAGCGTAACAACTGTTAGCAGCCAAGCTATACTTATAAACAGTGAAGTTACTTTGCTAAACACATGTACAGTGGTGGAAGATAATGCTACTCAAACATTTTTAGTGAAAAGTAGGCATGATGCTGAATGATCAACATCAGAATAATATTAATATCTTACTGACATTATCATAAATTTTTTTGATGATTGTATTTCGTATTGTTTATCTGAATGTGCAAAAAGGTACACTATTCCCCTGCAGTGGACTAGAAATAGAAAGTGCTATAAGATGGAAATGCCCAAATATAAGTACCTTAAAACAATACTTGAGTAAATGTAAATCACATAAAATCCTCTTGAATGTCTGCATAAAAAGACATACAGTTTCAGATATATGAGGCTACTAATTACTTATAGGTGTTGTTGATCTGATGCAGAGACAAACCAGACAGGGACACTAAATATTGTGCATGCTGAGCTGTTGCTTTACACTCACACCATGTGGTAAGAGTAAATGTGAAAACTGCATTTTGTGTTTCTTTCTTCAGGGTTCAATGGGATGCCAGGTGTCAGGCTGGTGACGGATCATCCTGCTGAGTTGAGGTACACACCACATCATTGCTATACAGTTAGCGTGCCAGGAACATGGAATGATGGGAAATGATGCAGTGCCGCTGCGTGACGTTCACTGTCACATTGAGAGCTGTAAGTGAGGATCAAGTGATCTGTGTTTTGCTATTGTTATTCAGTATTACAGAGGGGAAACTCGTAACCCAGATAACTCACAAAAATCACAAATCACACATGGAAACTATTTACCATTATCTGCAGTGTCTGACTGAGTCTGCCTATCCCTTTAGCTTTCCACCAGTAACCGTTACTATAACAATTTATGTATATTTATTGAGTTAATACTTACCGTTAGTACTTGTAGATGTAATTTTGTAATGGGAACTACAGAGGAGACAGTTATGTAATGTCCTAAACATTAAAATAGTCAAATGAAAACAGGAGATGTGAATTGGTTTGCAGGTCAGTTATATGTTTATTCAGCTTGTTTCCGGCTGTTACAGGTACACAAAGCATAATGGTGCAGCCTTCGTATTAGTTTCACAGATGGAAAGCACCACTTAGATCTAACAACAGCAGAACAGCAAGGAGCTCCTGCACTCTGAATCTTTCAGTTTCATTGTTTAGCTCTGAAATCAAATGAAAGCAAATCTAATGCAGATAAGCTGTGAGACACACTGCTTGGTTATAAGGAGAAACCAGTAACAGGTGTAGTCTTCCACAGCATTTACATGTCCAGAGGTTTACATCAGAAAGAACACCTTTTTAGAAGAAATTAGCCGTTTAAGTAACTGGCCGAATCTAAAGACCTAAACTCACTCTGGTTTTGAGGCTGAACCAAAACGTGCAGTATTTGTGTAAATGCCGAGGAAGAATAACTAAAAAGGACAAAAATGTGTAATTTAATATAGCAAAAAAATACATGTTTTAAGGTTACTGGTTCACTGACTGCTAGAGAACCAGGGGTGCAGGACAATGCACGATCGATTGGGAGAGTTCCTGCTCAACAGTGCTGCAGGTTTTCTTGCATTGGTTCAAACACAGATAAAGCCCAAGCATCAAGAGATATTTGTCACTATTTGTCCTCCTTCACAAACAATTGGTCAAATGTTTGCACAATGAGGGCTCCCTAAGAGCTGAATAGTAACTTTGCTGCTTGGACCTTAACATGCAAGACGGAGAGGAACTTGACCAAAACAATGCTGCTGTCTGACTTAGCTGTGCAACTAATGCAGTGCAGCCGCTCTGTGTGTTACAGTTTGCCATCATCTTGATGTGTGGTGTCAGAATGTGTGTAGAAGAAGGGGGACTTCTGGTGGACCTCTTGTTTAGCACAAGGGCGCATCTGTCTTGAGAAGGATGAGTTTTGGTTTGCAGTTTGGTTTTGGGAGGAGTAAATGATGGAGGGAGTAATTAGAGGGAGGGAAGGATGTAAAAGAAATGAGGGAGGGAGGGGGATGATGTTGAGGCCAGGGCATGAAGAATCCAGGTTGACACAAGGCTGGTGGTTTTTAGGATTTAGTTTAGGGCAGGAAGGGAAGGGTAAGCCAGACGAATCTCTTCCCCTTCCAGAAGTTTCCTGAAAAGAAAACAGATTATTCTGTACATCTATTCACAGAATGATCAGAAATATAATTAGCGAGGGCTTTTATAATGTTGCCCCAGAGAAAGTCATAAAATGGCATATATTTGATCAAGAGAAATGAAATGACCAAATATTAGTAGAAATCAGATCTCACCTGTATGCAGCTATTTCAATATCAAGGGCCATCTTCACATTGAGAAGGTCTTGGTACTCTCTCAGATAACGCGCCATCTCCTGCTTGGCGTCAGTGATGTCCCGTTCCAGTTCACTTATCCTCATCTATGTATGCAAAACAGTCATATTATCAGAGTTCACAGCTGCCGATGATAGACACAAGGACTTTTTATCTTGAACAGATTTCCTGCAAAGTATCTGGAAATTGTTGGAATGAAGATACATTGAACATACATTTTCTATTTATGTCATATGGTAATCTTGCATGTTTCCACCTCAGCTGTGAGCCTGCTGACCACTTAAGTATGTGCAGAGAATAGATTTACACCTTGCTGCTTCTACCTGCTGTTTCTTTACTTTCTACACGTCAAGCGTTCCTTTATTCTTAATGGTGTCTATTATCTTATCTTTGGGTCAACCATGACTCTTACAATGTATCACATACTGGTTCACATTCCCCTATTGGGCATGCAGCTCAGGATCCAGTTATCCCTCATTCACCTGGTACTTTGCCACCTCTTTGGCCTGCATGTCCTCCAGATCCTCCAGCTGCTTATTCAGGGAGTCAATGACGTTGCGGAGGGATTCAATCTCAGAGGAACGGGACTGAAGCAGCCTCCGATACTCCATCGTCTCCTCCCGTATGGCGTGCACGGCCTCGTTGTTTTTGCTGGCCATTTCTGCAACGCTCGCAAACTTGCTCTTGTACCAGTCCTCGGCGGCCTGCATGTTCTTGTTGGCCAGCCGCTCATACTGCGCCCGGATGTCTCGCAGGGCGGTGGAGAGGTCGGGCCGGGACACCTCCATGTCCACACTGATGTTAGCCACCTGCAGCTGGGCCTGCAGCTCCGCTTGCTCTTCAGCAAAGACTTTCTTTAGGAATACCACCTCATCGCAGAGAGAGACCACAGTGGCCTCGGCATCGCACTTGGAGAGCAGAGCCCTGCCGGCCTCCTCCCTGGCCCTCAGCAAGGCCTCCTCAGCATCCGCACGCCGCCTCGTCTCCTCCTCAAAGCGCTCCTTCATCTGCTCGTACACGTCGCGCAGGTAGTCTCTCTCCGCTTCCATGCGCATCTTCTCACTGTTCTCCGAGTCTATCATGGCCCTCAAGCTACGCGACTGCCCCTCGTAGAGCATCTGCAGACGGGACGGGTCGTTCCGCCGCCTCCTCAGCGCCTCCAGCTCGGCCAGTAAGGCCCTGTTCTGCAGCTCCAGGTGCCTCACCTTCTCAATGTAGGTGGCGAAGCGGTCATTCAGGTCCACCAGCTGCTCCCTCTCCTGGGAGCGCAGGCCCAGCAGCTCCGTATTGAGGGAGCTGGCCTGGGCCAGGTCCATCCGCTCAGACCCGTCAGGTAAGGAAGAGGAGGCCAGCCTCAAGATCCTTTTCCCAGATGGAGGAGCTCGAGGAGTAGAGTAGAGGGAGGAAGACATGGAGGATTTGGTGGTAAATTGGGAGCCTCTGTAGCTGTCCCAAGGGCGGCGGTGGGAGAAGAAGGAATCATAGCTCATGATGAATTTTTTGTTGTGGATTTTTTGTTTGTTTAAGAAAAGGATGGGTTTTTTTAGTTCCTGGTTTTCTTATGTCCCCCTTGTTCTGCACACCATCGATGAGGATGAGCGGGCGTTTTGCACTGCACCAGCTCAGTGATGCTGCAGATCCCTGGCTTTTATAGAGTGAGGCTGCCCCCCCCATCCTTTGCCACAGAGAAACATTAGTGCTGTCAGCATCCACCAGGCCAATAGCAGACTGCTGCAGTGAGGAGAGGGGAGGTTGGTTTTCAGACTCACTCTCAGCCTCGGCAGGCAGAGTTGATGTGGTAGTGCAGGTTTTCTTTAATCTGCCCTAAAATTGCACTGCAATCAATTACTGTCATGACTCTTACTTGAATTTTTATTCTCTCTGTGTTTTCAGACACATCTCTCAAACAATGAACATGTCCACAATAATGAAGTGGAATAAAAATGGGGCATGACTTAAAACAAAGTCTTTTTCACAACCCATTTAGAGACAAATCGATACAGAGTGCGTTAAGAGGCGTACACTTCAACAGGCAGGCATTAAGGGTTTTCATGTTATAGAAGACGGGACATTAATTACCACACAGATTGCTTGCAACTTGAATAGAGTGATGTGGTTCATAAGTGGCCACCACTTTATCTGAATCACATGAATGATGGTTGAATCCTTGATAAAGCCAGTAAAACAACAGATGGCTTATGTGTTTATTACTTTATACTTTGCCGATATTTTAAAAAGTAATATTTTCTTCTTTTCTTTGTTTCATGTATTACTATGATTTTATACCCTTTGTGATGCATCTATTGGTCTATTTACATGCACACTGATGAGTCACTGATGTCTTGACTCTGACAGTGTGCATGGGAGACACCACTGAGGTAGTGTCTGCATCTGCTCACACCTTCTGTTTAACGTCCAGAGATGAGTCAGAGGTTGCATTTAAATCACCCTTAACGGTTGAAAAAGAGGCATCAAGCTGACATTCTCATATTGGAAGTGATTCTGATTTCTGCTCATGGACACGGATCTGGTGGCAGACATTATCAGACAGGGGAGTCTATTTTGAAGACACAATTAGAGGGTTTGTAATCCCGCTGCACTGCAAGCACTCAATACTTGATCCCTGGCAGTGAGGGGAGAATCATTATTATTTGCACTATTTCTATTCTTAACTGTTGTATCATTACCTACTGTTCATCTTTGTTTCACTGCATCTGTTTTTTGATTTGCACTATAAATATCACCACGAGTCATTATTATTTGCATACATATTTTACACTTCAAATATGGTGCTTCTGTTTTACACTTCACTTGTAAATAGTCATATTTCTCTGTTCTTTCATTATTAGTAGTAATATTTCTCTTTTCTTTATATTGCTTTTTGTGCTGTGATTGTATCTCTTGCTGCTGCTACAATGTAATTTCCCAGGTTGCGATCAATAAAGTAATTCTATTCTGTTCTATTAAGATTTCTTGCACCTTGATAAAGGCAAAATAACCTAAAATTTGGGGAACAAAGCATGGTATGCATGGTTTGTATATGAGAACTCCCATCTTGACATCCCCTTCCACAGTCCCCATTTATCCTAGAACTATCCTCCATCACTTTGGGTTCCTAAACTGAAATCTGGCACCTAAAACACAAGACCTTTCTTTAAGCATCTAATCTAATTAGTTAAATGGCTCTTTTAGACTACAAAACATGAGGATTTGTCAAGGGAGCTGGTCTTAGTTCTATGTAGTTGTTATTCTTGCCAAAAGAGGTCAGTGACAGTCATTGATTGGAACATTTAAAGGAACAGTTCACTCAAAAAAGACAATCAACATTTTTCTCTCTAAGAACTAAATTAAAGCATGGTTTGTTTTGCAGCTGTACTTTCACGGCTCTCCTGGTGTCGTGCACTCCAACTCACCATCATGACTTACTGGGACACTTAATTAGAAGACAGCCATTGTTAATATTGTCAGAAACAGCTGTGCTTTTCTTGTTTCGACAAGTCAAAATGTCTGCTGTGAAAAGCACCTGTTGTATCAGCCAAAGTATTCTACAATATAACTAGTAGGATTAAAGGCAGTTTTCAGGTATGTTAAAGAATGGTGTCACCAGAAGATGAATGACAGTGTGGTGTGCTATATAATAACTCAAAGGTCAAAGGTCAAAACATTATTTATCATGCATGCTGGGCACCCACAGCGACTCTTTCATTAGTTGTTGTGGAGGATGAGGTCTGTTATGCAGTTGAAGCTGTTTTGCCAGTAGATGTCAGTGAAATTCAGTGCTTTATGTTTAAATGTCTTACAGCAGGAGTCTTTTGGAGGATTTTAGCTGTTCACTCAACAGTTCAAGCCCTAACAAAGTGAAGAGCATTGCTGTAGCCACACATCTCATTTTGAAAAGTTTCATCTACACTGAAATGTTAATGATTGATTACTGATTTTGTTGCATGTAAATGTGATCTTAAAAGCTAAACTTCTCCATATGTGAACACATATGTACTCTCTGCCATACACAAGTCAGCTGAGCTGATTTTACTGTAATTCATAAAAAAGTTTTGTTTGTTTTAGTTGAACTGACACACTCCTTTACTACAGATCATCTTTATTAAATAACCCAGAGTTTATAATATGCCAGGAAAGTGGACATATTTTGTCCATGACCTCAGATGCTCTGATCGTCTCTGCTTCTGCTTTGTTGTCAAGCACTTTGTAAACACTGTTTTTAAAGGTGCTATATAAATAAAGTTATTATTATTATTATTATTATTATTATCATATTTTATTCAAGGTTATTGTCATTTAAGGTTTTAAACACTAGGTGGCACATTTGTATTGTATGTCAGAGTGACTTTCAGAAGTTTATGGATGAATACAGTTTATTTAGTGATGACAAAATAACCTTAGATCTTAATCTTATATAACATGTCATCATGTATGCTGCTGCATGAGTGACTCATGGTATTTTAAATTCAGGTACAACTTCAATTAGTCCAAGAAAAAAAGCATATTACATGTTTATTCAGAGTAATTTACAGTGAATATATTTCCCAATGATACACAAGGTAAAAATAAGTACATAAAACATGTCTATTGACAGATAAAAGACTTTGGAATGTCAGGCTTTTTCATTCACTGCTAAAATTGCTCACCCCTTTTTAACACATTTACAAGAATTACAGGAATATCTTTCAAATCAATTCAGCGTCAGTGTTTTTGAACAGCAAACTGAAACGATACGAGCTTGGAGCTACTGGAGGAGCGTGAACTGTGTGTCCCATCCAAACCATCCACTGTTTTTACATTCAGCTGAAATCTGCAAAATACTATATGCACATAAAAGACTATAAGACATATATAAACAATACAGAAATGTAGGCTACGTTTTAATACAAAAGTCTATTCCTTTGGTAGAAAACATTTAATCTCAGGAAAAAAGTGTGCTCGATACAAAGAAGTATATATATATATATCTTGCGTGGCTTGACTTCTTCCATCCACGGGCCAGTGATGGGACTAAACATTCATCTCATATCAGGAGTGCTGCTGCATATTCATGCACACCAAGTTGGCATCCTGGAGCTGTTTGCACTGGCACTGTGCTTCTTGAAGCTCCTGATTATTACAGCATGAAGGTGTTCATTCACAGGTCGATCTGTACAGTACTTTGGTTCATTTTAATCACCAAGTCCTTCAGAGAGTGCTGGGTGTAAACTATGTGCCCGTACGGATGAAGAAAAACATTACAAATGAAGCAGTGACACGTACAATACAAATCAATAAAAATATCTTATTTTCTTAAAAATTCCTCTCTCCAGACTTGTCCTGTGCATGAAATGGGGCAACATAACCGTCGGACACACTAGTAATTTACAGTGCAACTTCATCCATGTCCTCACTCAGAAGATTTTCAGTCTTTTGCCCATCGGCCTGCCTCCCTTGGCCAGCCTCTGGCTCGGCTGGTCTCGGGACAGCGGGCAGTACTTTATGGTGTGCGCGTTGTCGCCGTTGGCGCTGCAGAGGGGGCAGGTGTAAGCCCGGAGGATGGGGCACAGCACTCTGCCGTCCACAGTCTTCAGGATGTGGGTGCCGTACACCTCCTCCGGAGCGCCGTTATTACGACAGAACACGCACACCTTGGGCTCCGACTTGCCCCTCTGAGTCTGCTTGCGCCTCCTGTCCATGGAGAGCAGGTCGAGGCCGGCGAAGCTTCCCCCGTAGGAGGCCGAATCTCTGTCCGTGTCTGCGGTGAGCTGCTCGTAGGGCCTGAGCAGCGAGATGCGCTCCTTCAGGTCGTAGATGGAGAGCGGCGGGGAGCCCGGGGCCGCGCAGCAGCAGCAGCAGTCCAGGTGTCCGTCACTGTCCCTGCTCTGCCCGAGGACACAGGGGCACACCGGGGAGTCGTCCTCCAAGCCCAGGGTGGCTTTAAGCGATTCGGTGATAGAGTTGGGGCTGCAGGGCGGGCTGTGCATCTTATTTTTGGCGACAAGGGTCGACAGGCCGAGGTAGTCGTTCCAAAAATTGAACGTGTTGTCATACGGAGAGCGCGCGTCCAGGTAGCCGTTGTCCAAAAAATCCATCCTGACAGAGTTTAATGTCCGCAGAGGTGAAGAGGCGGTGTGTTTGTCAGCATGGGTAGTCTGTGGAGGCGGTGGACTATGGTCTGTCCTGCTGGGTGTACTGTGCAGAGCAGGCAGCATGTAGGCGCTGATAAAGCCAGGATAAAACAGGGAGGCGTGGTCTGGTTCAGGTTGATTATCTCTCTGGTCCCACAGGAGCAGAGCAGACTGACTGAGAGGAGCAAAACCAGTGTCAGTCCCAGGATGGGACTGTTATCTCTTTGTGTTCCAAGAGCATCATCGTTCCTGTTTTTGTTTATCCTTGTGTTTGCGTTTTAAGTTAACCCATAACTGCTGGGATGGAAACACAACTGTTATTGAATTTACAGCCAGTCTTGATGCTAAAGACAGATTACACAAGGGTCCTCCACTGATTTGGTTAAGGGACAATAATCATATTTTATAACGTGTGGGCAAAATCGATGCAGCAGCAGAAGCCAAAAGACCTCCACAGTTTGGCTCCAGATCCAGAAACACATGGGAACAATTAATGTGTAGCACCAGCAGGACTGAGAGTAAAGAGTCATATGTATGTATGTAAGTTGTGAAGTAGGAGTCACATAGACACAGCTCTCTTTAGCAGTGTCACCAGCCACTAACACCTACAGATAATGACCAGTTTTAGATGTTAAAGACTCCTTTTTGTCCTTCACATGCATTAGAAAGGGAACCCTCCATGGCTAGTATATAGGAGAGAAATTATTACAGTGGCAAAAAACTGTTAGGATTTTAGGATTAAACCAGCGGGCACCCTCCAGGTCTGAAAAGTGAAGCCAGTGCACAACACCTCAAACTGTCTTTTCTTTGTAGCAGCCAGCAGGGGGCGACTCCTCTGGTTGTACAAAAGTCTATGAGAAAATGACTACTTCCCTCTTTATTATCTCAGTAAACATTGTAAACATGAGTTTATGGTTTCTAGTTTAAAGTATTCTCCAATACAGCAAGATGTTCATTTAGTAAATTATGGTTC
The DNA here is from genome assembly GCA_029721515.1 of Synanceia verrucosa. NCBI lineage: Eukaryota > Metazoa > Chordata > Actinopteri > Perciformes > Synanceiidae > Synanceia > Synanceia verrucosa. The sequence continues at coordinate 19,463,921 of CM056560.1, read as the reverse complement.
ATTGTCTAAAAATCTCTTATTCAGTATTTGTTGTGCCTATTCACCCTCTGGTGGCACTTCCTTTTCCAAAAACAAAAAAAACGAAGATATCGACAGCCTAAAGCCAAGATGGCGTATCGGTATAAGCAATATCAAGAAACAGCAGATTTCTAGGAGACAAACTGCAGTATGATGCCGTGGAGCACACGAACAGCCCGTCCTGTCCTGAAGAACCTCTAGTGTGGTTCCACGTGAAGCCACCCTGTCCTCCCTGCACCTGTTCTGCTTCCCGAGTCCACGGCTTTGTGCTCACAACCAGCCCTCCTCCGCTCCATTGTCTCCTCTCTACAGCGGACCGTTTAACTTCATTAATATGCATTAAAACACTGTGTGTGTGTGTGTGTGTGTGTGTGTGTGTGTTTTATTGTACTTGCTACATAGTGAGGACCAGAAACTGCATTTTGCCAAAAAAGTGAGGACATTTTTGCCGGTCCTCACTTCTTTAAAAAGCTTTTTGAGGGTTAAGACTTGATTTTTGGGTTAGGGTTAGAATTAGGCTTAGGTTAGGTTTAGGGTAAGGGTTGGGTTTCAGTATTTATTTTTGATGGTTAAGGTTAGGGTAAGGGGCTAGGAAATGCATTATGTCAATGAATGTCTTCACTAAGGTCGCTTTCACACTGTCCTCCTTTGGTCCGCTTTAAACAGATCAGAGTTCGTTTCATCAGATAGTCTAAAAGCTCATACGAACTATGGTCCGCTTGAAAACGGGGGTCTCAGTTCTTTTGCAAGTGAACCCTGGTGCGGTTCATATGCATCGTGAAAGCTCACCAGACCAAACACAGGATCAAATGTACGAAGTGCATGATGTAGTGATGCTATATGCAGAGTATGTACAACAAGTGGCCACCGTTAGCAGTTAGCCCGTCCAAACAACATAACCCATAAATTCACAATTTAACATTTTTAAACAAAATTAATCACAACTACCAACACTCACAGTCCTTAAACTCTGTGCTGATGTGTTGTCACATGTTATATTATCAAAGTTAGAAAATTAACAGCTTCAATCCCTGACGAACTGTGTTAGCATTAGTGACGGCTGCATTCACTAGTATGTAGGTAGGCAACATTAACGTAGCATTCCCTCAAATAATGGAACGATGCACAACACAATATTTCCAGTCCAGCTCTGTTTATAGTCTGTGAGGTTACATACCTGACTGTTGACGCTCAGAAAGTTTGGTGCAGTTCAGGAATTGCAGTGTGAAAGTGGAACCAGACCAAGTGATAAATGCAACAAACTTTCAGCCCCCCCCAAGTAAACCGAGACCGCTTGGTTAGGTGTGAAAGCGGCCTAAGATAGAAATAAAAGGTTTTGTGTGTGTGTGTGTGTGTGTGTGTGTGCGTGTGCGTGTGTGTGTTTGTGTGTGTGTGTCAGTTATAGCTCAGTAAGACAGGCTCCCAAAAAAAAAAGCTTGATAACTGACCTGACTGCCGGGACAATGACTATGTTACTATTTTTGTCACACAAGTGAAATATTAAAGGCAGTCAAAGTAGAGACAAACACCGTTTGTATGTCTTATCTTTTAAAATCAGAGCTAAGATCCAGTGTGGGCGTTTTCATTGATGAAATAAATCGTGATCAGTCTTTCACAGATGTAAACCTGTAGTCTCTGAAAATAATCTTGTGATTACAGGGAAATGTGTATAAAATTTAAATTCAGTTTTATCTTCCTACTTCTGGATTCAGTGCCTGTCTTATCACAACTTTATTAACATGTTATAGGATTGTATACAATGAGTATAAATGCTTAAATCAGATACATGTATTTGGTGTTAAGAAAGGATTAAATTTCATGTGAAATCATACTAAAATCCAAAATATTCAAGACCCCATAAATCCTAAAATGGATCCTCTGCTATAAAAGTTTGATAAACATGAAGGAAAATCATGTTAGTGAGACAGTTTCTTGTATGTGAGAATAAATTATCATCAGAATGCCTGACATTTTCAAGGTCACCTCAGGCTCTGCATGCACAAAGGAAATCATGAGAGAGCATTTAAAAGATGAATGGCTGCCAAATCACAATAGATAAATTGCATCAGAGCCAGTATGACATGTGGCTCTGCTGCTCCCAGGTGCCTGTATTACTCTTAATGCACAGAGCATTTGGCAGCTACAGAGAAAGTATTGATAATGAATATGAAATACATTCACCTATACACCTATAGAGTCACAGCTCCTTTAAAACTTCAATTCAATAAGTGCACTACGCAAGCAACAGTAACTAAAGAAAAATAACATAAGACAAAAATAACAATAAAGACAGAGTGTAGTTTCAGTGAAGCTATAGTGCTATAATAAATCACCTGCATGTAATAAAAGCAACTAAAGGCCGGGAGAGAAAATGAACTGCAGGAAAACAAGTTTTTAATTTAGATTTTAAAGAGGCCAGCGTTAACTAAATGTAGCTTCATGGTGCTTCGTGTCGGTTTGTACACTCAGATGCCAGTTAATTAGGTATACCAAGTTAAAACTAATGCAGTCAAATGCAACAGCCCTGTGATAAATAAACTGTTACTGTTGAGTTACTACTCATTATTACTGGAATTTCAAGTCAAGCTAAACAATATGTTGTTAACAGAAAGTCAGAATCAATGAAAGGTGTTTTAAGCACTTTAAAAGAGAGCATGATAAGCTTAAACTATAGCTAAGATAACAATAAGGAGTCAAAGATTATCCAAACAACAGCTTTGTTCACACAGGGTGTGGCCATTGTTTCACTGTGGTTACTTCTCAGTCCTGTCTGGTCTCCACACAGGCTGCTGTGAATCACTGGTAGGGTTTTATTTTTTCTACTTCCAAAGGGTTAAAAATCTTCACGTGTGAATACGGTTTAGTTTGATGATCGCACCCTGAGGCCTCATAGGAAGCTCTGTCTGCCTGAACAGCCGAGGCTGAGACAGACAGCCACTGCTCCCCCATTCATCACTGTCAAGTTGAATAGAAAATTAACAAATCCCTTAATTAAAAGACCTCTCTAGACTCTGCTGTGTGTGTGTGTGTGTGTGTGTGTGTGTGTGTGTGTGTGTGTGTGTGTGTGTGTGTGGCACGTGCCAGCTGCACTGCTACATTGTGCAAACTACAACGTCCTGGCACATGAGACACACACACACACACACACACACACAGAACCAACACTCCCTTCCTTGCAAACACACACACAAACAGCCCACCACTCATGCAGACCCCTGCCTTTCTGTCTGCTGCATTAATTACACACAAACTGCATAATGTGGCTCGCTGGAGCAGCGCTTCATTCTGGGTCTCCGTACGTCCCCAGACACAGCATGGATGGGGAGTCAGTTGGGCCTTTGATCCCTGACCCTTGCCTCCTCTCTTGGGAATATAGGGCTGCATCCCTAACGGTCCGTCCGTCTGCACACACACACTCCCACACCTTCTGCTCCTAGAGCCGACCCAAGTGCACACACGTGTCGCCGTCACCAGCAGCAATGGGACACGCTAAACAAGTCAAGGTCAACCCAAAATTAGGGGGTGCCTTTTCTGCCTGTCAAGTGCTTTGTCACGACCTGCTATTACTTACCCCAAAACTCCACCCCCAACCTCCCAGCCAGGCATTCATGTATTCACACACACAAACACAATATCCTCTTGACATGATGGAGGTGGTGCATCTGACAGGGATGTGGGTCGATGTCCACAGAGACCCAGAAAACCTAAATGTGCACATAAATATTAATGTTTTATGTGAATATTCTGGTATTTTTAACGGGCTTTATTGTTTATTCCAATGTTTTCATAGTCCGTTAATCTGCCCATTGTTTGGTCTATGACATGTCAGGAAGTCTTTTCTTGTTTTGTCCCTCTGACAGACAGTCAAAAGCCCAAAATATTCAGTTCACTATGTCATGTTAATGAAAAAAAGAATTTAACAGAAAATTGAATTTAAAACAAAAAAATTCTGCTAACTAATCGATTAACTTGCAAATTTGCTTTGTCTCGAGCTGAAACCATTGTTGCTGCTTGTTAAGTATACTTTGAGATACTGGTTTTAAAAAATAATAAGTTTTATATGCATATAAGGGACTAAAAACACTCTGCTGTAAGTAAACCTGTCACCACAGTGAGGACAGCAGAGGAGGAGGAGGAAGTTGTGTGCCTACGGATCAGAAACTTGTTTAACTCGCCCAAATCTGCAGAGATTAGAGCGGGAAGTGGTCAAAGGGTTTAGAGTGTATCGGTACAATGGGGCCGAGAGGATTAGAGGTGGATTCGCTGAGCCCCTGCGATGCCCTTCATCTCTGAGGGTCCACAGCCAGAGCACCTTTGTTGGGTTAACTAACGGCACTTCCCATGAACGCAGTGAGCAGACCAATCCCTTTTTAATGATGCAGGGAAAATTCCATCGGCCCTGATTGCCACAGTGCTTTCCAGAGCCGCCATTGTCCCATGCACCATGTTGAGCTTTTAAACTGTGCAGCCAGGCGAGTGGTTTTTGAGGTGTTTGAAGTCTGCTAGAAATAACCTTTATTAAAACAATGCTGATATGTGCATTACTTAATGGTTAGAGCATAATGCTAATGCTGTGGCCACCCACATCTAAAGTGTACACAGTAGTGTGGAGCTTAATGGGTTGAAATTGTTAAAATATTGTTAAAATATTTGATATAGGAAACATTTAAATTATCTTAGTGTTCCTGGGATATCCCGTTGTCCTGGTGCTGTGCACAGTGCTGCAGACTGAATAAGAAGTGAAATGTCCTTCAGCTGATCTGCAGAGAAATAGTCTCATGAACCACGGCCAAACAAGTAACCAAGCAGCTGCTCAGAAATATGAAAAACAAAGGACAACTACAGTCTTCAGTCATTATTTTAATAGCTGTATGGTAATAAAAGTAATCCACAGAGAAACAGTTGTGACTGTACTTTGAGCTAAATGCTAACATTGGCATAAAAACATGCTCACAAAGCTAATATGGGAATATTTAGCTGGTATCATTTTTATCATATTTACTGCCTTAAGCCTCTTTCACACGACATGGAAAATCCTGGGTCGATGCAGCATTTTTGTGTCTTGTGAGAGGGTTGTCACAGCATTTTGACTCGGGTCAAATGACCCCCCAACTGACCAGGGAATTTATCGGCTTGGCTTGCCTGCATTGTGAAAGGTACTTCGTGTCATCCTGCTAAATTACAAAGTGACGCTCTGGTTTAGTCCCCGGTCAGCGTGTCAGGCTGTCAGTGTGAAGCTCCAGGGCTGCAGAGCTGCTCACTCTGATCTCTAAACAGAGCAAAGTTTTGGTCCACTCCCATAAGATCAGTCTTCCTGTTGCTCTCCAGAGACTGACCTCTGAAGGGCGGAGTTTTTTTTTTTTTTTTAAATCAAACAAATCAAATGTGTTGCTGCACGGTCTTCAATGGAAGCACAAACATGATTTAGCATGTGTCTGCCCACTAATTTCAGTATGAAAGCAGTATTAGTTTAACATGCTAACATTTCCCCATAGCACGACACACAAAGTATAGCTGATGTCAAAGACTGTTGCATTTATATAAAATAAATTAAAATATTCAAAAATATAAATCTTGTCTTGATGATGGAGAGGTTAAAGGTGCATTTATATAGCACCAAACAGCTATTGTCTATGTAAAGATACAGAGGAGTGATGTCTAACTGAGTAGGGAATGAAGTCGCTCTCCTGCTGTGTGTGTTGTTATCAGACCTGTAATCTGATGGGAAAAGGATGTCTGTAAAAAAATGCCATGACAATCACCAGAGAAAATCACCAAATTGTGTAGAATTCATTGTCTGGGCAACACAAATGTCATGCTATTTCACTGAACATTTGTTGAGATAGTTCAGTGTGGGCTGACCAACCAGCAGACAGACTGATCAAACTGATTGATGAACTTTAAATATTAGATGTTTGCTCCACACTGAACTCCTCTCCTGTCTGAGTACCGTGGTGTTGTGCTCTGCTGCCACACTAATGTGCAGTCTATGTCCTTGTACCTCACAGACCATTAGAGCTACGACACAGATGTGTCTCATATTAGCTCATGCTCGGCTGTCTCTTGTGATCTATCAGCTTTGCAGCTGCTGGCTTGTCTGCATTCTCTCATCTTACATTCACTTTCCTGAAACTGAATTACAAAGAAACTATACACTTACAGGCAACAGATAGAGCATATTAGGGGTTTACTGCTTATATCCCACTCTCAGTTTGCCATGTTCGGCATTATACTCTCTGCTAAATGCCATGTTCTATTTGTACTGGCTGCTGGTGTTTGGGTAATGCAGACTACATGAGCAATCTTATAATCATCTGTCATCTGTTTTTGTATTATAATAATAAGCAGTGACGTATACAGGAGAGTGGTCACAGGTGTTGTTGGCAGTGTTCACACTTTGTCCTCGAATGTCATAATTATAATGCATCTTGATTAGTACATTATATATTGTTTGATTAATGTGTCCAAAAACAAATTGTAAATGTGCTATTTTTGGTACATAAATAGTGTTTTTGTAACCCTTTTGTTGTTAGCTGCAAGAAAGTTAATTTCCAAAAATGTTGTTGTTGCTGTTCCTTTGTCCACTGCAAAACAACATACAACATGAATTTTGTGTAATCAATGAACTTAACTTAACATTTGAGAATATCTTTCTGTGAATGCTCTTTATAATTCCATGTTTGTAATTATGTGAATGACATTTGTGATTGCATTTACTTTTTACAGGTAAAACTAAGAAAAGTGTTTGAGGGGAAAGAGTGAAGTTTGACATTTTCTCAACTTTGACCTAATTATTACCTCTGCAAAGGAGGTCATGTTTTCACTGGGGCTTCTTTATTTGTTAGTTTGTCGGTTTGCAAAATAACTCAAAAAGTTGTGGACGGATTTTGCTGAAATTTTCAGGGTTGGTTGCAGGGTTGACTTAAAACTGATTAATTTTTGGTGATGATCAGATCCAATTCAACGGCGCCACCAAAAATTAATCAGTTTTAAGTCAGGCCACTTCCAGGAAATCTTGAAAATTTTGTCAAAAAAACATCCATAACTTTGGAGTTACTTTGCAAACCGACAAACTAACAAACAAAAAAAACAAACAAGCCCCGGTGAAAACATCACCTCCTTGGTGGTGGGGGTAACTTTAAATAAAAAGTCTAAAGAGGTCCGCGCTCTCTGAGTGCTTTTCTAGTTATTATTATTTTCAGTTAACTCCCATTTTTTAAGCAGCAGGGGAACTGTAGACTGTATATTCAAGAAAAGTCAAATGTTCGCCATCTTGGTTAGACACTTAAGGTTTAAAGAATAAGGCTCTTCAGAAGTTATGTTTTTTAACTGAACCACCTTAAAAGTGTTTACACTTTCTGAATTGGACCAGAGTTAATGAATTCTGCCAGCTGTACTTTCTTCTGTCAAACAGCTCACCTGACATCAGAAACATCTTGCTGCTATAAATCCCGCCCAGCTGTTCACCTCAGGCAGGTTAAAACAATCACTCAGAGTGATTTGCTATTAGCTGACCCACTGTCCCATCTGCAGAGCACACACAGACCCATGTGCAGATCAGGACAGGCCTGGCAGTGTAATGGTCGATACCACACAGGACCACAGATGGGTCCCTGCACAGTGGAGCTGGTGGCTGGCGCCGTGGCCTGGGTGCTGGCCAGATGGGCCACCCTGAGAGAGGCTCAGCCTGTCAGGCCCAAAACAGGCTGATCTTATTACTGTGGGCCAAGACTGGAGTCTGCTTCCAAACGCACACACACACACACACACACACACACACACACACACACACACACACACACACACACACACATCATCATCATCATCCAGGGAATCCACATTATCATGCCTGTCTGTCAGGCTGGATTCACCCTGCTGTGTGTGTTTTTCCAGTGTGGCTTGTTGGATGTTTTCATTGCTGTTCAAACAGGATAAATCAGGTTCCATGTGGGTTTCCCATGTTTAGATTACAACAAAACTGAATTCTCATCCCAGGAAAATGGTGTGTTCTTGGGTTTCTTGTATGCTGGAAATGCAACTAGCTACATAATAATACAGAAAAGCCAATTCTGAGATTTTTTTTTTTTCCACTATGTTTAATGTTATTTTTGGATGTGTACACTGTTTCCCAGTATGTTTTTTCAGTGGGAAACTTTCACCATGTTATAGCCATTATTTAATATCTTATATCAAAGTAATGTATCTGCAAACCCCTCTATGAATCTAAGCTTTATCCCCTCTTTCTGGTTTCACATCCATTCAAAAAAAATCCCCAAATATTGCCACAAGAGTACCAACCGTCTTTTATCAGAAGGAAATATTTGAGATTTCCAAACATGGATGCAGAGTATGAGGTAGAGAGTTTGTGAAAACCCGCTCGTGCTCCGTGTCACCAGTTCCCAGGATAAATACAAAAGCCATTTTTTTTTACATCAGATGTCTGACAGCAGTGCTACATTCCTGTTAAAGTGGAGTGTTGGGGGTAACATTAACGAGGTTGTCCATATGGAGTCCTATCTGCTTTCACCTAATGGCTGAACTCCATGAGCAGGTCATGTGTAGTTATTTTCAGTTTGTCTGTCATCTGCTGCTGTCTTCCAATCAATCAGGAAACAAGGGAAGCATTAAACCTGAAGCTTGTCATGCAGAAAAAATAATTGTTTTATACAATAAGTGAATAAAGTACTGTAAATAAGAATGGTGAAGTAAATAGAACAATAGCATTTTTGGTGAACAACAGCACCAAAGTTCGGTTGACATTTTGTACAGATAATCATGATCACAAGAGGATGAATCCTTTTGACTTTGGTCTTCTTGTTTATGCAAAACTCACATGTAAATGTTAGCATGCTGACAGATTAAGCTTACATGGTAAACATTATACCTGCTTAGTATCAGTTTGTTATTTCATTGTTAACATTTTCATAAGGAAACATACTCAACATATGCTAAGTGTGCATTCACAGAGCCGCAGCATTGCTGTAGACTCAAACACACCATAATCACATTGTAATAACAACGATCATAAAAAGCAGAGGCTCACGATCTATAAAAGGACAATACAAACTGAACAAAGAAGTACATTCACAAAAAAATGCTGAAGAAAAGCATTTCTTCCTCCGTGTCTTTTCAGTTGTCATCTGATGAAAATATTAATGAAGTTGCATGACAAGGCAGTGTCAAATTTATTTTAATCTGTCAAATATAAACGATGCAACAGTGACTTGTAATTACAGCATGCAGAAGCTTGACTGGCCAATTTATGATTTTAAACGCTATGTGTGAGCTATGTGTGAGCAGTGAGCAATCAACATTTTATATTTTGCTAATGCCAAATCAGCTGAATTAAGTTGTCATTCACTCCGACCCATGATTTTCCTGCCGTAAATTATGTTTCTACCTTAATAATGACAGACATATATCAGAGGAGCGAGGCTTGATGTTGCATGCTGCCAAAAAAATAAATGAGATTTCTCTTTCTTTCGTGTCACCCACTGTAATATAACCTCTCCTGAAATAGACAGGTCAGGAGCAGGGTGAAAGAAAGCCATCTCCCAAGGTCAAGGTCACAGATTTAGGCTGATTTAGGCTCAGGGGCCCTTCTTATTGTCGGAAAGCATCTTCATTTGAAATTCACACAACATAAAGTCAGGTTTGACAGGCAGCGTGATCGGGGGCACTGGGGGGTTGTAATATCTACGGGAGCAGAGCGAAGATGGATGGATGGGTTTCCTTAACTGCACATTGATTTCCACATTTGGGTGATTAAGTTTATTATTTGGCTCACGGCTGCATTAGCATGTGATTATCTCTGGGTGTCCCACAGAAGGAGAACAAAGGAGGACCTCGGTGGTCACCTGACTCTCTCAGTGGAGAAAAGCAACATGGAGGCGTTGGGCCGGGCTGCTTTGGCCTGGGTCTGTGTTTAGCTCCGTGGTTCCTCTCTTTTCTCCATTTCACCCTTTTCCCTCCATCCCCTTGCAAACATCTCTCCCCGACTCTTTTGTTTGTGGAGATCCAGGTTACCATGGCTACCAACTGGCGCTTTATGAGCACCTCATCCCTCATCTCAATATTCCTGGTTATCTATGGTAATGAAATGCACACACCATTATCTGGCTTAATGAAATACACTTCATTGTCTGTGATTGGAAGGAGGAGGCTTTATTTCTCTCGTGTTGCGGTGTTTCCTGGCTGTGATGACGTTGGAGCTGTGGGCTCTTTCAGACTTGTGAGCCTTAGACAATGTAGAAACAATGCTGGGTTGCTGTGAGCAGCCCTGCTATGCAGCTTATGTGCTACAGTGGCTGTTTGATTGTACTTGTTGGCCTTGTGACAAACTCGCTGCTTCCAAACTAATGCAGCCCATTAAAAAAGAGACAGATTATGACAATACAATCTTTACCCAAATCTATATCAATATATATAGCTATCTCCCACATTTTTCTCCCACAAGCCTACAAAACAGACTATAGAAGAGCTGCACAGGGAAAAGCAAACACAAGCAGAAGTAGAGCTTCATTATCAGACGGTGTCTGAATTTAAAATATTCTGGAAGAAAAAGCCAAATCAACTGTGCACACCACGACTCATCCATTCTGTAGTTTTCCATGGTCTTTGAAATCCTTTGAAATATATCAAGAGCATCATAAAACCATAAACATTCCCATCTGATATCACTTGTTCCCCCTCAGTGAAAAAAAATAGTGAAAATAACAAGTGTGTAGTTTTGTAAGAGTGCATCTGTGTGAGTGGCGGTGTGTATTTCCAATTCAGAGAAAGGGTAATATCTGCAGATTGGGTGTTAAGTCACTCTGCATTTCATGAGCCAGTCCTGTCACTAACAGTTATCTCCTCACTGCCCTCTGAGGAGGAGTTGTCTAGGTGAAATGATTCTCTGAAGCTCTGAATAATACATGAAATTACGTAATGCAAATGGAGGCTTTATTTCCCCTGCCTCTCGCAGGCGCAGACGCTGGGCCTCGCTGTATTAGAGTGGCATTGAAGAAACAGCGGGGAGTCCCCAGAGTAAAGGAACTACAGCAGGGAGCGAAAAAGGTCAATGATAAAACCCGGGGCTTCCTCCTCACACACGGCTTTCATCGAGTATGAGCTGGGAGTTATTGCAGAGCAGAGCGGGATGCTATTCAAGGAGCTATCATGGGAGGCTCATTGTGTGGATGCAGTGAAATATTCATTAAGCAACAGCCTGGCTGGTTTCCTCATCGCCCGCCTATAAACAGAAGCCCAATCAAATATAAATAATAGTGGAGAGAGAAGAGCAGCGCTGTATTTTTATCAGATCAAGAAATGACACTTGCCTTATATGTGTCAAATTAGACTAAACTGTTGTCAAGTCCCTGCTTCAACAAGTAGATGAGCCTTCCCACCAGCTTCCTGTGTGTGTAGTGGGCAGACCTGAATGGCATTAATTGCCCCCTAAGATGACGAGCAGATGAAAGTGAGGTGGTGGTTTGCTGTGGGACATGGGGGCCGGTTACAAAGAGAGGCTGAGGACGGCTGGCAGGTCTCACAGACTTCAAAAACAGATAAAGGACCTCTTTTACACAAAGGATCCTCTTTTTTTGCTTAATCTTCAAGATTCAGGGGTTTATTCGTGCCAGCCCCCTCGCCTTTGTCCACTTTGTGTCAGGTTTTAACGCCAGAAGGATTAAATTGCTGTTGCGGAAATCATTGTTTGTGTTTTCCTCCAACCTGCTGCTTTTCCATTGTCCTGCAAAATAATCAGCCACTCTCTGACAATATGAGAGGTTCATCTCTTTTCTTTGGTGAGCAAATGAACAGCAGATGGATCTGGTCACCTTGTTTTGTCTGAGGAAACAGTGGCACAATATGTTGTTTTGTATAGAGAGAGTACTGTTAACTCTTTAAGAAGCTTATTTCTTTTTTTTACTAAAAAGGAGGACAAGGAGGTATTACTTGGAGGAGCCTCAGATCAGAGAGAGAAAACACTGAGCTGCCATTGAATATAACAAATGTAAGGTTGTTTTTCTTTCTCTCTGTGAACAAAGGCGGTCTGACTGGAGAAAATGTAAGAACACAGTGGTCCAGGGGAATACATCAAACACATTCACAATTGGGAAAACTCTTGAAATCAAAGAAAACCCTGAAGAAAAGCAACATTTTCATCTGTCAGGACCTCTAAAGTGTGCCTGGTCTGTCCACCAGGAGCTTCACCTACAGCCCAGATTCCTGTCATTCTCCAGTGAAGGTATTGGTCTCCAGCCCTCCATCTGCCCATGAATAGGACCAGTCACATTTGTGATAGCATTTAATGAAAAATCCGCCCGGGCTGCGGGGGGGGTTGAAGGGTGGATACAGAGGGAGGGAGGGAGGTAGGGTTGGGCTGGAGGGCAGCAGAGGAGTGCTCAACAAAGAGTGCCTTTCACTGGAGTGGAAAGCCTAGATTGCTCCCTCTCCCTCCCTGCTCCCTCTCTGCTCTCTCATTTTGTCTTTTTTGATTCAACATCAAAAATGTGCCAAATGACTGGACGGAAACCCCAGAGGTTTGCTGTGTGTGCGTGTGTGTGTGTGTGTGTGTGTGTGTGTGTGTGTGTGTGTGTGTGTGTGTGTGTGTGTGTGTGTGCGTGTCACACAAAGGGACAGGTGTCTTGTGGTTTAAGGTGGCAGCGGTGATGAGGACACAAAGGTAAAAGCAAACAGACAAAGACAGAAACCTGTTCCTCCTCTAATGTCCAGTGGACAAATGTGGAGGTTGTTTCTTCATAATCATAATCTAAATAATACTATACCTGCACCAGCATCCCTAAAACTATGCAATGTTTCAGTTTCTTTAAAAAAAATTAGTGAAATGATTTCCTGAGCAATGTAATAGTTATCAAGTAAACATCACATCTGTCAGGGACTATTTTCACCTGAGGATGAATACATATTCAGTGGCGCAGCAGGACAGAGTGTGTGGGAGTCAGATACACTACAGTGTGTGTTCATGGTGATGAGGGAATATGTGACCCAGTGAAACAGTGGGGCTTGTTTTCAGTCATTTGTGGACGACAATGGAGCTCTATTGTGCAGAGAAACATCAGGCTTTGACATAAAACTGTTGTTAATATGAAAAATACCACCAGATTTCTTTTAAAACAATTATTCTACCCTCGGTTGCCTGGAAATAAGGTAAAAATGTAAAACACTATAGATAAATGTCAACAGTAATATAAATATTACAGTAGTTGATTAACTGCCAAAACACTGCTGGTCCATTTACATAACGAATGTTCAGTAAAACTGTCTGCCCGTATCCATAATGTTCACTCCTGTTTCTTTTCATCTGAATGAATTATTCAAGTGTGCAGGTTTTTATGTGGCTTATGTGCATGTTTATGTTCCCACACAGAGGCTGTATGCTGAGAGGGAGGGTGATGACACTGAGCGCCTCTGTCAGCTGATGAATGGAAGTTTAAATGTTGAATGCTTGGTTTTGGTTACATCATGAGCTCTGTTATGTCCTGCAAAGCTGTATTTAAATCTTCTGTTTTATAGCAAAATACATCAGTAAAAAGTATATTTCAAGCCAAAATATCTCTTGGTTAGGGGCCAGCTGTTCCTCTTTCCTTTTGTCTTATATATATATATATATATATATATATATATATATATATATATATATATATATTTTTATTTTTTTTTTGCCCTTGACAAAGAGACTGAAACAACTCTCTTAATGTCCAGCCTTTTTTTCTGTAAGTGGTGATGTCATCAAGTAACACACTTTGCTTGTATGTTCTCAACAAGTTTGGTTCAGTTGACCAATCTCAACAGTAGACCAGCTGACCAATCAGAGCAGACTGGGCTTTTTGGGAATATTAATGCATGGTGTTCTAGTAGAAACCCAAAATACAAGTATACACCTGAAAATAAGCATAAGAGCTCCTCTATAATACATCTGTAGCCTAATTTATGAACAGTCCACCACCTTCTCCCTCCTTTGTTCATTCCACCCAGCAGGTGTGAAACAAACCTGAGACCAGCTTTCTTTCCTCCTCTGATATCAGATAAGAGCGCACTCATTCCTCATTTCCGACAGACGGGACCCAAATGTCATCATTACGATCTCTGCTTTTCTGTTTTTGTGTCAAGTAAAACAAACAGCACCGGCTTGTTTGAGTTTGCTTTTGTTCTCCTTGAAGGAGGTCAACTCAACTAAAACTCATTTACTGCTGTGGCCTTTCAATGCTTTATCTCCATTCAAATTACAAACAACAAACCGCTAAGGGCATGTTTTGCTAATAGGACAGCACATATTGATTCTCTTCTTTGCTCATATCTAAAATGTTAATCAATACCCTGAGAGCTTGTGGCTGGTCCACAGAGGAATGTGTCACAGCGAGCTGATCGAGAGTATTCACAGCTTCCCTTGATGCTGATGATTTTATTTATTTATTTATTTTTTCAAAATCTGTTGATTGATTTGCTGATTATCTGTCCAATGGATGAATGACTGGATGGTCTTCTGGGAAACTACACAGCTGAAGGACTGAAACATTTTTCTTGCAAAATGACTCACAGCAGAAAACAAATGAATTACAGTTGGATGTATTTTGTGTTATCAAGATGAGGTTTTACATAAAGAGCCCAGTGCAGTAAACTCCTAACAGTTCTAATCTATATGTGAAGGCTAAATAAATCACAGTTTTGCATCAAAATTCAACCAACACTTACACACACTCTGGTACATTTCCTCCCACAGTAGGTGCACAAACTGCTTTTCCACAGTGGTGATCTTCCTGTTTCTATTTCTTACTGTTTAGTTATTCTCAGAATGGAAAACTTCTGGGTAAATATTACACTTTCAACTAAATCTACCAGCAGCCAAACTTTTATTGTTTCTTTACAGGGATTTGGATTGTTTTCACTGATTAGAATGATTTGGTCTTCCATCCATCCATCCATCATCTACTGCTTATCCTCACATAGGGTGGTGGGGGGGTTGGAGCCTATCCCAGCTGTCTTAGAGTGAAAGGCAGGGTACACCCTGGACAAGTCTCCAGTTCATCACAGGACACATAGAGACAGACAACCACTCACACTCACATTCACACCTACAGACAATTTAAATTAGCCAATCAACCTAATCCCCATGCATGTTTTTGGATGGTGGGAGGAAGCCGGAGTGCCCCGAGAGAACCCACACAGACACGGGGAGAACATGCAAACTCCACACAGAAAGGCCCCGGGCCGGGAATCAAACCCGTTACCTTCTTGCTGTGAGTACAGTGCTACCCACTACATCACCGTGCCGCCCATGACTTGGTCTTTTGTCAGATAATAGTGAACAATGTGAATATTTAACTGAACATTACACCAGTTTGAAATAGACTTGCCTCCTGCAAGTGCTGCCTTGCAGAGTCGTGAATACTGTATTATGTGCCTTTATTAATGTGTGGTACTGCAGGGGCATCTTAGCATCATCAGGCAAGAAAACATCTAAACACCGTCCTAGTTGACTTCCTAGTTGAAAGTCATGCGTTTGTTGCGCTCACCCACAGAGGCCTTGGTCACTTTTTATACAATTTGACTAACACAGCGCATAGTATGGAGTTCAGAAAAAAATTCACTTAACTCATTGAGTGCCGGTCGTTTTTTTGAAACAGAAAGTACTTTGTTCCAGCGTTTTTGCCCATGTTGAGTCATATTTCTAGACCCACAGAATATTTTGTACTATGACTCTGAAAACACTGAATAGCTCAAATTAAAGAAAAGAAAAGACTGTATTTCATCATGAAAAAAATGTTTGTTTTACCTTGTTCCATTCTTGTTTTATCAGAGGTAGAGTAGAGGACACTTTCACCAAAATCACCACTTTTTGTCCAGAATCCATCTGTTTTGCTCTCTATTAACTCTTTGTGTCCCGACTACAAATCACAGGGGCCCTGAAATTACTCACAGGCTGCGGGAGACTGTGATCAATGACCCGCTGCAGAAAAAACACTTGGTACTCAAGCGTTGGATTCTGAATGACGTCAAAAGCGTCAACGGCACTCAGGTGCTGTCCACACGACAAAGGAATTCTGTGAATCTGACAAACTTTGAGACCAATTCCGCTTTGCGTACAGACGACCCCGGCGTTGTCGTAGACCCACAACAGTATTTTCTGACAACAGGATCCAGAGTGAGAAGATCTGACAATGCCGTTTCGGAGTTGCAGTGTGTAGCCGGTAATAAAGTTGGTGCCAAATAATACAGCATTTTTCAAATAAGTCAAATGTTCATCTCATGGTGGCACTAAAGAGACCGGCAGCAAGGTTCATTCTCTCGGGACTATGAATTTAATGGCAATTCATCTGATAAGGAAACAGTTGATCAGATATCATAGTTGTTACTGATTAACTCTTCTGTTAAAGGTGTGACATATTTATTGATTAAGCTCTAAATATACACATTTCAACCATCAGAGCTCGCTGTGTTTTCAGCAGGTGATGAAGTTATCCTCCCTGTGTGTCCCTCTGCAGATACAGATGACTTGCTTCTGCTTGTTGCTCCTGAAAATCATCCATCTTGTAATCTCTCCATTACTGGCAATCGTGAACGGCAGGTGAACAGTAGGCTCCAGTAACTGTGCAACATCGACAGCTGGATAGTGTAAATGTTTAGAGGGGGGTGGAGTGGGGATGTTTACTTGTTTGTGCAGTGAACGGCTGCTGCACAAATGGAGCCAAATCTTCCTGGACACAATTACCAGAACGCTTGCGGTTTGGTTACCGGGACAAAAAAAAAAAAAGACAGAAAAGAGGCTTCTTTGTGGTGCAACTGGGACAATCATACAGTGGTTGGGGTAAACAAGAGTGAAAGAGGGGTAGATTTATTTGCCCCTGCATGGAAGCCACTGAGGAGCCCATGGTCCATGTGCATGTCTGAATGATGATTAACTGTAATTACCTAAGCAGTACCTGGCCTGCATGCCAGGAGGCAGCCCAAGATTAATGGGGCTCTGCTGAAAACGGAACAAAAGCTCACATTTCCGAGGTAATGAATCGCTCTGGTACTAAGGCGTCTTCACGTAGTGAGCCCCGGGCCCCCAGGGAGGTTCATTACAACGGGAGGAACAGATGAATCCTCTGCAGCATTTTCAAACAGGGAAAGCAAGCAGGAGGAAGTCTTAAATCGTCCCAGACATCCTGGTTGCTATACAGCCTCTATAACCAGAAAAGAGATAAACAGCCTCCTCAGTGCTTCTTAAACAGGCGGTAAACACTACAAAGCAAACCGCCTCGTTCGCCTTGTCTCACTCTAACTAAAGGTGTTTAAACAACAAAGCTTGGTGGCACAAACTGGTTCAGTAATAAAGATAAATTTGATGCTTAAACTGTTAGTGGCAAAAATCTACAGTGAATTATACTTTCCTCATCCATTCATAAACACCAAACACTTGAACTGAGCTGACATGCCACTCAGCATTATCTGTATTAAAGGAAGCAGGTTTCATTTGTGCAGGAAGCACACACTTTGGTAAAAGCCTGGAGGCCAGGCTTTTATTACAAGTGTCTCCTGTTATAAATTACAGTCCGAGGAATAACCTGCAGATTAATGGTGACATTTTTTAGCCCTGTGTTGTGGAGGTCAATCTATGATATGTCTTTTTTCTTAAGTGAGCGACACAAACGTCACCAGACAATGTGTGAAAGAGGCCCATGTGAGAAATAGCACAAAGAGGTCTGCAGAACTGAACGTCAGTGATGTATGGAAGTGGGCATCAATTATTGGAAGTCAAACTCCTCGAGGCAACAATGAGAGGATTTACAGGCTGTGACATTTTTCATGCCCTTGAACATGTTACCTCCAGATATATAGGTCGATAGCAAGATGAAATACAAGCCGACTGGAGGTTTTTAATGATTACAACGCACACAGGCCACATATTTCTTGCCCCATTAAGTCACGTAAATACTGGAAGGAAACACAGGTTGAGACATGCCCGACTTTACCTAACAGTGTATGTGTGTGTGTGCAGTGTTTCCAGAAAGCCAAAGCCTTTTTTTTTGTTGGCAAGCCTCTAATCATGTTAATGACACTTTGCCCCCATGCAGGACATTTCTCAATTGATCACAGAGACAGACCAAAACAAAGTGACAACGCTGAGAATTAGTGCCTGTGCACGTCTAAAGGAGATGAAAGAGATGTGAGATTCAACCTTTAAACTGTCATTTATCAGGGAAGACGACAAAGGGAGTCACTGCCGTTATCCTCCCTGTCACCTCATCCTCTGCGTCAGATATACACATAAAAACACACTACTCAATAATTCATTCAGGTCTAGCAACTATGAGTGCACATTATGGATGCAGACAATTTTATTGCACATTGAAAAATTAAAACAAGGATCATACCAGTGTTTTTATACGTTAACTACAACTATTGTAATCATAATATTACTGCTGACTATTGTTTAAACCATTCTGTAGTAGTATTGATTTTTAAATGTTAACACATGTCCAAGCTAAGTCTGGTAGTATTTACTTTTTGTCAACAAATCCAATAAAAAAAACAAAATCAACAATTAACAGATCTAACTTACAAGTGTGTGTGTGTGTGTGTGTGTTTCTCCAAAGCCTGAACCGTCTTACTCCTCTGAACCATAGCGCTCCATTATTGTCAAAACTGATTAAAAACACAATAAAGAGTTACACAGTTGGGTGACATCATGTTATTTTATTCAAAGTTTACAGCAGTGATTTAGAACTTCACTGTCAGCTTATTGCACTTTAACTACAGTGTCCTTCAGGTAATGTGAAAATGTGACAGGCTCTCTGTAGAGCCATTGTTGTTGACCGTTCTGGACTACATGGAGGCTAAACATGGTGGATTAACATGGCAGACTCCATGAGGAGTCTCTATGAGAACACAATGATCCTTGAGTGTCAGGTGAATATATACACCAGTGAAAACATAGTAATGAGTATTATATTCTGTCTGCTAATTGGTCCTTAACAATGAGGCACACCTTTAAATATTACAATAAAGCATACCTGTTCAGAATGTTCCCATTAACAAAAAAAACCTTGTTGTATGTGTATCTGTACAGCAGTATGAAAGAGGATTTATTCACCTCCTGTAGGAGTTAACAGCAGATTATCTGTGAGTAGTTCATCAATGGCAGACAAAAGACTTTTCTGCTGCTCATTTCTTAGCAGCAGATACTCCACCACCAGGAACGGCACTGTGGACAAAAGACTAGACATTAATTCATCTTCCCTATATGACCCTGATGCAAATGAGGAGAACGAAAGCAGGCAATCAATTCCCTAATTGGGTTTGCGCTATTTTAACTTGTTAAAGGGGCCTCTGTGTAGATTAAAAGGGAAGGTCAATTTCTCATAGTGACAATTACTGTATTCATTTCACAGAGCAACAAAGGAACCTGGCAAAGGGCTGAGGAGAGACTGCAGTGAGCCAGATGCCTCCCCATTGTGTGAGTCCACCATCATGACATCTTGTTGATCTCAGTTATCACGCTCATTATCTGAAGACACAATAGTCCAAAGTTACATTTCTACATTTTAATGGATACTACGGACTGGCCACTTGAAAGTTATTTGTCACCTTGGCATTTTTTTTTTTTTTTTTGACAGACAAAACAAAATGTCATTCTTTAATGTTTTATTACATTGAGAAGAAAAAAACAAATGAGTATGAAAAATGGAAAAAGAGTAGGCTATTTCCATATAGTATATTAAAAACTTCATATTAAAAATATTAGTTTGATGTTGCACAATTTAACGCTGTAATATCAGCATGTTCTTGATTATTTCTCTACTGTAAATGAATTAACTGTAAATATTCCTTAAACAATAAAAGTTTTAGGGTGGAAAAAAAACCCTTAAGTATATTTAAGATCTGAACACTTAAACCTCAGCTAGTGTTCTTGTCATCACAGTTAATTAAAAGCATCACTGTAGGTAATCCTACAACAGGTTTAGATTTAAATATTGCTAAATGTTGCCTGTAGTACTTTACCCACTTTCTCCTTTGACATGACCACAAACAGTCCCCACTTTGGCAGGAAACTGCATACTCATTTAGGACCACATCACTTATTGAGTAAAGAGCTTTTGCTAAGAAAATGTTCCAGCAAGAATTTGTTGGAAATGAAGCTTCAAAAAGGGGGGATAGCTCCAAAAAAAAAAAAAACACATACTGATACGGTCGAAGTGTTATTCCTTTTAAAAGTGAGCAAGCAAAACAGCAGCAGCCCCACTGGGGAGGTGATGAAGTTTGAACTGAGCGTTTATTTCGGCTTCCTGAGAAACAAATCAGACGGTTGATGTGCAGCGCGAGTCAGCTACTCCCTCGCGTCACATTAATAGTTTATTTAGCAGCAGGCAGAAACCACAGAATTAGAATAAAAATTATATTATGTATCCCCCCGTGCTAAAAGCAAAACACTCAATTACTCCAATTCAAGACTTCTCTAGAGGCAGAATGAGGTGGATTTTTGTGGCATAGCCATATATCAAAAAGCAAAGGAGTGGGAGAGCAACATGTCATGTCTGTTACTGTGTTCTCTGTTGAAAGCTCCACAAACCACACAGCCTTTTAACAAGATCCACTTCATCTCCCTGGTGTTTGCTTTAGTTAAGTCAGGAATTGGCTTTGTCCGGGGCCTCGGAAGTGGCGGGATGTTGATGATGAACACTGACCTCTTATCAGTCTTTATCTGCATTTGAACAGGTTTCTAGTGGGCCAAAGCCAAGCAGACCAGTGAGATTAAATGTAGAGCCATTTTGCAAGTTGGTAATGTCCCAGCGCTTTCTCAAGGTTCAACCAGAGTTCATGTTATTAGTGTTACAGGCCTTTCATGCTCTTGAATCTCACACAGATCAGAAGGGCTTTGTGAGGTATGCCACCATCAGCCAATTAATGCCCATGAGTACAGCTGCTCTGCCGCTAAGGTCAAGACTAAGCACTTTTCACAGCTTAATGCCCCCCCCGCCCACCGCTTCACCCTCATTTTTTTTTAGATAATTACTCAGCTCTTTGGGAGCATTTTGTAATTCACACCCCAAACATTGCATAACAGGACGCACAGAAAGTGACCTTGAACTGCTTTGATTCAAATAACAAACCTGCTGGGCTTTAGGGAGGGTTAGGCTTAGATCCTCACAAATCCCAACCACATTAACAAGAGAGGAGACACAGTCAGGGAGATTGAATGGAGGCATTTTAGACTTAGAAGAACATCACTTTCGATAAAAATCTCAGGGACAACAGTTCCATTTCAGACGTTTAACTGGCATTTTAACTTGTGCTGACCGGAGACAGGCGTCTTGCTCAAGGACACTGCAACAGGATACGCAGCTGCTGCAGGGATTAATCTGGTCAGGTTTTTAGTGGCGGGGTGACAAAGAACCACCGGGCCGCTCCTTCTCAAGTCATGACTCTGGCCTCATAGTGATATCCAAAATTACACACATGCTGAGGCCTGAATAATCCAGCTCACAAATCATGCTTTAGCCTTATGCAGTGTACCATGAGGCTGCCTTTATTGTTCTTTGTAGTGAGTCATACCCAGGCCCATCTATACTGTTCTACCTCCAGAGTCTTTGGTCCTAATGTATGGCATGCCATTACCACTCTCATAGCTGGGGTTTTAATTCTCTCTGGGCCGACCAAAGATAAACTGCAGCCACAGTGCTACTTAAAGGCACTTCTTTATAAGACAGTGTGCAAACATCACTGAACTGATCCTTCCAACAGACATTGCAAACTCAAACACAACATGCATAACCACTGAACTCAAACACACCATGCAGTAATGAAACAAAAACAATGAAATTAAAGAGCAGCTTGAAAAATCACACATGGCACATTCAATGTGCCGAAGGGTTTGTAGCCCCAAAGTTAGGGATGAAGGTAGCAGTGCCACCTAGTGGTGACTAAAAAAACAAAACATAAAAATCTTTTGATCAATTTTAAAACAAAGCGCCACAGTAAAAATCAAGTATGTTGACACAACTTTTAAACAGATGACATAGTCACAAATAATCCCTGACAAACTGCTATTGCAAAGGGAATGTGCAAAGCATGGTGCACATTGATTATTACTTTAATGCAGTAGTATAATGAAATTTGAGGAGTCTCCTTTGTATGGCTGCTAACAGTAGGCCATCATGGCGCACACATTTCCAAAAATGCAACAGAATATAAACAATATGTGTCTTTTTTTGGTAGCCAAACATGAACACAAGAACCAGCAAGGCCACTAAAATCAGCGCAGCCTGGCACCACCGTTGCACCAACACGTCAAAGGAAACGATGCATGCTTGTCAATTTGGATTTGCTACATGTGAGTATTTCCCAGTCTACTGGTGAATTTGTCCTTGTCAATGTTCTTGTTCTCTGGGACGTGTCTGAAGGTGCAGTCCTGCCTCGTACAGCCTGTGGTCCTCCAGAAAAAGCACTCCTTCTTGTACGAGCTAGATTGACGGAGAAAACTATTTCAATTCTAGGGATGTCTGTGAAAGTTCACAAAGCTCTAGATCAATCTAAATGTGTAAGGAGAGTGTGCCAGGAAGAATAATAGCAAGTTCTTACCTGATATGTGACAAGGGGTCAGACGCAGCCGATCTGGATATGCCAAGACTAGTGTAGAATCTATTAGGATATCTCACCGCGAGTGGGGCGCCCTCTACCACCATCCCCTGAAGAACAAACAACATCTCAACATTTCTCAGCAGTAACACAGAGAGCAGCTCAGAAAAGAAAATTAGAAACATCCAATACATTTTCCAACTTTATGCTCTACTTAGGTAATTTTGCACTTTTGTCACTGCAAAGTGTCAGTATGTCACAGCATTTTCGTGTTCACCCGGCAAAGCTTGTGCAGCGTGAAATCAAAACAAAGCTTTGGAAAAAAATGCAGAGCCAACAAAACTTACAGTATGGCGTTATATTTGTGCCACATTCCTGAGCGAACAAAGACAGATTTTGAGAGAGCAAATGCACGAGCAGGAGAAACACTGAGACTCAGCGGTTATTGTGGCACATGCAAAAATAAATTTACTAAGCACAGAATATATTTCTGTACTCAAGTCTGCTCAAGTCTTTGTTCGCTCAGGAGTGTGGCACAAATATAACGCCATCGAATTGTTACTGCCTACCCGCCTTCCTCATAATCGCTTTGAGTGGCGACTTGTGGCTACCAGCGAGATGGAGGTCGCCTATTGCCTGAGTACATCCACGATCACGATTGTGTCGGAGTGCTTTCAATACATTTGCGATCTTGTTGGTCTCAATAACGCTGCATCAACCCCCCGACATAAATCGGTGCTCAGCTCGGGACCAGCAAAGACTTAGTGCTTACCTGGCCCCAGTTTTACAACAACGAATATAACAATATGCATTGGGATTGTTCTATTTCTACAGCTGTTAAGTGTCAAGCAAATTAAGTAAATGGGTACATGCATCGATACACTGGATGGCTCGGTCACAGTCTTCTTTTCTGGTGTAGTTCACAAAGGCACACTGGTGTTCCAGAAGCATCTTGATGCTGCAGACCGTCCCAGCTCTGAGCGAAAAAAAGGGGGAGAGTGGGAGCAGCACATGAGCTGAACCCTTTAACATCCCTGTGGAGCAATTTGCTCCACAGCTTGGAGTCCATAAAAGCAAATGCAGTCACCACGTTACTTTGACAACAATGAATAGACGACAAGCTTGCAGTCAAAACATTTGAGTCCTCTATATTTCAGTGTAAGCTAAGCATATTGTAATTTTTTTTATTAAAAATATGTAACATAATTTAAATTAATAAATGCTAAAATATGAGTGAACAGAAACTCAAGTTACACCTGGTAAATCACTGCAAACTCACTGGATATTACTTAAACTTGGTTGATGTCTTGTTTGATTCTGACAAATATATCCTATATATTCTTAAAAGACAAAGTTCTTCTCTACAGGCAGTACCCAGGGCCTCTGTGCCCAAGACGCAGGCAGTGTGATAATAATGCATTTCCTGTGCCCACTCTGACAGGCACAGATAGACACAATATGTTGAGGTTGCTATAGCCTATAAAAGAAAATGCAGTCACTCTATCAGAGAAAAATCAGAGTTGTAGAAATAACTGGAAAACTCAATAGAGTCATGACATTATGTTCTTTACAAGTGTATTTTAACTTTTGACCACGACTGTATATGGTGCAGGATAGTGACAAAACCACGATAATTCTGTAAGCTGCCAAGTAAGAGGTTAAAGTGATATGTGCTGATAAAGTGACATGGTGTAATGACTTAGTATTACAGTCAGTGAATTTATTGTGAAAAGCTGTGTTGATATGGTCTCTATGGAGAGAGGGAGGAAGGACTTCCTGTGGAGCACCTTGGTGGAACCAGTCTATGCCTGAAGGAGCTCCTGCAGGAGTCCAGTATGTGATTAGGCAGTCCATAAAGTGACCCAGGACATATTCGGATACACACTGCGAAAAGAATTTGACCTTATGTGGTCCAAACCACATGAGTGATCAGCTCTCAATGTGTCTTGAGTGCTTTCACACCTGTACTCTTGTGACAGGATCACCCAGAACCCATGTTAATGCAGATCTGAACAGGGCCAAAGTGCTGAATGACATCTTCAATAAAACATGCCTGGAGGTGACTGTGGTACTTTACCTGCTGAAGAGCTCATGTAGAGTTGAGTAAGTGACAGCAGGAGCCAAGGATCCAACCCAAACGGAGAAAAAGTTCCTTCACACAAACAGAAGAGAAAGAAAACATTTTTAAAAAAAATATGTTGCACTCTGGGTACAGTTAAGCAAATGATCCTGAAAACCCTGAAAATCTGTGAATGCAATGTAAATGTTGAAAAAAAACACTATTATTAATGTGACATTGCAATCATGCAACACTTCCTGTTTTGCAAAAGATACAAATATACAACAGTAAATGAATGCGCTAACCAACAGTTTGAACAGTGAGCATTTGGGCAGCGGTTTCCAACCAGAGGTGAGTCGGACTTTTCTTTTGCTCTTTAAAATTGTGAAATAGTGGACAGTTTTACCATTAGGCATCTAAAACCTTCATAAAGGCAACAATCTGAGAGACATGCAGCCTGTGAGGGCTCATAAATAGACTTTTTGTCACTCACTAAATGTAAACATTTACACATTATGCAGTCTTACGGTTTCACAGAATTCTTTGAAAGAAGCGTCGGCGACTGAGATTTTGATCTGCTGTGGGCAAAAGCATCAGACTCTTTGACCTGCTGCGTTCGAGGACGGCTTGTTTGTAGGACAATCCACTGTCCCTCGTTGTCGTCGTCGTCCTCCTGCACCACTGGTTGGTCTGTGTTGTCCCAACTGGCGCCGGCATCTGAAGAGAGCCAACAACGTGTTAAGACAAGTCAAATACCAGAGCATCACTGAGGATACAAGTCATGTTTCCAACTCAGAGGAACGCTTTGTGGTGTTTTTCTCCAGAAGCCAGATTAGTATCATCACCAAACAGAGCTTCAACTGCTTCCTCTAACGTGGCGTGTGTTTTCAGGGCCTCAGAGCTCTGTGCCCAGGTGAATCCCATTTCCTAAAACAGACGTACAAAGACAACCTCCTGAGCTCACATGTGACCAGAATACAAACATGAAAACCATGGATAACTGATATACTGACATATCTGTTAGCTTAGCATCTACAGTTAAAACCAAAACTAGCAGATAAAAACATCTAATCCCCATCAATTCGGAAAGACATCATCAAATAAAGCTGTTGTGTCCAAAACAAACTGAGAGCTGGACACCTGAACTGACACTACAGTAACCAGAGACAGAAACAAGCAACTTTCATAAGAGCATGGTACAGATTTTGTAATGCTTCCCCTCAGCCACTTTGGTGAATGACCCTTTTTTTAATGTGCCTTCCCAACGTAAATGTCTCCTACCATCAGGTGCAATGTCTGTGCTCGTTTCAGCTCTTGCATGGCTTCAGCACTTGAAC
This sequence comes from Synanceia verrucosa, assembly GCA_029721515.1. NCBI lineage: Eukaryota > Metazoa > Chordata > Actinopteri > Perciformes > Synanceiidae > Synanceia > Synanceia verrucosa. The sequence continues at coordinate 19,437,941 of CM056560.1, read as the reverse complement.
TTTCCAGCTTCAACACCTCTTTATAGATCAGTGAGGCCTCATAGTATCTCTGGGGAAGAAGCAAAGGAGAAATCGTCAATCTGTACTGATTTAAAACATCTTCAATAATCCAATAAAAGCACTCGAACTTTAAATGAAGCGCTAAGGAAGTAACCTTGTAAATTTGCCACTATTATAAAAACAGAAAATATTTACTAACAATCTCACACCTTTATTTTACTTCATTGAAAATGTCTAGCAAGTTGTAACATGAAGCAATATACTATACATGAAAAGTAAATCACAGTGAAGTCCACCACGATACAGGAGCAGTAATCTACCTTGAGGCCACAGAGAGCTTTCCCTTTCCTAAATAAACCTTTTATCCAGTTTGGCTCCATGGACAGTGCTAGATCAGCATCCCGGAGAGCATTTTCATACTGCTGCAGTCTTTCATAACACAGGGACCGATTTCCAAATAACCTGAAACACAGGGTAACGTGAATTACTGGTCATTGATAGTCATTGCTTCTGTGTGGTTACATATAGGTGACATGAACTTCAGTCCCATGTTCTTACTTTAATTCCTTTGGGTCGTATTTAATGGCATCGGTAAAGCATTTCACAGCCATCTCAAACTGTCCAGAGGCAGCCAAACGATTTCCAATACCTGGAGAAAGAGCAAGGACTGATGTGCCTGCTTCAGTGCTTTCCCACGTTTGTTTAAAATCTCAATGAGGTTAATGTAAAACACAACTTACCAGCAAGCTCTCTGCTTCTTTTTGACAACTCTTCAGTAGTGGAGTCCATTGTTTTCTGTTAAAGTTCACACATTAGTCTGAGAAGCATGCTGTGCACTACAGGAGAAAGCTTTCTGTCAACCACCAAATTATGACTAGTCAGACGTTCATAGAAGGGATATTTCTAGGCTGACGATGACTTGAAACTGTCAGTCAATCAAACACTGTTTTCAGTGTTCCCACCTCTTTATAAGGTTCAGGTCTCTCTTCCTTCTTCTGAACTTCAGATTTCTCCACAAAGTTCGGCCTTTCCTCCTTGGACTGCTGAACTTCCAGTAGTTTAGTTTTTTTCTTTTTCTTCTCTCTCACAGTCCTCTGGTCAAACATCTCTGGCACCACTTTTGTCGTAGAAGCGTATGAGTTATTTAAATCCAAACCCTGCTGAAGACAACTCTATGAAACACAAGGTGATGGAAGGTAAGACATTCTGTACTTGGATAAGAATTTGGATGAAATTGTTAATCAGACTTAAGAAGACGTCTAAATTCATCCACTGCACAAAGCTCTCCAGTTCTTAGCTCTACTGTTAAATGAATTTAAAGACAACAAACAATGTGAGAAACAGAAATGCAAATATTTCCACACACCTTATTTCCCTCATCTTCTGTTTTATTCATCTCCACAAGACTTTCTTCTTTAATATGACCGCTGCCTTCATCACATCCAGCTGCCTCAGTTCCATTTTGTGTTTTACCAGATAATGGGGATTCATTTGCATCTATATTACTTTCAATAACAGACTTTTCTTCCTGATTTTCTGAGGAATCTGACTTTCCTTGTTCTCCCTCCTGGAATGACAAAAATAGAGAAACAAGACATTACAAATAATCATCACAGCTTTGAAAGGACCTCAGCATCTCGGTTTTTGTTGTAATTTGCAGAAACATGAGTAAAAAGAAAAAAATTACATACAGGTAAAGTATTTTTAATTGCATTCTCCTTTTCTAGGCGTTTCTTTTCTTTTTTACGCTGCAACAGAAAGAGGAAATGTGTTATGAGCCACTGTCAAAGAAAAAAAAACAAACCAACACTCAAAATGTTAAACATTAATATTATGACACTGACCAATTTCTTACGCTTGTTCTTCTCAGTTTTCTCCTTACGACGTTCCTCTTCTTCTATCAATTCCTTTGCATGTTTATCAGCCTCCTAGGGAAAAAATGTACATGTTGAGGCACTGTTCTATAAACTAATGCTGAGGATGAAATTGACTGTGTATGAACTGAAAGAAAACAATTTAGTCAGAGTGCTGAGTCACGTCATGTATCAGGTCAGGAGTTTTTAGTTTCACTTTCAAGGAAATGAAACAGACATGGAATACCTCATCAGTGAGTTGTTTTATTCGTGGATGTGGTTCTAACGGCCTGTGAGCAACACTGGGTGGATAAAATAGATCATCATCTTCATCATCATCATCGTTGTCAAAATATACAAGGTCATCCTCCAATTCCCCATCAAAGGTCCTTAAAAAATCAAAACCTGGGAAATAGAAGATAGAAATACTGAAAGGTGTCACAATCTCATTTAATAGTCTCAACCCCAAAAGACATTTTAAAAACTTTAAAATAAAAAATGCACAAAAATATATATAAAAAGACCAATCAACTCTAGAAATCTTAGTTGACTAAAAACAATGGATTAGCGTCATCACCCTCTCTGTGATAGCATGTGTTTCACTCCACTCTGAGAAGGTGTCAGGTCGGCTATCAACATCTTTGTTCTCCACACAAACTATTCTTTATGAACATATCCTGCATCTCAATGCTTTCTCCAGCAGAGCTGTGATTTCCAAATAAAGTAAGATTGTCAAAATGTATGGCTTCAACATGTTCACTCAAATATATTCATAATATAATTCAGAAACTGACTGGGAACCTGCTGACATCAGAGATTTGTTTACACTGGTTGTGATTATAGTGGTCTGTGTTTTATCCTCTGTCACTTAGAAATAACCTGCAAGTCAACTGGGAAGATGCCTTACCTAATAAGCCAGAAGCAAAGACATCCAGGATAGTCGAACAGTGACGTCCAGTTATGAAGTCTACCATAGATTCCTGATAAAGACAAAAGATCAGTGACTCAATACATGTATTATACATGTATTACATCAGTAACACTGATGGTAACAATTAGACCCCACACTGTTGAAGCTGATGTGTGTGAAGCTGCAGTTACAAGAGTCTTCAAGTGTGTTAAAAGAAAACAACTGTATGCTACACTTACTGTAATTTTGCAACTGCACTCTATCATAGTTTATCATTAATTGCACCTCATATTATGTCATATTTTAATCATAATTTGCACCTTGTATTAAGCTTTCGGACTTTAACTCAGTTTGCACCTTGCAAAGTATCTATTATAGTATATGTTTTGGTACTTTACATTTTATCTTATCCATCCATTTTCTACCGCTTATCCTCATAGGTTTGTGGGGGAGCTGGAGTCTATCCCAGCTGTCTTAGGGTGAAAGGCAGGGTACACCCTGGACAAGTCTCCAGTTCATCACAGGACACATAGAGACAGACAACCACTCACACTCACACCTACGGACAATTTAAATTAGCCTATTAACCTAATCCCCATGCATGTTTTTGGATGGTGGGAGGAAGCCGGAGTACCCAGAGAGAACCCACACAGACATGAGGAGAACATGCAAACTCCACAAACCTGGTACCTTCTTGCTGTGAGGCGACAGTGCTAACCACTACACCACCGTGCCGCCCTTTATCTTATATTTTATTTTATTTTGCTGAACCCTGCATGCCCCTGGGCGTCTCCATCTGTCAAGCTGCTGGAACTCTGTATTTCTCTGTGAGATGAATAAAGTATCTATGAGATGGTAGATCACATCACTTTAAACTGATCTCAGATTGAACTGATCTTTGGATTTTGGATTTGCTGCACTATCAACTTTAGATAAGATGAGCCAAACAGGGAAATTTATATTGTTACAGCAACAAAGTGGATGGTGCAACATTACTTTCAAATAATAAGGGCCTGTATAAAAATAACTATATTATAATATATTCCTACATTCATCCATAGATGACGCTATCACGCTACATGTCCCCTAAATTTCGTTTATTTTTGTATATTGTCATATGTGACATACAATGATTACATTTCTTTCCTAAAGGCTGCATTGCAGTACCATTGGACCTGGTGGTTATGAAATTAGGCAGCCATGGCTACCTGCCTCATAACCACAGCAGTTCATACCCCAGATACTAATTGTGCTAGCGGAGCTAACTTATGGTGGTGGTTTATCAGAAAGACCTGTTATGCCAAATAATAACAAGTCTTCAGCTGATTGAATCATACTCACATGTGTGTGCATCAGTCTGGAGTTTTCACGAATCCTAGCTATAGGGGCACCACCTGAAAGGTACAAAAACACAGTGTACAAATACTCATACAGTTTTATGAAACAAATGATTATAACGTTACACAGCTTAGGTCAGGTCAGTGGCCATGGTGATGCAGTCACTGCTTTGCTCGCCACACGAAACATAGTTAGCTAGCTGGTATGCTAACGTCACACAGCTGACGAAAACGGCAAGTTTTCGATAAATGAAACTCAGCGATGAATAGCAAACTACTACTGACAAGCATTACTTCGTACCTTTAACACTGTCTTTCTTTCTTGGCATGATATCAGTTTATGTCTTCTTTGTACTGGTTTCCTCCTGATACTGATACTATTGGCGTCTGTCTTTTGCTCAATTTATCTTCCTTTCCGCGTTAGACGTGCATAATGTTGTTTTGGGGTTTTTTTTTGCCCTGGATTTAATCTCCCAGGCTGCTGCCTTCCTCTCGTGGTTCAGGGCAAGGCTCTGATTGGCTGTCTGGCCTGCCTGTCCTGATAAAGTAGGCGGTACTTGAGTGCAGAGTGCTACCTGGTATCTGAAGGCAAAAAACTCTCAATTTAGAAAGAATGCAAATGACGAATGAAAACGGCCAGGGCTGCATTTCCCGATAACGATTGATGTTGATTTTGATTAACCCTAATACTAACCCTACTGATTGTGGCTGCAAATGAGTGCACGTGCACTGCTCTTAAGACGTTCCTAGCTCTAATTTAAGGAGCTGTCCATAGTCGTGATGCCTACCTCCAGGGGTGAGTGGTGGCTTCTTGGAGACAGTGGCTAGCCTGGGGGTACTAGCTCCCCCCCAATGGATTGTACGTTAACAAACTGTTGTTAGAGCCATACTGAATTTAACCATATAACTTACATAAAACAAGCACACAACACTAGGGCTGGGTATCGTTCAAAATTTTTTGATATGATGCAAATTTCAATACAGTTTCAAAACTTTTTTTTTCGATACCTCAATAAATTACTTTTGTGTAATTTAGTCTTTAAACATGTTCATCATCAATATATTAATGTATTATTAGTATTATTATCATACTCAATAATTTATGTTGTTTGGGCTTTATCATGGTAGACACTAGACAATGGTCTGACAACCAGTCAGGCACAGTCTGCACGGTTACTCTTTAGGACCCTGGGGAGTGACAGTTTGCCTTATGGTGTGTTCACGGGAAGTCGGAACTTGGACTTCAGCTCAATGTAACCTCAAAGTTTAGTTCTCCCAGCGCTTTCAGTCTTACAACACAACATGTAGCAGATAACATGAATTCTTAAATTATATGTCTGGTTGGTGAGACTAATCCGACTTTCCGAGGTGGAGATACGACTTCACAGGGGGTTCTGATTAAAATTCTGACTTAGAGCGTGGAAATTCCTACATTCACATACAAGTGAATGCACCAAACACAAACGCCGACCTTCCAATACTGCTGCAGTGACATTAATCCAGTATGTGTTTAACAGCTGTTTGTGCGTGAATAATTTATATGATCAATAACGCTCATTCATCTCCCCTCCTCTCGCCCCACACAAGCTAGGCCTATAAACGCTTCAGTGCGCGCCCCCACGAGCACGAGTGTTTCTTATTTGACTCGTGCTGTCATCTGATGACAGGGAGCTGAAGGAGAGGCAGAAAGGAAAGCTCTCGGGGAACAAAACAGACAAGTAAGTAGATGCGGCGCGCTGTTTCCGCCGCAACTACGGACCAATAAGAAAGTCCGACTTGCCGTGACGGACGGGCAGTGGGAGCAGTCAGGTCACATCAGAGCAGCGGGCCTCTGCGATTTAGTCGTGCAGTTTGAGCTGGAGCTGGGTGCATACGGAGAGAAATGTGTTTCTTTATTATTCAATCAAATAAAATAGATTTGAAACAAAAGAGATTTAAGAGCAAAAGAGAATAAGTGGCAATCAAAAATATATTTTGAGATCAAAACAGAACAGGTTGCAATTTAAAAAAAAAAATTGAGAGCACATTTCTTCAACTGCAATCAAAACTGGTGTTTGTGAGTAAAACATGCAGTCATTTTGCTATAAATCAGTGCTCTCTGCTTGCAAACTGAAAAGTTTTGCTTGTGAATTCCCCTGCACTCAGTGGGCGGGGCCTACGCTGGTGGATGAGAGAAGAGTTTCTATTGGTTGGTGTGACCTGGCTCCGGAGCGACCTCTGCCTTCCTTACGGAGGCTTGTCTCTTAGATAGCTTGTTAGCGCTAGCATTAGCTGACATAGTGGTTACTATACTTGTACCGTTACCAGACTGCTAATCTGTGTTGTTCACAGACAGGAAGGTATACATAGACATATATATATACAGTCATGGAAAAAATTATTAGACCACCCTTGTTTTCTTCAATTTCTTGTTAGTTTTAATGCCTGGCTCAACTAAAGGTACATTTGTTTGGACAATTATAATGATAACAACAAAAATAGCTCATGAGAGTTTAATTTAAGAACTAAGGATTATTCATTTTCCATGGTTTTCTTGATAATAACCAAAATTACTTAAATTCTTACATCAATAGCTATGGCATTGTACCGCCAAAAACACTACTTTTAAGCATTCCATGTTTTCTTTTCTGTTTGCTTTAAACACATGATACACACAAGAGTTAATACTTGATTGCATAACCATTGTTTTTGATGACTGCAGCCATGCGTCTTGGCATGCTCTCCACCAGCTTCTGACATTGTTCTGCTGTCACAGCAGCCCATTCCTGTTGGACAAATTCAAACAAATTTTCTTTGTTTTTGGGCTTGTGGTTCTCCATTTTGAGTTTGATGATTTTCCACAGGTTTTCAGTTGGATTAAGATCTGGTGATTGAGCAGGCCAAGGCATGGTGCGAATGTTGTGGTTCTCCATCCAGGCTTTAACTGACCTTGCCGTGTGGCAAGGGGCATTGTCTTGTTGGAAAATCCAGTCATTCGAGGCAGGAAAGAGTTTTCCAGCTGATGGAAGAAGACTGTTTTCAAGGGTAGTCCTGTACTTGACCTGGTTCATTCGGCCTTCACACAATTGCATTTGCCCTGTTCCACTCAGACTGAAACAACCCCAGATCATGACTGATCCACCCCCATGTTTTACTGTAGGGCAAGACAGTCTGGGTTGTAAGCTTCTCCAGGCTTCCTCCTAACCAGTAAGTTGGCTGGAGTGGGCATCAATTCAAAATTGGATTCATCACTGAAGAGAACCTTAGCCCAATCATCAACAGTCCAATCCTTGTGGTCTCGAGCAAAGAGTAACCGGGCCTTCCTCTGCCTTTCATTGATGAAGGGCTTCTTGCGTGCTCTGTGTGACTTCAAACCAGCTTCAACAAGTCGGTTTCGAACTGTCCTTGCCGAGCAAGTCACATTTCTCGACAGTGCCCACTCATTTTTAAGGTCCCTGGAGGTCTGACGACGATTCCTGACACAGGAACGGTTGAGTGCACGGTCATCTCGTGGGGTAGAAAGACGCTTTCCTGCCACGGCCAGGTAGCAATTTGGTAGTGCCATGTTCAGCTTGTTTTTTTGTTGGAATGAACGGCTGTCTTGGAGATCTTCAGTTTTTCGCTACCTGTCTCTCACTTATGCCAATTTCCAGCAGTGCCAAGATGGCTGCCTTTGTTGCTTCACATAATTCTTTTGTTTTAGGCATTATGTGAGAGCTGACAACTTCTGAGTTGTGCTACGGCTTGAATGTAAGCAGGAAACCACTCTAGGCCTTTGCATGTGCAGTGCTGCTTGTGACATGAAATGGCCTCTTATATACCCTGGGAATCAATTAAGCTTAAGAATGTCAAATAGGACATAAAGTATTATGTGACCAGCTGCATTTTTTGTTGTGTTCATTGTATTATACGTTTAGTGGTACCAGATATTAGAATGAACAAGAAATTGAAGAAAACAAGGGTGGTCTAATAATTTTTTCCATGACTGTATATGTATATATTACGCCTGTACCGTTAGGATAGCAACCGCTATGTTATCAGCAAATGTCAGAACTAGCGAGCTAACTTGATTGACGACGAACCTCCATAATTCACATGAACAGTGATGTTAACTGGAATGACTGAGGGAGAGGGGCTGCATTTCACTGCAGGGTGCAACTAGAGGACCAATCACAGCCCTTGTCGTCTCCGTCTTCCCTTTACGGATTGACGGACAGTTAAAAAAAATTCCTGCGCCCAGAGAGGATGGAGAGGCTCTCCGTCAGGTTCTCCGGCTACGCAGAGGGCTCTCCATCTCTACGTACGGCACTTTACGGAGTAAAGTAAATTGGCCTTTAGTGCTGCTTCTCTTCAGGATGTAATGACAGTAGAGACCTGTCAATCACACGGTAGCCACGCCCCACATGTGTTATTTTCACCATATATTTGACCATAATTCAGTAACTGGACATCCTGATGGATTAAAACATTATTTAAACTATCCATTGAGACCAAAAGCTCATATTTAGGGTGTTTACAGAGGTACAGACCCCGGTGTTGCCCACTGAATGACTGTACAGCCAGAACAGTGAGGGGCGCTAGCTGCACAACACTGCCATCTGCTGGTTGTTCAGTGGAGGGTGTATTTGTATTCAAATTCAGTGCTATTTATTTGTGGATCGTGGTGTGCGGTAGAAATGTCTCAAAATTAAATCATCGAGAAAAAAAAGCACAAAAAGTAATCCACAAATGCAAAAAAGCACAATTTGAGACAATTCTATCTCCTTATCGCAAGGTGGGCACTGCAACTTAAAGCCCACCTTATTTTGAAATGATTTCTGTGTGATGATGGTAACTTGTTCATTCTTTCCTCTTAGACTGGAGCCAGAATGGAGACCTGTCCAATTATGTGAGCCCCTAAAGACCCACGATGAAACACTTCAACTCTATTAGTTCTCAGTTAATAGTTCTTTAGTCATGAGTTGTAGTTATTAAGTTCAGTTCATATATTTTGGAATAATTTTTAATCATTCAATCATTGTATGCCATAAATCTTTATACTGCTTTTTTATAATGTACATAGGCATGAAACATTTTCTTGAACTGAAATGGTGATTAAATCAGTCACTTCTGTTTGTATTGATGACATTAAAGGCTTCACCTAGCAGTAAAATATGATGCTAACCAGATACTTTAACGACTTTGTGAGCTCATTAATTCTCAAAACTTTATTTACTAGTATGGAAGGTTGTTGCTAGTAGGTCACATCATATTTTTTATAATCCATATGACAGGTCAGTCAGGTTTTCATTAGTGTTGATGAACATACTGATGCAGCAGGGTTGCAGTAAATTAATATGTGTTCTTGAAAAAACAAAAAACATTTCACTTGAATGGAATAGTTGGAGTCATATCATGAGTTTCTTCCAGCCCACAACGTGTGATACAAGATGACCCAGCATAGACTGTATAGTCAGTTTTTTGTCAGAAAACTGTAAATAAAGAGAAAAACTATGGGGATAGAATTGTCTCAAAAAGATTATTAGAAATAAAAGATGATATTTAGAAATATACATGTATTTATAAATATCCAAATACAAAATACAAATATAAAAACGTGACATATAACTAGATAAACGAATTTGTATAAAATGCATTTGTAAATATATTTTTGAGATTTTAAAGTAAATGTGCTCGACTTTGTATGTGGAATATGCATTTGTGGATCACTTTTTTGCATTTGTCGATCCCTATTTTGCATTTGTGGATCACTTTTTTGCATTTGTCGATCCCTATTTTGCATTTGTGGATCACTTTTTTGCATTTGTCGATCCCTATTTTGCATTTGTGGATCACTTTTTTGCATTTGTCGATCCCTATTTTGCATTTGTGGATCACTTTTTTGCATTTGTCGATCCCTATTTTGCATTTGTGGATCACTTTTTTGCATTTGTCGATCCCTGCTTTGCATCTGTGGATCACTATTTTGCATTTGTGGATCCTTTTTTGCTTTTCTCTCGATGACGTAATTTTGAGACGTTCCTACCGCACAACGACTCATCTGGACCTTAAGTCTGTAATAAAGTTTTGATTGATTGATTGATTGATTGATTGATTGTTATTCTAATTTAAAACATGTGCCTCTGTGTCACTGAAATTAATACACGTACACTAACTACAAAATATAAATACACAAACCCCGCTTGAAACGGGCGGGATCTGTCGATCACCGATCTTTAACCGGAATATTTGTAAAACACAAGCGCGTGATCCATCTGTCGCGTAGACGATCTCTCGCGTTTTTTCAAATCACATCCCTCCCGCGCGAGTTTCCGGGCTTTCCGTCCCCTTCATTTCCTGGCAACGGTCCTTGGATACAAGAGGAAGCACACTCACTGGGGCGAACTGACAGTAACAACAACATGGAACCCCCTGAGGTATTTTGCAAAGGATTGGCTTTATTCCTAGTCTGATATGTTAGGTTGTGCAACGGTTTTCTATTTGGTGTTCACCTGGAAAGATCTGACTAACGTTCACACAGCACTTGTCAGTCGTCAGTTAGCTAACTTCTAACCGATTGGCTATATTGATAGCTAGCTAATTTATCAGCTAGCTAACAGATTTACTCTTTTAAACTGGCCGACAAAATATTGCGTTTCCGTTGTTGATAAAAACAATTAAAGGTGGGTGCTATTCAGGTACAAGTTGCTCACGTAAGCAGTGTGTATGCAGATATACAGCGCGTAGACGTGTCTCTCAAGCTAACAGTAACCTGGTGCCCCTAGCTAACACTTTGCGATGCTTCTGAACTATGTGATAAGAAAGATCATGTAGTTAAACTCCTCATAGGGAAGTTAGTTATTAGTACTTATAACCATTGCTACAAAAACGGTTTATATCCCATACCATTCAATACCTAAAGTATGTAAGAAGTCAGGTAGTTATTGATCTCTTTAAGGACTCGATGAGCAGTTCTAAAGAGAGCAGCTTATCTGCTGCGCAATAGCCAGAAAAACGGCATAGTCGTTCACAAACTGCGCTAACGAAGGATAATTACAGTCTAAAGCTAGGTTTGCGACAATACTGCTAATTCTGTCTCATGAAGTATTTTATTATTATTAGTTTTCTCTGGCATCCGGTCCAAGCATTTCCGATTAAATCAATCATGGGAAGCAATCAATTGTGTGTCAAATATAATTTTAAAGCCCCATAACACAAACCAACACTACTTCAAGGGGCTTTACAAACTGTGCAAAATATGACACCCACGATCTGTAGACCCTCGGTTCAAAAAAGGAACTTAGTCAAATTAAATCATGAGGATGAGGACAATGAGGATGACACAGTTATGCATGTATGAAGAACATTTTCTGATACACAATACCGTATAATGCCAAATGACAGTTACAGTCATTAAGGTAGCAAAGTCACATGAATCACAACATCAAATGACACAGATAAGAACAAAAAATTAAATGTATAAATCCAGGTGAGCTGCCTCTCCTTGTTAACAACCTGAAACTTCAACTGACAGAAGCTCCCACGCAGGGGAGATTTGTTGTGCAAAGTGACAGCAGCTGGGAGAAATTCCTGTTGTGTTTTTTTTTCTGTGAAGCTGAATAAGTTTCTTGTTGTGTTGTGCAGTTTAACCAGTAGGTTGTGGAGGCAGTGTGAGATTTAAGGATGGATGGTTGTTTGTTTTTGAGAAAGTGTTCACTTTCCTCATGTTTTATGACACAGCACCTACTTTATATGGTAATTTGGTTCACAGAGGGTGGAGGTGTCTCCTCAGTTGTTAGCTGATGAAGATGTGGGTCAGTCTGTTGGACAACCATCTGTAAACCTGGGAACCCAAATTCATAGACATGCTGGTCAGGACCAGATCCAGTCCAGACTGGAAACAGGTGGCTGGGAGCTTCAACAACTGCTGGGGAGCTCTTTTCAGCCAGGTATGTACACTGGGAAAACAATTCATTTAATTGTTTGTCATAATGTTGATTTGACCATGATTTATGATGTACTTAATTTTGTCTCATGGTTTCAAAATCTCTTGTAGTTTTTCAAGCTGTGTATTTGATGATAGGGCTGCACAATATAAGGAAACATGCAATATGTGATAACATTGTTGAATACTGCACTGCTGATGTTACTTGCGATCAATAGACATATATATATATTTAGTATACAGTGTTAATTTCCTCCTGCTGTTGGTTCGACATAGACCAGAGACAGTGAGTAGCTTATGCAGACACCGGAGAAAAGGGAAAGGCATCATTTCAATTCACACAACATGCTGTATTGACAATTATCACATTATTATTGCACACAGAATACCATTTATCACAGTTCAAACTCTCTTTTGCAATATGTATATCATTCATGTTGATATTGCGATGACTGTGAATTTTAGGTATATTTTGCAGCCCATCCTGTTCATAATTCACTGGCTCACATGATAATGGGAACTTGAAGGCAGTGATTGTTTGCCCATTAAGTTTGTAGGATTTATACTGAAGTAGCAAGTGTGAATAACATTCAGTATTTACTGCTTCATCAGAATTTCAGGACAGTAACCTGTCTCCTGCCCTTCCCCTTTTGACTGCAAACTCTGGAGTGGAAAACAACTTCACTGAATGTTCTTTATTCCAACAAAGTGACAATGAATTCGCCCCTTTAAGGTAAAAATATAATTATTGGTTCTTTGGATATAGTTTTTGGCAACATGTCATTTGAATGTTCAGACATTTCTAATATTATTCATTTATTTTTGAAAGGGCCTACCCTGACATTTCCATGCCATCAGAGGTTTTCCACTTTCCACATCAGGACAGCACCACTCTGGCTTCTGAGCGTGGCTCGCTGTCCCAGCACCCTTTGGCTCAGGCAACCATTGTGTCTGAAGAGGGAGTGAGCAACTGCTGCAGTTTGTCCCAGCACAGTTTGTCTCTAATAGACGAAGTCAAGCGAGAAGAAACTTTTCATTCCCCACCGATTACCACCACTGAACGACAGAGACCATCATCCAGAGACGATGCAAGTAGCAGACAGAAGGGTGATAACATGCCAACTAGCCCTCCAGACAAGCCAGTAGGAGAGGGTTCTGAAGATGAAACATTCTTTCTGAGTAAGGATATTCCTGCACAGCATCTTCTGCTGCTCCTCCAGAAAGATATTGGCATGCCAAGCAGCAGCAGCAGTGCAGTTTCCTCTGCCTCTGAGACCTCTGTGAAGGCTGCTGCATCTTTTGCCAAAAAATCTAAAAGGACAAAAGTTTACAAACCAGGCACTGACCAAAGCATGGTTAGAAGAGAGGGTCCTCCAGGTGAAGCTTCTCTTCCCCAGCAGCAGACACAACAACCTGACAGAGATTTATACCCTGACCAATCACGGACATTGTCATCTGAGGTCTGTAACATCACCATGGGGGTCCGCAGCACTAAACCTGATGACAGTAGTGAAGCGTTACACAGAGAGTTACTGTCTGATATAGAGTCACTGAGCAGGTGTGAACCTGACTCTAAAAGCCAACAGCAGGTCAGTCCTACACTACCTAATGAATCTCTCACACCGTATCCCACAGGGACCTCTGAAGTCAAGTCAGATTTGACTAGAACAAATGTAGGTAATCTGCAATGGACAGGACCGTTTTCAGCAGGTGTTGAACGGGGTCACAGAGGGCAAGACCTCTGGTTCTTAGGGAACCAAACAGGGATTGATGGGTCCTACCTGGGTTTCCTCCCACAGTCTCAGTCTACTCCTGGGGTTTTTAAGGCTCCACCCAAATCCAGTGTCAAGGCTAAATTAGGGCAACTTTCTGCCATAGAATCCAATAAAGAGAACTCATGTCAGTCAACCACAGGGATCTCTCCACAGTCAGCTGTTCCTGTGGCTGATGACCATCGCCCAGACACAACAACTCAGAGCCAAGAGGAGGCTACCTCTGCAAAAGTTCAGTCTCTCCCAAGTCTTAACTATATACAGAAAGTTGATGCTTGGAGGGCAAATCAGAGTTCAGGAAAGACATCATTATTTGATAGCTTAGCACTGCAAGGATTTTCTGGCATCTCTCCTAAAAAGAAGGCTTACGATGCGGTGTCTGACCCCCTGAATCGCATCCTGAGTCAGCAGGTGAGGAGTTTACATCAGCCTCCCAATTCAGTTGCACCCAATCCAAATGTCACGCAGAGCTCCTCCACAGCTCCCTCTTGCTCCTCTACAAGAAGAGGGGAGGCGGTGGGTAGTGCTCAGAGTGACAAAGATAACACTGGATCTGCAACAAGACCCTCTGCCTCACCCAGGTCCCAGTCACATTCCTCTCTCAGCACCATCGTCATGTCGGGCCAGAAAGATGAGTGGAAAAAAAGGCCTGCAGAAGAAGAGAACAGTCAGAACCAGGAAGATGTTCAATATCAGCCAAGTGCCACAGTTCAACCCTTGCCCCGTGTGAGCCTCAGTCAGTTCAGTGATGTGTCACTTGATCGAGATGTGACACTCTCAAGTTCCCAGGATAGCTACAACAGTGGGATTAAGTTAGGAAATTCCATTGGAGCGTCTTCCATTGTCAGCCTCGAGGTTGATAACTATGTCCCATACTGGACTTCAAAACTGTCAACGCCACCCCCTCTGCCCAGGTCGCGAGAGCTCAACATTGAAGAACGAATTCCGGTGATTGAAAAAAATGAAAATAACTATAATTAACAAGCATATTTAAAATATGTTTAGGACTGGAAATGTGTATAGTTGTTATTTCAGATTCTGTTTCAGTAGCTAAGAAATTAAAATATGCAATGCAGAATGCAAATATCAGGAATTTGGGTAAAAATACCATAAATGTGTGGATTTGCATTCCTGATTCTGATATCTTCTGTATTTATTTTTCTTGCAGTTGTATCTCCATAACCTGGGAATCGATCAATCTCCCTCAACCATTTTAACTCCATTTGCACCGAGAGGGCCAATCAGAGAGCCTGAATTCTCTCCCACTGATCTCTGTACAATTAAAGGATCTGTTGGAACACCAACCAAGAGCACACAACTGTCTGAAGGTACTCACATGCTATAGAGAAAAATATTAGTAATATTTGTAGATATTTCATTGGTCCATAAAAAAAATCTTATCAGAACTTATTCAAATCAACATATATCATGTTTTAACCACCTAGTCCTAACAGAACCAATGATTGAGGAGAGGCTAAATATAATTAATTCTGGTTCATCACACACAGCCAAGTTCTAATCTACTGTTCTTTGAGAAAGAATATGTGTAAAATAATATACAATTTTGACCACTGTGAAAAATTAGGCATTTTTTGGGGAAAATGGTATTTTGTAAAATTTGCAAAATACCATTTCCCCCAAAAAATGTAATGTGTATTAATGTAGCTTTAATGGCCATCATCAAGCACTGTGGCTGAAAAAAATCATTGTATTTTCAGGTGGCAGTCCCCATAAAGCAGAATTTTCAAGATCCAGCATTCTGTCTGTAGACTCCAGTATGTCCATACCGTTCAGCCTGGACAGTCTTCCACAGCGGACCGGGCAGACTTCTTCTTCAGATACAGAAAGCCACAGTGTATGCAGACTGGCCTCCTCCCTGCCTGATGAAGACTCTTATCCTTTCTCCCAGCAACAGCTCATGACACATGACAGCAGCTTGACCAGCAGCCAGAATACCATCCAGCTAAGAGACAGGTTGGACTCTGACCTCTCGTTAGCTACCAAGTCTAGGTGTGGGGACAGAGTCTTGGAGTCTGCCTCGGACGCGAGCCATAGTCTCGAGCAAAATGCAGATGACTCTGTTGTTAGCTCCAAGGCCTTGTCAGAGATCCATAAACTCCTGTCTCAGGCAGAGAACGTATTATCTGCTGGGTCGTCTGAGGCTTCCTCAGCCTCCCCTGCGGTGCCCCGTCTGCTCTCTGATGATGACATCCTCCGCTCCCTGAGGAAGAAAACCAGCAGAGTCCAGGACTCCTCATTCTCCTCGTCTGCTACTGAGGATCCCAGAACTCGATCCTCTCTGGTGTGTGCCAGGTCCTCATCTGACTCCATGCTGGCCTCTGAGAAATTGAGAGAAATTTCTGTTGACCGGGACAGTTTGACTTCATTGAGGCAATTTAATTATCCAACCACAAAAGCTCTTTTAACTGTGCAAACCACGGATGTACACAGAAGACCACAGGATGGAGCTGTTAGTAGAGGTGCCTCGTCATCCCTTGTTCTCTCCCAGTCAGGCCACCGGGCAGAGCCTGAGGGCTGCAGTGCTGCTCCCCCTGACAAAACAGTCCCACCACAGTCAACAGTTTTGAGCACACAACAGCTCACTTCTGTTTCCAGAGACACAGTGGGTGTCACAGAGGAGGATAAACAAACTACTCTGGAAGGTCATGAACATAGCAGCCCCTCTTCGCCCACCTTCGAGGACTCTGATCCTGGAGTGGTGAGTGATGGGAGCAGTGAAAGCTCGCTGGCAGTCAGAGTGGCTAAATTACTGCAGAGTGAATCTCCTGCCACCATGGTGTCCAGTACTCCCAGCATCACTGACCAAGAGGAGAGCAAAGCAAGAGGTAAGATGATTCTCATGTCTAAATTTTCCTCCTTTTATCTTGAAGATTTCACCGAGAAAGAACATTCAAATATATTTTTCAAACAAATTAACTATCTTGTATGAATAAACTGTCCTCTGTGCGAGTATAAAAGTTTCCATGTTGCAGAATGGATTAAGATGAAGGTGTCAGGACAGCAGTGTGTGCCTCTGGAGTTGGATAAAGAAGACAGAAAGAGGATTGAAGAGATCAAGAAAGAATTACTGTTAAAAAAATCCGCAAAGGTAATTTACTACATTTATCAAATACTTAGAGATAACACATGCTCAGTTTAACACATAGTTCCATTTTTTAAATCCTGTAAATATTAATAAAACTGTCATTTTGGTATCTGCCTCCAATCTCTGGTCAGTGCAGTTCTTATGCTTAAGGTAACTGCTGTGTTGCTGGCATGGTGTGGTAAAAGATGCATGTTGGATGAATTGAATCAAAACCTCCCAATTGTGTTTCCAGTACTATATTTTATGCTGTGATTTTTTTTGGGTGCTTCTAGTGGAATGAAATAATTTACAGGGTAACCTGCTCTCACAGAGCTCTTGTTTTTGCTTTTTCTTCAGAGTCAGAGCAGCACAGATATAGAGAGCAGTTCAGTATCCAGTGTCAGAGCCCAAAGGGAGCAGGATCTGCCTCAAAAAGTGGAGACCATCAATCTTCTAGGTGTTGCCAGCAACCACACAGATCTCTCAGACTCCAGCATGCAGCTTCAAAACCCTCTTTGCTCAGACCTAGAGGCTCAGATACGTGAAATCGCTGCCAGAGAAGGGGTAACCCTCCCAAGGACCAACCCTCAGGCCTTCACATCCATCACCATCACTACCTGCAGGCGCTCCAGCTCCTCCTCTCCCTCCATGTCCCCAGCACTTCCCCTCAGTCCAGCACCAGAGCTGCTCCACCTGTCTGAGCTCTCCACAGGAAAAGTTGAAGGTGATGCGGCAGCCAGGGAGTCAGCGTCGGTGTATGAACCAAGGAGTAGTCTTGACATCAGAAATCCAAAGCTGACTTTGTCAGCACCAGTGAATCAGAACAGGCAAGACACTGTGGGTGGAGACCAGTTTGAACTACATCCCTCTCCCCCACAGGGTTTAGGTAGAGAGGCTGTGAAAGCTGAAGACCACAACACACCATCTATCAGGCGAGATGACGAGTTATCTGGCCAGGGCGGCTCCACTGGTCATGATGCTGAACAGCTCACAGATTCATCCACAACTGAATCCCCAAACAGGACTAATCATGTCTCACATGTCCATCTTACTCTGTCCCCCAAAGCCAGTGATCAAAGCTTGGACACTGCTGTCCACCCCAGTCATGCTGATGGCATTACAGGGCTGTCACGTAAAGATTTTGTCCCCCTCAGACACTCCCCTTCTGCTGCCAGCAGTCCAGACGAAGGTGTTGGTTTGTCCAGTCCACCAGACTGGTGTGACAGCAGAGAGCCAATAAGACAGCGGGTTCCTGAAAGGACTGAGACCTCCACTCTGTTCGAGACCTCTGCATTCACACAATCCACCACACTGTGTCATAAAGCTGTTGGGTCACCAGGACCTGTCACATCTGCTGAAACACCAGGTGGGCTTGTTATGAAACATGCTTAAATACATCCTATAAATAAATACAGGATGAAGACTGATCTCATGCTCCCCTTAACTTTGGTGTTTATCACATATATCACATATAAATGACAGCAGAACACCAGGATGGACTAGAACATACTGTGAAAAAAATAGTTGTGTTTTATAATATTTGCTTCCACGAGGCTCCATATTCTGATGCTGTGTTCTTCTTAGCAAAATTGGATAAAGGATGGATCATTAAAGTTTCATTCTGTGTTAAAGATGAATATGTTCCTTTTCACTCTCCAGCAGTGCCTGCTCTGCTACCCTATAAACCCCGTGGCAGTGAGGAGCTTTTCTATGTCCCTCAAACTGAAGCTGACATGTCCTCCGCTGACCGCTCTGACACCACCATGGAGAGCACTCACACAGGTACACTGGTCATTGGTTGCACCACATGCTTTAAAATGAAGCTCTTACAGGTAAAAGGGCTAATGGAGGCTGAACTGACACAGCAGGACAGTGAATAATATATAGGTGTGTATTGAAGAAAAGACATGAGTAATAATTTTTAAAATTATTAAAAAATAGTGTATTGATATAAAATGTGTCAACTTTTGCAGTTTGTGCATCTTGCAACTGACAGAACTGAGTTTATCAAATCCAGAGAATTAAATAGTCAGTTGAATGAGGCTCCTCTGTCATTTCCCCTGTGCCTGTGTGGGTAGCAGCTGGTCCATTGTAAGATACACCAGGCAGGGCATTAAATATTCATGTTTAGGGGCAGAATAAGACAAAGGCAGAGCTGGGGCTCAGCAGAGGGACAGAAGGAGAGAGGGAACTGTAGGGTCAATGTCTTCTTTTCATTACTGGCTGAAAATTAAGAATTCTGGACACTTTTCCTGTAGTGTTATTAATTTGTCTCAGAATTGAGGCCAATCTTGGGGTAACAAACCACTTCTGAATTCTGACCAGGTTCAGATGACGCTGTGCCCCCGTACTTCAGCATTGAGGTCCTCGGTCACCGAGATGCTGGGTTGGACCGTGGAGTCACCATCAGACACTCAGAGGGCATCTATAGCAAGAGGCTGAAAACAGCTACCTTCAAAATGCTGGAGCCAGGACAAAGAGGTGAGCAGAGCTTACAAACACTACTTCACAAATATAGTAGGCCACCTGTCCTGTACACATATACATATATTGTCCATACACAGACATTATGCCTACTCATCAAGTTGTATTATGTTAAATGCATGTGTGAAACAGCCTGTCATTAATCATTAATTTGTGTATACATTACTGGTTAAATTACATAATAATAAAGCAGAAACATTCCAAATGTGAATATACAGAGGTGAATGTGAAGATCTTACTAGACTTACATTTTGACTAAACAAGCAAATATTGAACAATGAGCTGCAAACAGCAAGGTTTAGGCAGCTTTCATTTTATATATAGTGTTTGGAGGAATCATGAGAACAGTTAAGGAAACGTGTGTCCCTGTACAATGAAATACTTCCTTTGCTATCCACAATGAATGCCGTGCGATAAGTTTAAAAAAAATAGATAAAAAGACAAAAATAAAACATAGATAATAAATAGATAGATAAATAAAACAGCAGCTTAAAGACAAGTAAGGCAGCAATGTGATTAAAAAAAAGAAAGACAATATATATAGTAAAAAATACAGGCTGTACAAAGAATTAGTGCAATATTGAGCATGTGCATTTGAGCTGGATGTGCAATATTTGAGCAGAGGTAGTCTATTACCGCTTTCACACTGAAATTAGCATGTCGACACAGGTTAGAAAAACTCGGATCGGCATTTGGGCTCTTTCACAGCGCCAGCTGATGCGGCTCTGACCTCCAGCTGTGAGAGCTGCGTGCCTGTTTTTTTCCTCCTTCCTATATGTCATCATTACAGATTTAAGTGCTCTGCAACACAGCGAAGTAAACAATGGACAGCACAGACATGAGCGAGTCACATGTTAATGTTGTTTAGTGTGTTACAATTAGTCCCTTTTGCAAAGTGTACAAACCCAGCGCAGTACTAATACTAATACTAGTACTACTGCATGCTGCCATGGTCAATAAAAAAGGTGTGTCAGATCACTGTACAAGCTGTATATAAACACGGTCGCGTAGTTCGCACCGGGATTCCCTGATCGGTGGGATTTCCTCACAATGACGTAGGATTAAATCACATATGCGCTCCTGCTAAAGATGATAAGATAAGATAAGATAATCCTTTATTCATCCCACAGAAGGGGAAATTTGCAACGTTACAGCAGCAAAGTGGATAGTGCAACATTACAAGGAGGGCATATAAAAAATAAGAATAATAACAACAGTAGAAAACGACCAAGTAAATGTCGCTACACGTTTATTTGTTTGAGTGAATAAAAGTTCTGTCCTTCAGAGATCAGTCTCTGGAGATCAACAGGAAGTCTGATCTTATGAGTGAGCAGCTATGCAGCTCTGGAGCTTTACAGTGACAGCCTGACAGACTGCTCAGTGACTAAAGCAGGACGCGACATGCAAATACATCAACATCACTGGGTAAATGGTGAGTCGACGGGTATCGACACGGTTCGACTTTCACACTGCAGCTAATCAGATCTGTGCCGATTGCCGAATCGTCGACCGGCGTCAAAAAGCCGCGTCAACGCAGGTTTTTCATGCAATGTGAAAGGGACTTATGGTTGAAGAGTCCTATTAGCTGTTAAGGAGTCTGATGGCTGAGGGAAAGAAAGAGTTTTTCAGTCTTCTGTACCTCTGGCTTGAGGGGAGAAGTGTGAACAGTCCATGTTGGGGGTGGGTGGGGTCGTTGAGGATGGAGACAGCTCTCTTGTGGACTCTGTGGTGGTAGATGCTCTGCAGAGAGGCCAGTGGAGTCCTGATGATCTTCTCAGCAGTCTTCACCAGGCGTTTACGGTCCATAACAGTAGTGCTGGCGTACCACACGGTGATGCAGCTGGTCAACATGCTTTCAACAATGTAGCTGTAGAAGTTGCTGAGGATTTTGGTTGACATTCCAAACTTGCTCAGCTTCCTCAGGAAGTACAGCCTCTGTTGAGCCTTTTCAACCAGCTGTGTGGCATTCAGTGTCCAGGTGAGGTCCTCAGTGATGTGGACACCCAGGTATTTAAAGCTGCTCACCCTTCACTTCAAGCTCCTGCATAAACAGCTGATGAGGTCTTGTCTCCTTCCTCACGTCCACAATCATCTCCTTCGTCTTGTCAGTGTTGAGGGTGAGGTTGTCCTCACACCAGGACCCCAGTCCTAGTCCTTGTTTTCTAGGTGTGAGAGGGAATAATGGAGGGTAGCAGCGATGGCGTCTGAGGTGGATCTGTTGAGCCTGTAGGCAAACTGCAGTTGCTCCAGGGTGTCCGGTGTGCTCTGGATGTGGGCCAGCACCACTCTCTCAAACACTTCATGATGATTGGAGTGAGTGCTACTGGCCTGGAGTCATTCAGGCAGGTGGGGGGGCTCTTCTTGGGAAGGGGGACGATGGTTGTTGATGTTTTTGAAGTAGGACGGAACGGTGCTCTGGCTGAGGGAAAGGTTGAAGAGGCTTGTCAGGACGCCAGCCAGCTCGTTGGCGCATGCTCTAAGAGCCTGTCTGGGGATGTTGTCCTGTCCTGCTGCCTTGTGGGGGTCGATCCTCCTCAGGGCTCTGTGTACCTGCCCTGATGAGACTGTTGGTGCGGGGGAAGAGGGGGGTGGTCCAGGTATGTGTGTGTGTGTCTCCTGTCTGTGTTGTATAACTGCAGTTCTCAGGTGTAAAAGTTGTTGAGGTCATCCGTCAGGCTGTCTGTGGGGCTGATGGTGCTGGTGGCAGTCCTGTAGTCCGGTAGAATAGAAGCCGTCCAGCTTCTCCCCGTACTGCCTCTTGGCCGCTGTGATGGCTCTCCTCTGTCTGTACTTTGCAGCTTTGTACTCCATCTTGTTGCCTGACCTGAATGCAGCAGAGCGAGCACGCAGCATACCTGACTATTAATCCAGGGCTTCTCGTTGGGGAACTTCCTGACTATGGTGGGAACGATGTTGTCAACACAAGTGCTGATGTACCCAGTCACATACTCAGCATAATCCTCTACACTGACAGAAGAGTCCTCCAGAGTGGCTGCATCTTTGAGCACATCCCAGTCTGTCTGAGCAAAGCAGTCCTGCAGGGTGCCCTCACTCTCTGGGGTCCAGAGTTTGATGTGTTTAATGAGTTTGTGTGAGCTCTCAAGAAGATGGCTGTATTCAAAATATTTCATCCAATGAAGTATTTAAACTATCTGCCTCGCAGTCAGCTACTGGACAGAAAAGCTGCAGTGCATTTTGGGGCAGCTGAATGTGTCCACAGTCCAGTAAGCTCACATCTCATATTCAGAAATCTAGAATACATCTGGACATTTCTCACATAGAGAAAATCTACATAACATCCAATTGGAATTTGAAAGTTTAATTACCAAAATATTATTTGATGCTTTTATTTTCAGAATGTTTTATTAGGGTTTTTTTAAAAAAGATGTGTTGAAAGTGAAACAAGCACAAAAAAGTCAACAGAGCTCGATCTGCATCGTGGCGTCGTGATAGTGATTTAATGACAGACAACATTACTCAGTATGCTTTTGTTTACATAGCTACACTTTGTTTTTCAGTGTTTGTGCATGAAACAATGAATATCTGTTGTACTGTGAATTCTCCTGATTGAATCTAAACAGTTCATCTCTCATCATAGGTGCCTCTGCATCAACAGATGGGACTCAGGCTTCAAAGCCACCTACTCAGGTGTCAGTGGCCTTCACCAGAGTGCCTTTATCAGACAGAGGGGCCTCCAAGAGAGACCAGGGGACCAGTCCAGTGCAGTTTCCTATTTATGATCAACCAGAGTCAAGCCGTGTTCATTCAGTTCAGGTGGACCTGGGCGGCAGAGAGGCGAGCTTTCACCAGCACCAAAGCTCTGTCCCTGAGACAGGTGGGGGACCAGACCAGGAGAGGAGTGACTCTGGCCTCCCTCACCCCACTAACCAGCAGAGCAACAGCCCTCTGAACCAGCTGTGGGAGAGGTTCTGTAATCGATGGAGCCTGGAGGAGTCCCGACCGACCAGTGAAAGAGAGGCATCACTGCTGGAGCGGCTAGAGCGCCTGTCCCGCCTCATTCATAGCACAAGAGGAGCAGAACTACGAGAAAACCAGCTTGAAGGGAGGGCAGAGGATGCTATGGGGAAAGAAAGAAACAAGCATGTCAGTGAGGTGAAGAGAAACATCGGTGGTGAGGCCAGAAAAACTGATTGGAAAGTCAGTGGTAGAGATGTAGAAGATGAACCTCCCATCCCTCATCAGGCCTGGACACAGAGGCAACAGGTGGAGAAAACTTCTCAACCTGCAGGTGAAGACACCTCCAGCTTCTCTCAGGATTCCTCCCTTTGTCCTGCAGACAGAGACGAGTCGGACACCTTGTCCACCATGTCTGGTTCCATGTCCACAGTGGACACAGCACGGTTGATCCGAGCCTTTGGTGCCCACAGAGTCCAGCAGCTGAAAACCAGCTCCAGCCTCAGTAAACTGTACAGCACCATCGACAAGCAGAAAGATGGGAGGGAACAGAGGAGAGGAAGAATCCAAGAGCCACCACACATCATCCCACTGACAGAGACCACGAGCACTGATGAATCCACAGTGAGTGTGTCTGCATAGTGCTGTCTGAAGTACAGCTGATTTAATTCTAGAGGTATAAGGACCATCATATTTATGTTCACAGTGGAATGAACATTATAGCTGTCAGCTCTTTTCACAACAGTTTTTAAGATCATAATAATGATGCAAATCAGTGATTACCAGTCTGTCTTGACTGGGAATCAAAGGAATACAAAGAAATCTATGAACTTTTAGATTTATTTCAAATCCAAAGGAGCGCAATAAGCTTAAGGAGAAGCTGACTGCAATGGCAGCAACAGTGGAGAAGAACTGACATGATCCTACGCTGTTTTTAAAACGTCCATGTCAAAATGTGTTCAGTGAAAAAGAGCTGTGTAGGAGCACAGAACAAAGTGATGCACTCCCTTAAGTTTTAGTTATTGAACAGCTATTTGATGTCATTGATCTTCAGGTTACTGCTGACTCTGCAGCATCAACCAGCTCTTACTCCCTGCCGTCACACCGGGGCCCCTCCAGTATCCTGGCAGCCAAGAGGTCTGTTAAACTGGTCAGCAGAGGCATCCAGGCAGGTCAGTGGGGAAAGCAGCACTGAACAGGACACAGTGATTTTTGTTTTTCATGGCTTTGTGCCGTAAAGGAAACCATGTTTTGTTTCCATGATAAAACCCTGGCATGTGATGTCAACAATAGAGAGCAGCAAAACAGAAACATGTCACATTATGATTGTGTGTGTGTGTGTGTGTGTGAATGTTTAAGGTGCAGCAGATTCTTTCTGGTTTTTATGATCATCTTTTTGTTGACGATGAAACAAGTCCACAGCATTGCACATCAATCAACAATTTTTTCCACTGTTTCTCTGTCATCAGGTGGCCTGGAGTTTGTCAGTAATGGACGCCACACCAGAGATGTTGGAACCACATTCCCGTCGCCTGGTGAAGCCAGGCCTCCCAGGCAGATCTCATCTTCCTCTTCCAGCTTTGAGAGAGGAAGAGGAGGGCGGAAGAGCCCCTCTAAGAGTCAGGGGATACAAAAACAGAGGAAGAGCAAGAGAAGCCCAGCAAAGACCCACCCTGAAGGTACATCACACTGCAGAGGAGGTGTCTGTGCTCTTTAGATATTCTAGTGTTTATGCACAATTAAAAACATGTTTACATGTAAACAGGGTTTTGTTTCATAGTAGAATAATGCTAAATATTAATTTTGATTTGGCTGGTTTGAATTTCTCTAATTTTTCCAGCTGTTTCATGGTTCATCTCTGCTGACGACCTGAGGTCAGAGGAGAGGAAGGAGAACCGGCCAGAGGAAGATGAGTCGACATGGAGGCCGAGCACCGCCTGGTTTGAACCCTACAGCAGAATGAGACCATGGAGGGAACCACTGAGACAGAGACAAGTCCCAGAAGACAGAAACAAACACCATGCTGAACCAGATTTAGAGCCAAGGACAAAAACCATGTCCTCTGGTCTGGCACGCATCTCTCTCCAGGTCAGTTAGTGCTTTAGCAGACTCTTCCATCTTATTTTATATTTCATCCACACGCTTCACTTGTTATGGAAAGATGACCAATTAAAGAAAATGACTTTTTCATGGCAGATTGAAGATCATTGAAGATGACATTTTACAAAAGGTTATTCGCTCTAACTTATAGTTATGGAGTAAATTGCTTATTGCACATTGTAATAACTGTAGAAAAATGACATCATCCGCTTTGTGATGTCTGTTGCTGCTTTGTGTTTCACAGTTACCTCATATATAACATTTATGACTAATCAAAGCAAAGAAAAAGGCTGTTTTAGGTAATATTTGTTAAGAGTTGAGCAGTTTGAAAACCTGTTTTTCATCAGGACTGTGGGTTTGATGTGATCAGAAATGAATACCAGAGCAACAATCAAAACCTGGCAAAGATATGTGTTTATGTAGAATACCATCATTTATTAAGAAAATAACTTTTAAGAGCCTTTATGACAAAATGAAGAGTCTTCATTCTGATATAAGTTTAGATTTTACCATCAGGTTGTTTGTGAATCAGCACTAAATGGTTCCCTTTTATAATGCCTTCACGTTGACTCTAAGACAAGATAATCCTTTATTAGTCCCACGAACGGGGACATTGGCAACTCTACAGCAGCAAAGTGGATAGAGCAGCAACAATAACAGTAGTAATAACAATAACCTATTGAGGTAAAGAACATGTGGGTATCTAAATAAGCAACAAAGCAGGTGGAAATACTAAGTGAAAGCAAGAATGTTTCCCTTCAACGCTGCAGGAGGCTCTGGAGCTGCGTCGTCCAGAGTTCATCTCTCAGTCCAGGCAGAGGGTGAAGCGCCTGGCTCTGCAGGTGGAGGAGAGGAAGCTGCAGGAGGTGTTGAGCAGAGACAGAGAGGAGGTGTTCAGCCGGCCTGGAGGAGCAGGGAGGAGGCTGAAGCCTGCAGGTACTCCGTCAGGCCTGCCTCCATACTTGAGTTCTCTGTTTGAAGTGTGCATGCTTACAGCTACTTTAAAAAACGTCTCTGTTCAGGCTCCACTGTGCTCAGGAGGGCTGTTCCCAGGAAGGAGATGATACAGAGATCCAAACAGTAGGACCTTCATTTTCAATATTATTTTATTTCAAAATGCAAATGAACAGTAAATTGCACTGGACTGTGAATTTTTCCCATTTGAACTCGGACTGGATTTAACATTGATGTTTGTGGTTTTGATAATACGTCATTTATAAATGGTAAAATGAGAGATTTAACTTTGTTGTTGGAGAACATTTACAAAAGATAACTGAATAACGTTTCCTAATTTAGTAGTAGTAATAATTAGTCATTATTATTATATGCGGTAATACAAGATGCAATAGACACTTTTAGTGCATTACTGCTGTTTAATTTAATATGTAAAGGTGGTATAATGTACGCAACGATAAACACAACAGAACTAAATGTCATTTCATTGTTTGTTAACAGTAAAATAACTATGAACTAAGTTATTAAAATTAATTTACCATTTATAAATGGCATTTGTTTTTAAAGTGTTACCTCTTTTTGAATGGCTTAATTAATGTGTAATGTAAGATGATTTCACATTTATTATGACATAGCTACACTATGTCAGGAACATCCTGACATCTCAACAGCTGCTGCGTCAAACTTTTGGTGTTATGAGTAAAAATGTAATATGACGTTCTCCATCATCAGGGGTACAGGTGCAAGTAACTCTGGCGTTATGCTTAAATTCAGATGTTGGAGAATATTAAGTTCGGGCTTCATCAAAGTTTTTGTGTCTCCAGGATTTATGAGACTCTTCCGGAGGTGCAGCGGAGGAGAGAGGAGGACAGAAGACGAGCAGCGTATCAATCGTACCGACTCAACGCTCAGCTCTACAACAAGGTAGAGCTGCTCTCATGACAAAGCTGCTGGCACTTTTTTTTTTTTTCTTTTCTTTACAGAAGAAGTGAATGTTTCAAACATTTTGAACTAGTTTGTGTTAATTAAAGTAATTAAATCCTGTTTGTCTTCCAGAGAATCACTAACCGTGTCCTGGGCAGAAGGACAGCATGGCAGTGATCAAACACACCAGTGAGGACGTTTTACTGTTTTAACAACTAAACTACCTGACTTAACTGAAAAAAAAGACTTTTTATTTATTTGTGACCAAATTATTTAGTTGATCATGAATTATGTTGAAAATTGGATTTTTTTTTATTTTTTTTTTTTTACCCTCTCTAGATTTATATTTTTAACTTTTTCCTACCAGTAGAATGTTTTACTCACTTGTTTTAATGTGAAAATAATAAAATCAACCAGATTCTTAAATATTTTAGTTAAATTCTGTTTTAATTGATGACATTGAAAGCTGACAAAGATACACCGGCTTTAATATTTTTATTGATCGGTTATCAGTTGAGCAGGAATCCACAGGAGGAAAAGGTAAGACAAGTTAGACACCAGCTGCACAGTTAAATAACATGAATAAATAATAAATAATGTCTGCGTTTTAGTTCTGAAACTACAGTTCTGTATATGCCCATTCATTAAGTTAATTAATTATTAAATTACAACAATACTGTGTCAACATAAATAATAATAAATGCATGGATCGATGAACTAAAAGCCTTTTAAAACTCAGCCGTGGCAAAAGGGTGAAACAGTCTTTGGCATAGATGTAGTTTAGCTTCAAAGGAGGTTTGATGTAAACAAATCAATCATAAGGCAGGTGACCGCTCTGCAGGTTTAAGGCTCGGACACAGTTTGAAACAAAGGTAACACACACATTTCCACCTTGTTTTTGATTCAGTCATTTTACCAAAACAACCAGCGTGTCATTGATACGGAGCATGTAAAGGTAGATGGTAACAGCTTACTGCAATTTACACGAGTATGATAAATACTAAATAATTTAAACCATCGTCTGAGTTTTTAAATAAACAAGAAAAATCTGCAAAAGCCAACGACTTTGTGTTTCATGCAGGTTAATGAGCTTATTTTGTTCTGTGCAGTCCAAAGTTTTAATCAAACCACAGAGTAAAACAAAACCTTCCACACACTCCAGAGTCTGCTAAAATGATTTAGTCACTGGGTGTCAGTGAAATTAAAATGACATCCTAGTAAAGTGAAAGTACAGGATCTTTTTTCTCCTGTTTCTCAGGACATCAAATGTGCAAAAAGTCTCTGAACAAACCACAGTAAAATATCCACTACTTCAATAGACAAATCTATTTTTTTTCCATTTCTAAATCACTCAGTCCTTCTTTCCCTTTAAACCACAAAGTTAAAAACACACAACAGTGACACCTGATGAAAAGTTTACAACAGTCATGATCGGTCTAATACTGCGTAGCGTCACCAGTAACATGGAAACATGGAGCAACAGTTCCACACCGGGCCAAAGAGGGCTCACATTAAAGTTCTATGCAACAACTAAATGAGTGAATCAGGGCAGCATGCAGCAGTGCAGTCACAAGCATCTCCACTCTTCCTGGTGTCTATGTACAGTGAGCAGGACTGCATCTAATCCACATCACTTTGGAAACCAACTTCAGAAATGCTGCTTTCCTGGTCTGAATTTTGGACTTCTTTACCTTCAAAAATTAAATGTAGTTAGACCTACTAGTAGTGATTATTTTCACTAACAATTTATCCCCTGATTGATCAATTGTTTTGCAGCTAATTTTTTTTTTTTTTTTTAATAATTTACCAAACTGGAGTGTCATCTTCAGAGTTTTGCTTTCTTTTGACAAACTGTCCAGAGACCTTCAGTTTTTCAGTTCTCTGTCTGTCTACACTGAAGGAAGGGCATTTCTGACAGAAATATACATCCAGATTGTTCCACATTAAAGGTGTCGATTGAATATAGACCAACAGTCCTGACTGTCACAGATCAACATGCTCTTTCTGTCCACTAGAAATACCTCTTGGTCTGACTGCTTTGGCCCTGGAATGGAAACCAGGCTGCCAAGCTGATGATGAGTGGAGGTGGTGCAGTTTAGGTTTGCAGCAGACTGTGAACTCTCTGCAGCTGAGACTGTGACAGGACCAGGCGGTGGACCTGCTCCTGACCTCGGGTACACGGCACCATGACCCGACCCACCAGCACCGCCTCGCCCTGCTTCTCCTCCTTCGCCTGAAAACGGAAAACAGTATAAAGAATTTTTTTTTTTTTTTTTTTTTCACGTCCTGCTGTCCTGCTCTGTTCCTTTAGCTTCTGACTGCTTTCTTAATGAAAGGAAACTACCAACAGGTAGAGATGCTTTATATGTTCACAGGTAGAGGACAGGTCCAGTGACACTTTAATATGTGTAAAATAATATTTTGTGTTACCAATATTTGTCTAAAACGGTGTTGGGGTGAGATGGTGAAGCTTGAAAACAGGCACCAAACTATTGACTGATCTATTGATCTCAAATCCAAAGGAGAGATTGTTGACTCACAGGTGCGTCTCACCAGCAGCTCTCACCTTAACAAACGAGGTTGAAGGGAACGTCGCAAAATCAGATGAGACTCGAGCTCCAGGCTGCTGGTGGATGACGTGCTCTGCTACCTCATCCTGACAGAGTGGACAGAGGAGAGGTTAGGGTGGGAGGGGCTGTGCTTTGAAAGCCTCGGTGCAGCTGCTGTGTTTACCTTCAGTCTGCTCAGAGTGTCGCTGAGGGACTGCAGCCTGGCCGTCTGCTCCAGCAGCTGAGCACCAGGAGTCACTGCAGTGAACGACAACACACACTAACATGAAGAGGTCATTCTACGACAACAAGCATGACTTCTGACCTGTTCGGACCTTTTTCTACATTTCTTATACAATGACCTTTTTCACCATTTTACTTTTTTCAACATAATCTGCTGTGACATCTTCACAACAATTATGGACATGCTATAATATGGCTTTTTAATCAACTTTTATCAGCATATTTTTAATATGAAAATCATTCAACATACCATAATAAGGCCTTTTGATGACTTTTAGGAAGTCATTTTTTTTTTCGACATACTGTATGCTACGACATTTTTACTACAATTTTGAACATACCATAATAAGGCCTTCTGGTAACTTTTTTTTTTTATTATTTTTTACTTTTTTCCATTTTGTTTTTTCGACTTTTTTGTCATACTCTACTTTTGTGTTGTGTTGCTCAGAATCCACTGCCTCCATATTATTTCATGTGTATTAACTTGTTATATGGAGTGTCTGTGTGTTGTTTTTATTGTTGTTACTCTGTACACATGACATGACATTGTCCATCCTGAAGAGGGATCCCTCCTCTGTTGTTCTTCCTGACGTTTCTACCATTTCTTTTTACCTGTTAAAAGGCTTTTTTGTGGCCTAGAAATCTAGACGCGGCAGAAAATATTTTAACACGTTATACTATGACATTTTATGACCTTTTACAACGTACTATAACTTTATTTTTACCTTTATCAGCACACTATAATATTACTTTTTACTTCACACTAACACTACGACTTTTCAACACACTTTGGCTTTGACGCAGCACTTGCATACCAGGAGACTTTCCAGTGATGTCCACCACCTTGACGCTGGCACTCATCTGAAGCAGCGTCTCCAGCAGCTGGTCGGTCTTGCGGTAGAGGGCGCTGGAGAGCACTTCAGGACGACCTCCATCTCTGCAGGGAAGCTTGGTCACATGGAGAGGAGGCAGCGAGGCCAGCTGAGCACGCATCCTCTCAGCCTGCAGGGAAAACAAGAACACAACATATCCACATGAGTCAGCAGCAAAATGTGACTGAGACTGGAAAGGTTGGGTTCAATATCCTAGACGAATGTCAGTTACCATAGTTACAGGCCAATAATAGCGATATCACTGGCATGATGAGCTTTATGATAACACTAACTATCAGGACTTGACAGACTGTTTTGTTTTTGCGTCACTCGTCTGCACAGAACGTCTCGGTCTGAATGTAGAGGCGTGGTATTCATTATGTGTGATGACCGTCTCAGTACAGCAGCTGTCATTATGAATGAGCTTATCCTGACTGACAATGAGGTTAGTTAAACAATTCATTCAGGAAAACACTAAGAATACAAAAATGGACATGGTGGAGAGATGAGTGACACCTTCAGCCTGTTGTTGTCATTCTTCAGGTGTTTGATGCAGAGTCTTTGAGCTTCAATCTGCTGAGTCAGCAGAGGAGAGTCGATCACCTGGATACCCGAACCTGAACCAGCGCTGGACATCATGGTCACTGCAGGAGCGAAACAGCAAACAGCACTTACAAAAAAAACATCTGGCATTCAGTGAAACACTCCAGCTCTATGAACATCAATGTCCAGCTAAACATTCATTTATTTTTGCTTGCAAATTAATCTTCTGTTACTTTATAATTCCAACCAACCACTACTAGTTAAATACTGAGATTTTTATTCTACTACCTTCATCTGACAGGAGAAGTTATGTTTACACTGTAGTACTACTACTTTGACTTTGACTTAAAGGATCTGAATTCTGCCTCCACCACTCAGTTATTTATTATTACAGCTGACATGTTAAGAAAGTAGTGTTCAGTGGAAGTAGTGTCAGTCTTCATGGTTTAAAAAGAAGGTTTCTGCAGGCTTGGACAAGTTCAACTTGAAACCTTTTAACGCTACATGGAAAACAAT
This sequence comes from Synanceia verrucosa, assembly GCA_029721515.1. Lineage (NCBI taxonomy): Eukaryota > Metazoa > Chordata > Actinopteri > Perciformes > Synanceiidae > Synanceia > Synanceia verrucosa. Next base: position 19,405,981 of record CM056560.1, on the reverse strand, counting down.
TATTTATATAATATATGATGTGTATTACAGTACTTACCAACAATATAAAACAATATTTACTAGTGACATAGTGATAAGGAGAAGCACAAGAAACACTGATGAATAAAAAGTGATTCGTTTAAGTTTTTCAAATCAATCCAAAAGTTTTTATAGTTGCTGTAGCTAGCAGTCAGGACAGTATTACCTACAGGATTAAAATGACTTTAAGACCTGCAGAAACCCTGAATAAAACATGCATGTAATATTTAACACCCATCAAACCATGTCAAACAAACAACTGCATGCAGGATCAACAACAGCTGTCAGTCCAAGCAGGTAGATACACGTAGATAAAGGTAGATAGAAGTAGATACCTTTTTGTTCCTCTGTAGAAGGAAGAGTAAGAGATTAGAAGGAAAGAGGAAGTCAATGGTTGTTCGGGTCAAAAGGAGGTTAAAATTGTGATAAATAAGCAGACAAGGGGTCAGATTTGTTTGAAAATACTTCAATCCTGATGATTTTTAGTCTTTTTCTGTTGTTTCTTCTGATATAAGAGGTGCATCTTACCGTCACGTGGTGACACTCACCTCCTGCCACTCCTGTGATGACAGAAGCGATTCCTGACGGGCCGCTTCCTCTGAGCCCGTCGATGGTCATCTTTGATTGGCTGTTGATTCGCTGCTTCAGCTCGGCCTTCTCTGACTCCAGCTGGTCGATGTCGGCCTGCAGAGCGTCCATCGTCTCCTCAAACTCCCTGCAGAGAGGAGGAAAGCATGGGACAGCTGTCAAACTGCTGAGAAACAGCACTTCCTGTCTGAATGTGCAGTCAGACGTCTGTTCTTACTTCTCTTTCTTCTTCAGCAGAGTCTGGGCTTCATCCAGTCTAGTCTGAATCTTTTCAACACGTTCGTCTGCGTCTTTGGACGAACTGTCCAGCTTCTTCTCCAGCAGGCTGAGACGGACACTCGCCTCACTCAGCTCCTCTCCCTGGAAACACAAAGTTTCAAGAAAATAATGTTTCTGTTTTTTAATTGTCAATAGTTTGGTTCATTGGATGTCAGAGGGTGAGTGATAATTTACAGGCTGTGGTTTCCTGGAGCCCAAAATACGAACGTTTTTATTTATATACAAAGGTTTGATAGTGCTAAAAGTGTCTTTATAGAGTCATCCTGGAATTACAGAACTACACAAATTTACAGAAAAGTGACATTATTTTAAAAATGACAATTAACCAACTATAAATTAAAAAAAATAAATAAATAAAAAAATAAATTAGTAAAAATGTTATACAAAATTATAGTAACGTAATAAAAATCAAACCTGTTACAATTAGTCAACCAGTTAATGGACAGAAAAGTGACATTATTTTAAAAATGACAATTAACCAACTATTAAACTTACTATCAAATATTTTCAGATTACTTTTCTGTCCATTAACTGGTTGACTAATTGTAACACGTTTGATTATTACTACATTACTAATTTATTATTTATTTTTAGTCCAATGTGCAGTGTGGATTGACAATGATGCTATCTTGTTTAGTTTTTACAAATATAAACATAAAAACAGACAAACATGACATTGACACCATCATGTTCAGCTATTTTATATTTGTAAAAAAATAATTAAATATTTTTTTTTTTTTTTTTTAATCTTCTATGATTTAATAATAGTATTTGACAGTTTATCCAGAATACTAATTTTTTTTTTTTTTTTTTTTTTACTATTTCCCCTTGGGAATGTGAAGGAAATGACAGGAGATGAGTCTGTATGTCTACTCACTCACTACAGAAATATTTCATCTAGCAGATTTGATTAAAGTAAAATGAAAGCATTTTGTGAGTAACCTCACTTTATTTTACAGCTCTGCTATGATCAGAATTGCATGGAATGAAACAAATATTCAGTCAAAGTCAACGTGTTTTTATTCTCAGTGAATATGATGTGTGCTTCAGCAGGAAGTCGTGTTTACAGACCTTTATCTTGAGGGACTTCTTCAGCTCTTTGATGACCGTCTCTCTGTCCTCCAGCTTCAAGCCCAGACCTTCAGCATCAGTAATTTCAGCTCGAAGAGCCGCCGCTCGCAGATCCACAGGTGGAGGGTTCTGACAGAGGAACCACAGAAACGTCAAATCCTGCTGCCAAATCAAAACCTGCCTCAGCTGAGAGGAAACCAGCTGTCCAGCTGGACTACCTTGCTTTGAGGCCTCTCCGAGTCATACTCTCCCTCCTGCATGGCAGTGGCCATCTTGTTCATGGTTGCTATGACCATGCCGCAGGACTGCCGCAGACACTCGTAGGGGTTGGCGCCTTGGGATCCATAAATCTGAAAATGAAGGGAAGCTTGTCGGTAACCAGAGCAGTCAGATGATCTGTGTTCAGTTCCTGTTCCTTCATTAAGAAGTTTATTTCATTTTAACGACCAATGCAAGATGACTTTTTATCCAGACTGTCACTGCTCTGTAGTTTAGTCAGTTTAGACTGAGACTCTTCACACTCTGTTCGTCTTCTGTTATGTAGAAACTTTTGCTTTAGCTACCTAATTAATATTAATGATTTAAAAACATTATTACAATCATCATATACATACAGTGCGTACATGAAACTCGACCTCCACATTTAACCCTTCCTAAGTATTCACCAGCAGTGGACTGCATTAAAGCACCCAAGAAGCCAATTTCTGTTTTGTTCTGTCTTAATTTGACAAATACAGTGATGGTGTTGAAGGGGAAGGAGAGGCACTCCACCCACTGCAGTGAGGACTTAGCCATGTTACATGTAGCTGAGCTAACCTGACTGTTTAATAGTTGAGTACCTGCTCTCCTGCCTTGAACGCCACATCCTCCAGCTTGACGGCTGACAGCCCCTCCTGTTCACCAAGAGGCGACATCATCTGAGCTCCAGCTGCTGCTACTTCCTGCAGCACCGCCACCACCCAGGTCAGGTGTTTCCTACAGTCTGAGAGCGTGTCGCACACCTGCAGGTCAAAGGTCAACAGATTTAAAATTACTGCTGTCTATTATACTTAGCATTTTCTCATTACATTATTTTCTAGTTTATAACCTTCGCCTCATAAAAGAACTTCTTCAGTGATACAGTGACCAAGAATCCAAATCAGCAGCAAAGTGGACGGTGTAGAGGTTGCCGTAGTTACCTGCTGCCCAAAGTTGAGTGCTGCTGGGATGCCTGGTGCGTCAGTTCCCGGCATCCTGCGACGAATCTTCTTGCAGAACTGTCGGATGTCGCTGCAGGACGTCTCCAGGTCCTTCAGTAGCACTGCGAGGTCGGTCTTCTCCTGACCCGCATGCAGGAACGCCCGCAGACGCCCGACCTCCACCGCCATGCAGTCCAAGGCACTCTGGGTAAACTGCACGGGGACAGGAGAAGTTGACAGGTCATAACTCTTTTACCACACAATGATATCTAAGTTCATGATCTGCAGGTAAGAAATGAGACGTAATGAATGAAAAGGTTATATTTTGGTAGAGATTCCTGGCAGCCTGCTGGTGATGTTGCTACTCACTCTGATGTGATCAGCCAGCTGCATGGTGCAGTCCTCGCTCTGATCTGCCAGGTGGATGCTGTACAGGTGCTGAAGGAGGAGGCATTTTGAGATGAGCGTTAATTATAGTGTGTTTAATACGAATGAATAACACCGGCACCGTGATGTCCTTTTAATGTAAAATTACGTTTTGTTTCAGATACAGCAAAAAAGATTAAGCAAACAAACTAAAAATCCAACTTTAAAACACATGATAAAGGTCTGGTATGATGTTAAAAAACATTTAAAATAAACACAAATGTTGTCACAGTTTAGTCCCATATGGGGAAATCAGCGCCTCCCTCCTGGAAGAGCTGACGTAGGATTTAAGCAATGGAACTCACAGGGACTGAAAATGATTCAAAATCTTTATCTGCTGGACTCAGATATTCTGATGGCCTTTGAGCAGCTTAGATCCAAATACAATCTTAGCAAAAATCATTTTTTTAAATACCTCCAGATTAGAAATTTTATAAAAACTAGTCAAAATAATGATCATAGGAAACCCCCACAATCTTCATTAGAAAAAATAACGTTAAAAAGTAGCCACAGAAAAGGTCTTATTTCAGAAATTTACAATTTGCCAACATCTACATCATCTGAAAATTCACATTTCAAACGTAAGGCCGGACAGAAAACTTACAACTGGAAATTTCAGAGGACTGGAGTCAGGCCTGTGCCTGAAAATCCACAAATACACGCCTTAAGTTAATCCATTACAAATGGTTAATGAGGACTTACATCACTCCAGTGGAATTAAATAAATGTGACAATAACATTCCAGACGTTTGCACAAAATGCACAGATTCAAGGGGAACATTTTTTCACTGTATCTGGCAATGTAGGAGAATGAGTCTATTTTGGGAAGAGGTGAAGAAGACAATAGAAAAAAAAATATTTCAAAGCAACTTCCATTAAATCCAAAATTCTTCCTCCTGGGATTGTATCCAAAAAATTGTAAATATAACAAACATGAAAGAGCTTTTATACACCTCAGCTTGCTTAATGCTAAGAATGTATTGCATTACTTTGGAAATCAATTAGTAGGCCAAGTATCGGCCAGTGGTTGAGACAGATGTTGTCAAATCTCCCTATAGAAAAAATAACATACATTTTGAAAGACAAGGAGCAGATCTTTGAGAACATATGGAAGTCTGTCAAAGATGAAGATTTAGAAGACCCTCAGACAGATGAGTGATTGATGGACCACGCAGTTTCTGCATTTACATTTATATTTTAAGTGTATGTACTCGTACAAATGTGTATGCACTGATGTACTAATATGCTGATTTTGTTTTGTTGTCTTTGAAGTATCAGTCATATTGCGACCGGACTTGCACTGAGTTTATGGAGGAGAGAAGCAGTTTGTTTGTGTGTTGATTTGTTGTTGGTGTTTTTTAAAAAAAAGGAGAACAATTTGTATTTGATTTCATATACAATGTAAAAGGTGTTTCAATTACTGTGAGAAACAAAAATATTGTGGGGAAAAAAAAAATTACATTTTGTAATACAGCTGTATTTTGTGTATTCTTGAGGTATTTGCGGGTGCATGCCAGAACATCACTCATGCAAGCTTGAGGGTACATGAGTGTCAAAACAAACAAAATGAGGATCCACTTGTGCAGGAAACTCCTCCGTATCTCTGCTAAGGGTCTCCACAGAGAAGTTGTCAGTGTTAAAAAGTTTGATAAATTGAACCACACAACATATTTTAAAACAAAATATGTTGACCAAAACGCGCAGCACTGTAGTGTAGTGGTTAGCACTGTTGCCTCACAGCAAGAAGGTACCGGGTTCAAATCCCAGGTTCTGTGTGGAGTTTGCATGTTCTCCCCATGTCTGTGTGGGTTCTCTCTGGTACTCCGGCTTCCTCCCACCATCCAAAAACATGCATGGGGATTAGGTTAATTGGTTAATTTAAATTGTCTGTAGGTGTGAATGTGAGTGTGAATGGTTGTCTGTCTCTATGTGTCCTGTGATGAACTGGAGACTTGTCCAGGGTGTACCCTGCCTTTCACCCTAAGACAGCTGGGATAGGCTCCAGCCCCCCCATGACCCTATGAGGATAAGCGGTAGATAATGGATGGATGTTGACCAAAACACCTTACAGAAATTTTTCAGTGCCATTCTGTTGCTACGGCAACAGCTGTGGTCCAAAATGACATCCTGCACAGTAGTACATTAACAAACATTTCGACAGGAAATCTAAAAGGGCCCATTTGTAATGTTTATGTAGATTTTGAAGCGGTCTACATCAGTGTGTGTACCTGATAGTATTTAATGGCCTTGGTGAGCGGCTCCACGTTGACCGTCTCATCCAGCTGGTCTTTGTGCAGCAGATCAATGAGGAAATCCAGAGAACGCTCATGGACGCTCATCTCCGGGTACAGAGAGCCAATCTTCTTATAGACATCAACACTGCACTGAGCCAGAGCCCTGACACACACACACACACACACACACACACACACACACACACACACACACACGTAAAATGAATTGCTGGATATGCAGTGTAACAAAACTAAGCTGAAGATAAAGTTTTACTCTACAAATTCTGAGAGTTGTTTCTGAAACAGAAGAGACTGAGATAAGTGAGGACTGAGTTTACAGATTAGTGTGAACTCATCTCTCAGCGTTCAGACGCTCCTGCTGTGTATCACTGACTGAGGTCAGACGTACTGCTCATATTTATGCAGAGTGGCCTGCAGCAGACTTAGAGAGTAGACCAAACCGCCAGCGAAGCTCAGCTGCTCGCCGACGGCTCCCTTCAGCCCGGCTCGCTCCACACAGTTCTCATTCAGGTCAAACTTCTCCTGGGCCTGTTTGCTGATCAGCTCGGCCTGCAGACACATCCAAACAGACAGTGAGACATCATCCAGAAATACAGCAAAATGTTTAAAGGTATCGTTTGAACAATCCCTGCTACAGTTCACTGGCTCTGACTCTTTTCTGATAAGGAGGCCTGGACTCACTTTAATACTTTAACAGCTCGTTTGTGGCTCAAACAGTAAACTGTGAAGTGTTCACCTTGCAGATGAGCCTGGGGATGAGGAGCAGCACTAGGATGCAGTCGTGGTCTCCGCCATGACGAAGGAAGGACTCTGGCATGAAGGAGGTCAGAAGAGAAACGTGTCTGTTGGCCTGACCCACCTCCATCTTCCTCAGCTCCATCTCTATGGCCTAAACACACACAACAAAAAAACACAACACAGAGCTGACTGATGTCACAGATCCTGAGTTTAAAGATCTGGCTGAAGTTCACTCACAGAAACCAGAGGAGAGATGAAATCTGACCTTGGCGTAGGCCTTCGTCTCTGCAAACTTGATCTTGAAATCGAACATTTCAGCCGGTGGCTGCTGCTGCTGCTCTGCTGAGGCTTCCTGCTGACTGGTCAGGTCTCTGTTCACCTCCTGCAGCAAACCCAACAAGACGACTCAGGACTAGTTATTAGACAGAAACCCACATGATCACATTATGTGCTCCATGCTAAAAATGTCTGCACCTGCAGGTGAGCTGTGAGCTCGCGGTATTTCTTGATGGTCTGCTGGTAATCAGCTACAGTTTCCTGCGCAGCTTCAACTCGTTTCTCAGACTCTCGGACTCTTGCGGCGCCCAGATCCAACATCTCCCTCAGCTCCAGCTCTGTCTCTCTGGCGTTCTCCTGCAGCTCATCGTTCATCTCGTTTATAGCTTCCTGAAGCACAGAGACAGACACACAGTTTCTGATCACACTCTTCCTGTTGTAAACCCATCTCTAGTGTCTCTGACAGGAAACAGAAGTACTGTATCCTTTCACTGATGAGATAATTTATAACTTTAAACATCCTGAAGGACTGTTATGCAGCAAGTTGCAGTATAAATTTGGTAAAAGTGCAAATATAAAAATATCAGTTCTCAAAACAAACAAGCTTCTAGGTGAGTTGCATATAGATGAGCTTGTGCTCAAATTGCTTGGCAGAGCAATGTCACTTTGACAATAGTGTCCACAAGACGAAGACCACAGTCTAAATTGACTGTAGGTGTGAATGTGAGTGTGAGTGGTTGTCTGTCTCTATGTGTCCTGTGATGAACTGGAGACTTGTCCAGGGTGTACCCTGCCTTTCACCCTAAGACAGCTGGGATAGACTCCAGCCCCCCGTGACCCTATGTGAGGATAAGAGGTAGAAAATGGATGGAAATGGACAATGACATACTAGTCAGGTTTCTTGTACTTTTGTCCTGATGCAGGCCCATGGATAACAGAGGCCTGATTCAAACTGTCACTGAAAAAAACAAACACCACCACACAGAGATGCTGAGCAGGAGAAGAAGTGAGAGGGAAATGTACCAATCTCTCATTGTTACAATTCACCCCACATAGGACTAACGTCATATGAATTTAATAAATTGATGTTTTCCACTCACCAGGTCGGTGACGGTCTCTCTCATCTCCCTGACTTTCTCCTCCAGGTCCAGGTTCCTCTCTGTCAGCATCTCCACCATCTCCTCCGCCCCTAAAGCTGCATCCACCTGAAATGAAGCACAGAAACTGCCAATAAATACATCTATAGTCAGTAAAGACGGTGGAGCCATGCAGGCTTGTTTCATGTCTCAGTGTGGTTAAAACCACTGACCTGCTCTTTGAGCTCGTCGATGGTCTTTTCTGCTGCCGTCATCTCCTCCTGCAGCTTCTCTTTCTGGCTCCTCAGAGTGTCCAGCTCCACATTCTTCTTCTCCATCTGCCTCTGCAGCTTCACATGCTCCTGCTTCTCTGACGACGACAGGTCACGCATCCTGACACAGCGAAACAACAGACTGTTCAAATCTAGATCAACTGGTGAATCTGTCTATTGACAAGTATTTAGGTCAAGCAATTTCCCTGTCATAGGGAACACTATTATCGGGTAACACAATGTTACCCCTATAATAGTAGAAGTCAGAGGTAAGTATCATTATTATTTATTTATTTATATTTATCAGATTTTTTCTTTGTTTTATTTGTATTTCATTATCTCATTGTTCTTGTGTTATGTTATTTTCTTTCTTTTTGTTTATTCTTGATAATCAATAAAATGTACTGTATTGATCTTTGTTTTGCTGACTTTGGTAATATATATTGTGTACTTATGGGAAAAAGTCAAGTGAAGATGCCAAGTATCTTTCATTCAGTAAAGCTGGACTTGAAGATACCAGTATGATTGGGACCAACCACAGCATGTTAGCTTGTGGGGAAGAATGCTACATTATGATCCAGTGTGGTCCCTTAATCTCTGACCTCAAGATATGTGAATGAACAGAGAAAATTAATTATTATTATTAGATGTTGACAAACTGCATCGTTTGCAGTTGAAATTATGAAATAAATCAAAATAAACAGTATCTGATTGTAAAATGTTTAAATAATAGTCATAAGCTTGTTAGGTATTGTGATAATATAGTACATTGGCTTCTCATTATTAAATATACATTTGTAAAAAAAAAAAAAAAAAAAAAAAGACCTGGATCAAGAACTTTGCTTAATTCCTCTGTTCTTTAACCATTGTTATATCTATTTATTGTTGACTTTAATGGAGTGAAAAGACAGTGGCATTTGTGACTTTCCCTGCAGAACGTTGACGCACCCACCTGACCAGAGCTTCCTTCAGCCTCCCATTCTGCTCCTCCAGCTGCTTCACATGGTAACTGGAGGCAGCACCATCTGAACCTAGGAGAGACGCCCCAAAAACACAACTGAGCTCACCAGAGGCAAACAACACACTTCCTTTTTTCTGCTGCGGTTAATGAAAGACCAAGGACAAGTTTTCATTTATGTCACCAAACAACCCTTGAAGAGAATTAATGTAGCTGCATGTTGTAACCAAAGAGACGAGTTTAATTAAAGGAATGGCACATCCTTTGAGTTGGCTGGGATCATTGTTAAAGCCACTCACTGCAGGTGTGAGTAAGGAGGACAAAAAGTAGGAAGCATCATCCGTCTGCACTCGGAGGTCACTGATGAGTCGTTTCAACAGTCTAATCATGCTATATCATTTCTGCTTCTGCGCTGCTTGACACGAACTGAACATAAGAATAATCCACATTTTATGAAACCACGACTCTTTAAATCTCATTTGAGTGTGGCTCAAGCAGAAACATAACAATTATTTCCTTTTGTTCCACAATGTAATGTAAGAAATACACAGCATTTCACTCTTTGGTTATTTTAACTTTAACTTAGGTTTATTTCCAATATTGTGTTGAGAATTTTCTTTTTTTAGGTCTTAAAAATTGCCTGTGTGACATGTATCACAGCAGGAAGAAAGCCTGTGTTACCTCAATAAAAGTGTTTTCAGTCACTACCTGCAGCAAGAGGTGACAGACTGACAGTAATAATAATAACAGTTTTGGGTTTAAAAACACCTGTCAGTGTCCACATGCAGGGTGAACAATGTGTAACAGAGGTTTGTGTTTATAATAAAAATGTTTTCTCTCTGTCTCAGCCGTACCTTTCTCCTCAATCTCGTGTTTGAGGATCTCCAGGTCCATGGTGAGCTCGTCCACCTTCTCCTTGAGGGAGTCGACCTCCAGCTGCAGGGACTCGGCCCTCTCCTCAGCCATCTCCTTATCCAGCGTGGCCATCTCGATAGCATCCGCCGTGTCTGACATCTCCTCCATGTAATGCTCCTTTGCTTCCTGGGCTTCTTTTGCTTCCTACACAGATTATTATTTATAGTTAGCCATGTTCAGTTGATGTCTATTCAGTCTTTATACAATATTTATTATTCAGTTATTACTCACTTGCCTTTAAATTGATTTCTTTTTTTTTTTCATTTTAAGGCAGTATTATGTTTGTTCCAGCTGCTGGTGAATAAGGTTTAATTAGTGTGGTATTGTGTCATATTAATTAAAACAATTTCTCCTCCACTTTTCTTCCAAAGTTTGGTCTGAAATATTTATCTATTACATTGGATATTCATGACTACATAAGCAATAAGTTAACGTGTAATATCTGTATTTTGTTCAATTTGAATTTATATTCCATTCATGTGATTTAGGTGTAACACACACATCTGTGAGAGCTGCTTCAATGAAAAACCATTTATCCACCGATTCATCAGCCTCATTTAGATCTTGTAGACTTCCTCTCATGTGTTTCTGCAGCCATTTTTAGGATAGCATGCATCCACCCTCCCGCTCATCAAACATCCTCTCTATCGTCTTCCTGTGGATTCGTACCCTCTTGGCCTCCTTGAGCTGTTTTTGCAGCTCGGCCTGCTGCTCCTGCATCTTGGTCTTCCACTCCTGCAGCTGCTCCAGCTGAATCTTGTGCTTCTCCAGCTCCTTCAGCTTGGCCTTGTCCTCCGTCCTCTTCATCTTCAGTGTCTCCAGCTTCTCCTCCAGGTCCTTGACCTGGGCACGCAGTGCATCCTCCTCCTGGTTTCAGGGACATATGGATGGGGTGATGGCAAGAAAGATATTTGAAAATGGAGGGACAGAGGGGCGGAAAAGGAGGGATGTAGTTAGTAATCACACATTTAAAAAAAGTAAAAGAACTGTAAGACACAAAAGGAGGCTTCCTGTTTTCACTTTCATGCGTTAAGCCTTCACCCTGAAGTAACAACACTTTCATCTTTATGTGTTAGGAAGCTTTAATTTCACCTGTCATGCTGTGACTGCACCTGTGGACACACATGCCTCAACATCAGGAAGGGCACACTTACAGCCTGTGCTTATATGCAGTAACATACAGTTTAACAGCAGGAAATCTAAATTTAATCCTACGATGAAGAAATCCAGCCTGACAAACGAGACATGGTCAGCTCACACAATAACCAAAAACTAGAAGTCACACCTCTGGCAGCTTGTTAAAAGCTAGTTAGAGAGAGGAAAAACAACACTGCAATATCAAGTGCAAAAAAAACAAAAAAAAACCCAACACCACACCACATGACTGCACCTGTGTTTCCATAGTGACGTCCTCCTTAGGGATACAACGCAAATCAGACTGAGCCTTCAAATTAAACAGCAAATGGCAGCTGACTTTTATAAAATGTTAATCTGTGACATTTAACTACAAATTAAAGCACATGTTCATGTTCACTTCACAATTAACAAAGAGTTTCACATTTTGACATTTGAATCATGCTTAACTGACAACATACTCCAAAGCCAATCACTATTTATGCTTTGTCTCATTTCTGAGAAGCAGCAGACTAAAAAATCATCAGCTGATACGTAGACACGTTACATCATATATGATTTTTTTTTTTTAAATCTGCTACATAAAATACTGATAATACTATATGCAACATAACAATATTTATTCATATAATGCACGCATAGACCGTGTGTCAATATTCACACATATGCAGATGATACCCTGCTATATACCCACATGATTTCAGTCCAATTAACACCTTTGTTAAATGCATTCATGATATAAAAGGATGGAGGACTGCAAATTATTGTCAAAATCTTAAGACATGCACAATCACATCACGGTTGCTTTTTACTGTTTTACCAACTATTTGATGAAGAGGGATCTCCACACTTTGTTGTTTGTAGGGGACTGCTAACATCTAGACAACAAACTAACCTCTAACAGCCTGTGTAGACTGAAAGGTACAAGCCATGATGAATCTCAAATGAGGTCTGTTGAACTTCCAGTCCAATCCAGGCTGAACACAGCAGCAGTGTATTAGTATGTACTAATTGTCACAGTATAAGGCTAGCTATTTTGCCAGCTAGTACACAAAATCAATATTCTATGATACAATATACTATGATATGTGTGAGACATTGGATGTCTTGTGCGTATAAATGGTGTGACATCACCTGCCTCTGTGCTGTTTCTCTTAAAAACATATATTTCCAATTTTGCTGTGATTTTAAATATTAAATAATTATTTAAAATGTTCAGCCCTGAATTAGACTTGCAACCTGTGCAGGATTTGTCCTGCCTCATACCCAGTGCATGAAGAGGATAAGCTGTTTAGAAAATGCATGAGTTGATGTTTTATATAATTAAAGATGGGTGCTACATTATGAATTGGAACAAAATATTCAGTGTTTTATCAGAATTTCTAATTTTAGGGCTCCAGTTAAAGCCAGCGGCTCATTTCATTTTATTAATGACACCAATATGATTGACAGCTGTGTCATAAATCTGTATATTTAGAAGAGCTATAGCAAAGTAAATGTCACATGTGATTTAACGCCCACACTTCTGCTCCTATGGCTCATGAGCTGAGCCCCAGGACGTCTTTGATCTGGCTGGAGTGAATGATGCACAATAAAAAGAGCAAGAAACAGTCAACTGGACTGTTTGAGGTTTGTTAAAGATGTTTCTCCTCTCATCATCCAAGAGGCTTCTCTTGTTCTAAATGGAGAGTCCAGACACTTATGCTCCGTTTGGAGCAGAAAACAAACAAACGACCAAAACCACCAAGACAACAATTTGTTTATTTTCTGCTCCAACAGGAGTATAAGTATCTGGACTCTCTACCAGTCAGTTAGAACTGAAGAAGCCTCTTGGATGTTGAGAGGAGAAACGTCTTCAACAAACACAATGCAAGTCCAGCTGACTCTTATTTTGCTCTTTTTGATTTACCTCAACCTGGATGACTGAGAATCTACAGACAATAATGTACAATGTACAAAATGTTACAGGGCAACACTGTCCTTCTTATTTCTAAGAAGAAGAATTCCTTTATTAATCCCTCAATGAGGGAAATTACATTTTTTCACTCTGTTAGTATATATATATTTCAATTGCACATTACACACACAAGTCATGAAACAAACACATGCACATGCATTCGAGGAGAGGTGTCAGAGCGAGGGGGCTGCCCCTTATCCAGGCGCCCCGAGCAGTTGGGGGTTCGGTGCCTTGCTCAAGGGCACCAGGAGGAGGAACTGGCACCTCTCCAGCTACCAGTCCACTCTCCACATTTTGGTCCGACCTGGACTTGAACTGGCGACCCTCCGATTCCCAGCCCAAGTCACTACTGAGCTACTGCCGCCCCAATACTTACATCTTATTCCTGATAAGATGTAAGTATTGGTTTGTTTCCCCATATCTGGCATTAACCATTTGTTTCCTATTATGTAAAACCAATAAAATTGAAAATCTAAGCAAGTGCTGCTTAAAGAAAAGTGACTTGCAGTATTTTGTCAGTGTTGGTAGATGTACTTTGTTCTAAATTCAGTTGCCTTTTCCTGTTACTACCGCTGCTACTACCACCACCAATGCTCCAGTGTACTGTATCAAAGCTGATAACTGACCTTGCTGGGGATGGGGGCTGGAGGGTTACCAGGGGAGTGGAGAGTTGGGATGACTGGAGCTGCCAGAGGAGTCTGAGCCGGTGTGCTGGGCTCACTGCTGCTCATCTCCCCAGCAGAAGCCGAGGCCGAGCCGGACGCAGCCCCCTTCCCTCCAGCAGGTCGGCTGGGCTGCTGGAGAAACCGAGTGGAAAAACATGAGAACACACAACTTAATAATTACTGAAAAGATCCCACTGGGTATAAATGACTATACGGTATGTGGTTATAAATGAGATCCCCCACTGTATTCTGGATTTATGAGTCTTATTCAGGACGGTTCCATTGAACAAAGTGAACGTGGTTGGTTCTATCCCCGCATACAGTCTTCTAACTCTATCCAGGTTTCAGGTCATCTGTGTGTGCAGGTTAGGCTTAGTTTAGTTTGTGTTTTTGATTCCAAAAACTCATGTTGGTCATTCACTCATTCATGTACTGAGTTGCCTTAACAGTTTAATTTAGCTGGATTTAGCTTGTGGAAAATAAAGGCACAACACAATATAATACATCCCTTAATTTCTGCATGTCACATTTACACATTCCATTATTTACCATCATAGTTTGATTTTAATGGTTATCTACTTATTTAGTATGCAAGGAATCATATTCCTGGTCCAGATAACCATGTTTGCATGTGCAGCATGTCATAAAAAGGCTTAGGTAACATTCATCATTTACTTCCCTCCATTACATGCTACTTTCCAAAGTAAATTACTGTTTCAAGTTGTTGCCTCTCAAACAGCTGAACCTTCATAAGGAGGAGGAGCGCTCAACCATTTTCATAGATTTACACTGTTCAAATACATAATTATCAAACTGACCTACTCCAATGAGAACTTTTTTTTTTTGGGGTATGTCTAATTTTCTTGTCATGTTGAGAAATTCACTTTTTATAGTATTTGCAAATTCTTCAGTATTGTATACCTCCATGATGAACCCAGATGTGATTGAAGGTGCAAATATAAATTTACAGCAGAAAAAAACTCAAATAAATAAATCAAAATACATTATACCAATAAAACAAAAAAGTAGTAAAGAAACCACAGGCTGAAGAAATGAATACTTGCCCGAGACAGGAAATAGTGTATATATGCTGTAAAAAAATTAAGTTGAAATGGACAAAAACACAGCAATGTTTTTACTATTATTATGCTATTAACCAAAATAAGGAAAATGGATTTGACATCATGACTGGTGATGAATTGTTACCACTATGTTGGCCACACACACACACACACACACACACACACACACACACACACACACACACACACACACAGCTGCATGAAGTGAATCAACAATCACACATAAACAATTCAAAGTGCTAGAAATGAGAAGCCCTGCAGACAATGAGAACTGGGCTCACCTTGGGCCTTCTGGCCGTGGTCTGAGGAGGAGAGGGAGGAGAAGAGGAGCAGAGGAGGTTGTAAGGATCAACAGGGCAGGAGAGGAGGAAAGAAGGGGGGAGGAGAGGGAGGGAAACAGCCAGGATTAGTGATTCAAGGCAAAGTTTGTGTTAAACTGGAGATCACAGACAAAAGGATGAGATGTTTGATCCATCATCATATAACATCCCTACAGATCTCTACTCCCAGCTGGTGTCCAGGGCCTCATCTCCTCCACCCACGTGACAGAAAACCTCAGTAACACCATGGGACACAGTGACTGGTACAGCCGCTGTGAGCTAAATGACTGCTTTGTGTCTCCACAGTACAGATCCAGAGGACCTGATCCAGAGTTACACTGTTTTAATGAAACTGCTTAGAGAAGGAGACCATAAAAGAGCATCCTAACAAAAGCCAACACTTCTACTGTCACTCTATTTTTATTTGATATTTAATTCATATTTAAATATGATCCAGGTGTTAATCAACACTGAAGCTCATGAAACCTTTCCTAATCAGACTAACTTCAACATGCATGTGCATGCAATGTTATGTAAAACCAGACAATAATTTTCTCCTTTCTCCATATTATAATTACATCAAGAAAATCTTGCACAAGATATGGCTATTTTTGAATTTATAACAATGTGATCCTATTATATCTGCAGCTACAAATTATTTTCTTGATAAATTATCAATGAAATGTCAACAAAGAAGTAAAAGTCCAGAGTAACTTCTTCAAATGTCTTGTTTCATTTAATAAACGGTCTAAAACACCATATTGGAGTTTGCTCAGTTGCTTGAGTCATTACTATTTTATTTGATAGTCATCTCTTACATCCTAGTTATTTCCTAGAAAGTTCCTGAAAGCTCTGTTTAAACCACACAATATTCACCGTTCACAGGAACATTTTTTTTTTCTATTTGTTTGTTATACTAAAAAATTTTGCAGGTACAGCAGTTTATTATCATTGTTCTTTGGACGTGAATTGTTTTGATTCAAGTTATGATTAGTTTTGAATTACATTATTCTTTTATGGAAATTTAGATGGACATTAGAAAAGTGTGACGAATTCATGGATCTGTACAATAAAACTTAAACATTATTGATAATAAATTTCAAAGCTAAATATAAAAATGTGTTACTTTTTCTCTCCACATGGTCTGATCACCATGAAGACACAATGTAACTCAGGTCTGTTCAGACACTTCTGTGTTTCTGTTATTCATGCAGGATGCAGGATCTTTTCTCTGCTAAACCTCCTGCAGTCATTGCTGACTCTCACTCTTTGCTTCAGCTTGGGCATGGCCATCATTTTAGCTGGTTATTGTCCTTTATTGGATTACCATTCAGCAGAAAGCCCGAGCTAACAGCTGTACTAAATAAGAGCTGACATCCCTCTTGAAGCCATAGTGTGTCGTGCTGTAGCAGCCTGTTCGCTACGTCTGCAATCAAGAGTGAAATTCATTCAATTCTCCCTGATGGGCAAAAACCACTGAGCTCATAAAAGCACTGTGGAGGGTTTCTGTAGGATGAAGCCAAATATAAGATCAAAGCTTGTGCTGTAGACAGAAACACAACTGAAATGACAAAAAAGCCTTAAAAATTCTGCAAATATCAGCGTTAAGGGGGGGAAAAACTGATAAAATCAACTAGCAGATACAGTTCACACCAGAAATGTCAAGTATCACTTTAGAGGAAAAAAGGAAATTCCCACTAAAACAAAACAAGGACTAACTTAAACTTCCCATGCATGACCTTTACAGCAGCACTGCCAAAAACAAAAAAGATAGTGACATCATCATCATCAACAACAACAACAACAACAACAACAACAACAACAACAAGGATGATCGTATGGAGTTCTGTACCTTCCGGGGAGCAGGAGTCTGTCTCATCATATTTGCGAGAGAAGAAGACACACACAAACACAAGAACAGTCACCAAGAAATACACACACACACACACACACACACACACACAGGAAGGTGATAAAACAGGTAACGATGCTCAATCCACAAGAACCAGGACAGACAGACAGCAGAAGCCAAACAGACAGACAGCCACTCAGTTCAGGGAGCTGCAGTGGTGCAAATGGCCGCAGCGTTTTTTTCCCAGGCTCCCCCTCCCTTCCTCCGTCCTCCTGCTATCGTCCTCCTTTATGTCCTCCCTCTCAGCCTCTCTCATAATCCACTCTTCCCAGCCCTCAGTCGGTGCCTCCCTCTCCTCTCTGGTCCAAGAACGACTCAGACATCTCGTTGCTGAGAACCTCCGACCAGCTACTGCTCGCAGGAGACGCCTCGCCTCCTCTAACCTTCCTCTCCTCCTGTCTCACCCTCCTCCCCTCGCTCTGTGATTTGTTGGCCCAGCCAATTGCCTGCTCCTGCATTACATCACTGTGCAGCCTCCTCCCTCCCTCATCAGCACAGACAGAGGGAGGGAGGGGTGAGACAGTGTGTGAATGGACAGACAGAGAGGATGTGAGGAGGGTGGGGCTGTAAGACGGAGGTGTGAGAGGAAAATGAGCACTGATGCAAGCGTCTCTGGTCTCCTAGCAACACTCACAGTGTCTCTCCTATGGGCTAATTAAAATGAGGCTGACAAAAACAATGAGGACACCTGATCTGAAATGCAAATTAAAGACATTAAAAAAAAACAAGACATGGTCAAATGGTCATATGTACTGTTGGAACTGTAGTTATCCTGAGGTAAAGTGTTGTGCAGCTGTTGCAGTACAAAGCAGGAAAAACTGCAAAAACACACCAAAAATACACACAATGAGAAATAAATAAATTGCTCATGTTCAAGTTGCTTCATCGTGGGTTGCATCTATGTGGAATAGATCATGGTTGTGTTTGGAAACACAGCTGTAACAATGCTTTTAATGGGATATTTATATTTATTAATATGTCATTTTAACTTTGATTTCCCACATTAAAATCATATATTTTCAAGTTAGTAATGAAAAAGTAATGGAAATGGATGGGTAGTAGATAATCTGAGATGGCTGTGATGAAACCTGATGAGGCCACATATGAAATACAAGTAAGATTTTATGACAGTGAGCATTAAGGGATTACTTGTAATAGAAAAGAGATTGTTCCAGGAAATATAGAACATAAACGCCGCAGAAACAGATGCTGGTATTGCATTGGGAGTCCTTCACGCTGAGTGATTATCTATTTAAATTTATATTTATGGTGTATGAAAGGACCGAGCAGCTACTGTATGATGCATGCTATTTATCTGATTTATTTTATTCATCTGTCAAATTTGTAAAGCTGCAAACTGAAGAGGTCAGGCTGCTGTGTCAGAGAGAGAAAAAACTGTTTGCATGTATCCATTACAGAGCAGCAGAAGGAAATCTGTGCTGATGAAATATTAAACATCTTTTTCTGCTCTCCACCACGCAGACTAAGTGCTGCTCTGAGAGGACATCCACCGCTGAAGCCATGAGGTGAACTAGACAGACAGACAGGGTGGATGATGGGTGGAGATGTATGGAGCTCCTCGCTGCCTCTGAGGTCACTGCTCTGCAGCTTTCAGCAGGAAAACAAGCAGATAAAATTACTGCCCAGGCAGCACGCTTAGCTTGTACTGACTGGGCATAAAAGCCGCTGTTATTTCACATACGAGGGGAAACTTGAGAGATGTAATACTTTGGTGTCGAGATGAAAATTGCAACAGGAGCACGAGCAGCACCAGCCCAGAATCCCTCATTATCTCATTGGTTTCAGCACCGAAAAAGTGTTATAGACAAGAAATCTGCTGACACTGTCAAACACACTTCTCTGTATTCCAATACAACACTTACAACCACAACAAATAAATATGATCGTATATCATAATAGCTTAAGCTGGAGCAATACATATTCTTTAAAATTCAACACTGGATACTACACTGATGTGTTTTTGGATCTATAACTTTTCAGTTAGATCTGCAAAGTGGAGGACACCCAAAGCCTAAAGTGAACTGTGAGTCACTGAAAGTGAGCCTGCAGAACAGGAGAAGATAACGTAAAAACTGAGCTGACAGGAAATCCATCCTCTGCAGCAGGTCTGCTCTTTGCAGACAGAAGAGCCGCTGATTTCACCTCGGTCACAGTCTGACATTTATCAAGAGGAGCGCCTTTGTGTATGACTCAGCAGAGGACGACTATAAAAGAGCACAGCTGGCATGGCCCCAGGCGGCCCAACATAAAGTAATGATGACAATACATATTTTGTTATCATATTCTTCTAGTCACTTGTTTGGCTGAAACAAGATATGGTGGACGGACTTGATGACCTCATGGCTATTTTTTTATGGCTTTCTTTGATAGATTGTTATACCTATATATCTTCTCATTCAAAGTCATGAAAACTGCAGAGACAGATCAGAAAAGAGTAAACTGAGGTTTTAAGCACTTGATATCCTTACCTACTTGGGATGTAACAGTACACAAAAATCACAGGTCAGTATGTACCTCTGTTTTAAAGTGAAGCTTTGATCTCAGTTAAGGGGAAATTAAAAAAAAACTTGCATTGTTCATTAAATGAAACAAAATATAAATGTAAAAATATAGCACAAACTACTGCTGCAAACGCTAATAAATAGGTTCAACTTATAGACCGCTGTACTCCTCCTACTTCTTTTCTTTCTATTATACAAGAAAAAGGTTTTTTGCTGCAAACAAGTTCATTCAATAAAGAAAAACAATTCTCATATAAGCAGCATTTTAGTTCCATCTTGTAGGCACAGCCTGGTTTCATTCAACTTTCACCATTTTTATGTCAGAAAGACAAACTTTATCATTACTGTTGAATATATGCTGTCTTAGAGTTTAGGCGGTTGTTAAAATGCTGTCAGGAGCAACGTTTGCACAGCAGACAGTACTTCACATTCTGTGCTACTTCTATTTTTTATTTGACACATGCTTCTAGCCCCTTACTTCTTACTATAGATTCAGATAAAGGATACAAAATATAATCAAACAAGGACAGCACTGTCGCCTCACAGCAAGAAGGTACCGGGTTCGATTCCCGGCCCGGGGCCTTTCTGTGTGGAGTTTGCATGTTCTCCCCATGTCTGTGTGGGTTCTCTCCAGGTACTCCAGCTTCCTCCCACCATCCAAAAACATGCATGGGGATTAGGTTAATTGGCTAATTTAAATTGACCGTAGGTGTGAATGTGAGTGTGAGTGGTTGTCTGTCTTTATGTATCCTGTGATGAACTGGAGACTTGTCCAGGGTGTACCCTGCCTTTCACCCTAAGACAGCTGGGATAGGCTCCAGCCCCCCCATGACCCCATATGAGGATAAGTGGTTGAAAATGGATGGATGAATGAATGAATGAATGATCAAACCAGTAACACTTGAATGCATCAATAATCATAATAAAATAATATATAATGCATATAGGTTTCTGAAATGGACGTTCCTGCATAATAAGTATACTTTACAACAGTTTTGGTACTGTGGTAATAATACTGCTTTTACTTAAATACAATATCAAGTACTTCTTTTACCTCTTGCTCCCACTGATACACCAACACTTAACCACTGAAACGGTTTTCTTGGAGGTTCTCTGGATACTGATACTAAATAAATAAAACAATCATCATCAAACATGTGTCAGCTTCACACAGGGAACATGCTACCGACATGACTTCAGCATGCAGACGAACAAACACCATGTGCCACAGAGCTGAGCCGAACAGACCAGAGAGTACGATGAGGCCGTAGGTCAGGTGACAGGAAGTGGACATGTGTCACCTCTCGCTCTTTCCACTCACTCTCACACAAACACAGAGCAGTTCAGCAACAAGACCATGGAGGGCGATGCTGTGATCTGAGAGGAATCATGGGTAAAATGAGGGATGAGGCCTGGTTGCCATGCAGCAGCGAGGCCATTCAGAGCCACGGTTACTACAGTCATCACCATAACATTAGCACTGTAGCCAGGTTACAGAAACATGCACCACCTTTTTGGGCTTCACTCCTCGCTGCATGGTCAAAAGGAAAGCAGGGAAGGAAATGTGGAAGGGAGGGAGGAGGTTAAAGGTTTGTCAGTGGCATGCTGGAGGAGACAGGGACTGAAGGGTGTCAGTGCGCTACACTGGTGGATCACACACCTCAGTCAGATACACAGTACACATATTTTCACATCTTCACTTCTCTTTCACACAAACTGCACATAAAAAAAAAATCTTCATTCAGGTGTGTCTTAAGAACTTATACAGTTTACTAGTCTTTTGTGTTTTTCGAATAAACTTGAACAGGACACTTCTCTTCCTCCTCTCTTTTTTCCTCAATAAATGACACCAATATGATATAATACAAATTACATGGAAAGTCAGTTATGACTTTAATAACTTTAACCTTTATAACTTCAATCCTAAATCCAACAAAAACTGGAATGACATCAGGAGGACAGTGTTATCAGTGTTAGACTTGAGCTTTGACTCAGCAGAGCAGTTAAAATAAGATCTTTATTTCCTGCTGAGTCCAGTAAATTAATGTTTATTAAGCTCAAGGCTGAGAAGAAGTTAAATCTGGCAGCTAAACTCTACATTTTGTATTTCTGTGTTTGGATATGAAACATGTCTGATCTTCTGTCATGTGTGGACGCCTCACATCACACATACAGTGCATTTATAGGGAAGCACTGCCCTCTGCTGGACAGATATGAAAACAGCCCCTTCGGCTCTGATTCTGTTCAGCAGTTTGTCTACTTTGGTAAATTAACACTTTCGGAGATTAACCCTTCATCCAAAATGGAATAAATTCATTTTCCCTCAAAACTCTACACAAAACACCCCATTATGACAACATGAAAAAAGTTTTTTGAAATGTTCACAAATTTATTTAAAAAACTAAGAAATCACATGTACATAAGTATTCACAGCCTTTGCTCAATACTTTCCAGCCTCCAGTCTTTTTGAATATGATGCCACCAGCTTGGCCCCACCTCTCTTTGGACAGTTTGGTCCTTTCCTCTTTGCAGCTCCTCTCCAGCTCCATCAGGTTGGATGGGAAGCGTGGGTGCTCAGTGATTTTCAAACAAAACAAAATGTCATGTTGTCATAATGGGGTGTTGTGTGTAGCGTTTTTGAGGGAAAAAAATCAATTTACTCCATTTTGGAATAAGGCTGTAACTATATATATATATATATATATATATATATATATATATATATATATATATATATTACTCCTTCTTACTGTAAATTACCACTTCTTGATGTGTTAATGAAGAAAGGAAAAAGGAGGAATTTCTTTGATAAAGGCTTACACAGCAGCACAGGTGTGGCATTGATTCCTCCAACAGCAAACAGTAACAGAGTGTGTGTGTGTGTGTGTGTGTGTGTGTGTGTGTGTGTGTGTGTGTGTGTGTGCAGGTATCTGTTCCTCCTTTTTCCTGCAAGGGAACAATGCATCGTTATCTCACTCACCAGTTTAGTGGACTTGGGCGTCTCCAGGATCTCTGAGGAGACAAAAGAAAGAAAGACAGCGAGTGACGTAATTTTATATCATCATCAGTGTTTATCATCTTTTACAAGGTATAAAGTCCTGCAAAGATCCTAGTATAAACAGATTAAGGTCAGCATGAATTATTGACTTTTCACCAGATGGTCAACACTGAGACACGGGCAGCTGTGGAAAGAAAAGCATGAGCACAAAATAACTGTGTGTGGAAAATGGTTTGTAATGTGCTCCTAGAAAATCTACAATACAGTCATGGAAAAAATGATTAGACCACCCTTGTTTTCTTCAATTTCTTGTTAGTTTTAATGCCTGGCTCAACTAAAGGTACATTTGTTTGGACAATTATAATGATAACAACAAAAATAGCTCATGAGAGTTTAATTTAAGAACTAAGGATTATTCATTTTCCATGGTTTTCTTGATAATAACCAAAATCACTTAAATTCTTACATCAATAGCTATGGCATTGTACCGCCAAAAACACTACTTTTAAGCATTCCATGTTTTCTTTTCTGTTTGCTTTAAACACATGATACACACAAGAGTTAATACTTGATTGCATAACCATTGTTTTTGATGACTGCAGCCATGCTTCTTGGCATGCTCTCCACCAGCTTCTGACATTGTTCTGCTGTCACAGCAGCCCATTCCTGTTGGACAAATTCAAACAAATTTTCTTTGTTTTTGGGCTTGTGGTTCTCCATTTTGAGTTTGATGATTTTCCACAGGTTTTCAATTGGATTAAGATCTGGTGATTGAGCAGGCCAAGGCATGGTGCGAATGTTGTGGTTCTCCATCCAGGCTTTAACTGACCTTGCCGTGTGGCAAGGGGCATTGTCTTGTTGGAAAATCCAGTCATTTGAGGCAGGAAAGAGTTTTCCAGCTGATGGAAGAAGACTGTTTTCAAGGGTAGTCCTGTACTTGACCTGGTTCATTCGGCCTTCACACAATTGCATTTGCCCTGTTCCACTCAGACTGAAACAACCCCAGATCATGACTGATCCACCCCCATGTTTCACTGTAGGGGCAAGACAGTCTGGGTTGTAAGCTTCTCCAGGCTTCCTCCTAACCAGTAAGTTGGCTGGAGTGGGCATCAATTCAAAATTGGATTCATCACTGAAGAGAACCTTAGCCCAATCATCAACAGTCCAATCCTTGTGGTCTCGAGCAAAGAGTAACCGGGCCTTCCTCTGCCTTTCATTGATGAAGGGCTTCTTGCGTGCTCTGTGTGACTTCAAACCGGCTTCAACAAGTCGGTTTCGAACTGTCCTTGCCGAGCAAGTCACATTTCTCGACAGTGCCCACTCATTTTTAAGGTCCCTGGAGGTCTGACGACGATTCCTGACACAGGAACGGATGAGTGCACGGTCATCTCGTGGGGTAGAAAGACGCTTTCCTGCCACGGCCAGGTAGCAATTTGGTAGTGCCATGTTCAGCTTGTTTTTTTGTTGTAATGAACGGCTGTCTTGGAGATCTTCAGTTTTTCGCTACCTGTCTCTCACTCATGCCAATTTCCAGCAGTGCCAAGATGGCTGCCTTTGTTGCTTCACATAATTCTTTTGTTTTAGGCATTATGTGAGAGCTGACAACTTCTGAGTTGTGCTACGGCTTGAATGTAAGCAGGAAACCACTCTAGGCCTTTGCATGTGCAGTGCTGCTTGTGACATGAAATGGCCTCTTATATACCCTGGGAATCAATTAAGCTTAAGAATGTCAAATAGGACATAAAGTATTATGTGACCAGCTGAAGTTTTTGTTGTGTTCATTGTATTATACGTTTAGTGGTACCAGATATTAGAATGAACAAGAAATTGAAGAAAACAAGGGTGGTCTAATAATTTTTTCCATGACTGTATATAGGAGTTGGGTACTTTATCCTTGTAAATTCTCCAAAGGAAGTGTGATGGAATGTGACAGACATTTGCTTATTAGGAGCAAATAAAGAAGCTATTGCATGTCTGACTGCCTCCAGAGAACTGGTCCTAAATACATACATAAATGTATATATGATGTGCTTGATATAACCTTGTTATAACCTCAGAAAAGGATCAGTTCAGTTTAAACAGCTTGCAAAACGATTTTGGTGTTGTATTTCTCTTGAGGCACAACCTGATAACCCAGGACTTAAATGAGTTAGTTAAATGAGTCAATAGGAACAGCAAGAAGCTATTACTTCAGCAGCATTAACTTCTCTGGTCTGCTGGATCAGACCACCAGGACCAGCCTTCACTCCCCATCTGCATCAGTGATCCTTGTCCTCTCATGACCCTGTCTCTGGTATACCACTGGTCCTTTCTTGGACCAAATGTGTTTGGCATCACGTTCTAACAGACCTTCTTGAATCATGAGTTCATTCCTTGTCCAGACCTGTCTGTTGCAAAAAGGTGTCAGCTGGACCAGAATGCCTCAAATCAGCTTTAACCACTTTTTTATTATTAATGTCACACAATGATGATTTGTTGCCCTGCATGCTCTCACATTGCAGAACTTGTTTGCTTTCACATGTACCTGTGAAAGGTCACATGATAAACTACTGAAAGCTTCAAGTGAATGACGATCAAGGACAGAACAGTAATCCTCTGCTTGTGTGCGCACCCCTACCTCGTTTGGGAACCTTGCCAGTGCCGGGTTCAGGCGTCTCTGGAGACGTTGTGTCGGCTCCATCGTCCACAAGCTGGATCTGAGACAGACACACAGTGAGTCAGTCATGTCGTCCAGTGACTGCTACAGCCAAGTCTCAGAGCTAGCCAGAGAGGGAGCGACGAATGTTTAGAAGGGAGCCACAAAAACAAAACTGGCTTTTTTATTGATGTTCATTCAAATACAGCAAGTGAGTCATCCGTCTTTCATCTCCATGGCGATCTTTACACTGCAGTGCAGAGGCAGTCAGGGTCAGACAGTACAGACATGACACTTGATCTATACTGAAGCTGTGTGTCTGTACCTGAACAGCTGGGTCACAGCTGGCAACATTTTCTCTGTGCCCACTCAACAGAAGTGGGCTTCATGCTGGAAACCACCGGAGCAAATACACAAGATTCATTCTTAAGTGTCAAGAGCAAGGGACAAAACCTGTAGCAGTCACCGTTATTTTAAGTCCTTTCTTTTATGAACAAAATTCAAGAGCGGTCTGGACCAGATGTACGAATCGTACTCCATGGCTCATAATTATGCATAAATCTGAATTTAGAGTTCATCCATGTTTCAGCATGATTAATTTGGCATAAGAACTTCACACAATTTCTGAGTTAGTTGCTGGGAATATTCTCCTGCTCCAGCTGCTGCCTCTGGGTCTGTTTCACTCAACTATGTAACATCATTGATCTTTTCTCCCCTATTAATGTCACTCTTCCTTGGCTACCTCTGATGTTAGTCGTGTACTGCTTTTCTTTTCATCTAACTTGATGTCAGACAGTTTGTGGTTCATTTTTGTCACAGTGCTGTGATGACACAGCGTTTATAACAGTATGTTACTACTGACACTGCTATAATTGTTCTGGATTCATCTGCTGATGTTTTTCTTTATTTCTATTTTAGGACACTTTTTCCTCAGCATGCACACAGAGAAACACAAATATGGGTGATGTATACACCTTTGCACTGACAGACAGGTGGTGTCGACAAAGACATCTCCTATATGTAAACAATGCAGGACTTAAAATACTTTGAAATCAGCTGTGGAAATGTCACATGAGGAAAGAAATCTCAAGGCAGGAGACCATCAGGACACACGTTTTAAAGAGTAACACTAAATGTAAATGTTCAAACAGAGCTTTTCAGTCACATAGTGAAACAAGGTCCTGCAGCACAACCAGTGTGAGAAAAATAAAGCCTTTTTTTAACATTAAAACATCCTAAAATATTCCAGTAACCATGAAAAACACAAGCAGGTACCTGCATAATAACATTGGTCATCTTAAATGCCCATGAAGTTTAACCCCAGGTCACCACAGATTACCTATGGTAATGTAATACTCAGCGGCACTCTGCAGTATTTTTCTGGTAGAAGAACTGTTCATCAGAACACAACAAAGCATGCAGCCTGAAGCAGTGGAAAGATGCTGGCACCGTGCAGACAACAGAGGAAAACATCAACCCCCACACAAACCCACTGCGTCAAATAAAAACAAAAACTCAATCTCAAAAATCTAACAAAGAAAGAATCTAAACCACAGACAGACAGGGAATGGAAGCAGTGGCAACAGCCTCTTCTTCAGGTTTCTAGCACTCAAACAGGAAGTGTTTCGGATAGTCAATATTTATTGAAAACTTCTGTCGTTACCTGAGATTGTCTCACAAATATCCCACGATTCTCCTCGCAGGTGAAGTAGCGCTTCCCCTGCACGGTGCCGTCATTCTTGCCCTTGGCCTCATCCAGGATTACTCCCACCCATTTTCCGGACGCGAAGAGAGTGTTGCCAATGTAGGCCACCGTCCCGCGCTGCCCCTTGCCAATCACCTCCACCAGGGAGCCCACTTTGACGGGCCGCCCGCCCCCGTCCGAGCTCATCCTGCTGCTGCCGCTGCTGGTGGCCTGGGTGGGATGAGGAAAACACACAACGTTAAAACAGGAACTCCTTTAAAAAGGGCACGTCACTAAATATACAGAGCTTCCCAAATGTATTAGAGCAGCTGTCCTGTTTGTCTCAAAGAGCCTCCAGCATCATGAAGACTTTTTGTTCCCTATACTTCACCATTTAGAACAGGAGTGAGGAATTTCAAAATAAAAAAACATGACATGAAAAAAATTCCGGGGTAACAGCAATAATTACATTTTATCATTAAAGACATCATGTTGATTAAACAGCTTGCACATACTGGTGGATTAACAGAAACATGCTGGGTGGTGGTCTGATAACTCTGTTAAGCTCTGTAGATATCAGTGTAGCTTTACGATTCAGAAGGTGTTATTTCTTTCCAGCCTGTGAAAACAGCTGCATCATCTTCTTCTGTTGCTCTGCAGGAGAGTCTGAGCACCCCGACAGGTGGAGTTTGAAGGATGGGTGGGGAGGGCAGGGAAGGTACGACAGAGGATACTGTCAAGTTTCACTGCTGGTGGTGTCTGATTTAGCATTTTGAAGGGTTCTCTATATCCAGAGCATCACTACAACACCAAACTATGTTTAGTATTATCTACCTGAGCAGAGTGAACACTGTCAGCTCTGTTGTTACCGTTGTTTTCACCATTAGCTCCGTTATTAGCAGGGTTAGTTGCTGTCTGCCAGCTCAGTGTTCGTCACGTTGAGTATCCCAGTGAAGGCAAACAAAGTGCACTGTATATTTTGCAAAAATAAGTCATAAAACACGAAGACACTATTTCTTTTAAAACAATTCTTGATGGTTTAAACAAAACAAAAACAATAAAATCAGTCAACCCTAAACAATCCATGTAGGTTTACATAAAACTACAAAACTACCGCAACCTTTCGCTTTCATTGGTAATGTGGTCAAGTGCATGACTGACTGCCTCCAGAGAACTTGTCCTAAATACATATATAAATATAAGTGTATACATGATGTGCTTGATATAACCTTGTTATAACCTCAGAAAAGGATCAGTTCAGTTTAAACAGCTTACAAAAAGATTTTGGCGTTGTATTTCTCTTGAGGCACAACCTGATAACCCAGGACTTGAGTTAAATGAGTCAATAGGAGCAGCAAGACTATGTAGGTTATGGTACAATGACAGAGCAAAACATCACCAACTGTAGGTTGACATTTGCTTTAAAAAGGATCTTTTACAGGCCTGTGTCAGCACACACAACAAGCTGCTGTGGAACAAAAACTAGTTTGATGTCATTGTGACCCTCTGAGCTGCACAGGACCACAGAGACCTGGTCCTGCACTCTAGAAATGTCAATGCAACACACCTGTTTTCTAGACTCTGTGATACCTTCATGGTAACTACCACCTGAATCCCACACTAGTTCAGCTGTGTAGAGAACAAATCACGCGGAAAACAACATTTAAGGCTGCAATATTTTGAAATCAAATTATCCTACATAACCCAATTTACAGTGCGATGTCCTAGAAGTGATGGTGGTGACTCAGCAGAACAGAGAGGAGCAGATGTTATTACTGAGAGCGAACAGGCTGTGACTCTCCTTCAGTGTACTGTAAATACAGCATCTTTAACACCAAACAGCAGTACAGTGAAGCACAACAGACAGAAAGCAGCAACAACATAACATATATATACATATATATACACACACACACACACACACACACACACACATATATATATAAAAATAAAACTTGTTATTGTTTTACAAATAATCAATGCTGAGCAGTTTTCAGAGATTTCCCCCTTACTGAGAACCTTACTGCTGTAATGTGCTATGCTCTATGATGAGAACTTTGGAAGTTTAAATATATTGCTAAAACCCATGAACTTTTCCTTAAGAAGGACTTTAACACAGACAGACAACCACTCACACTTACATACATCCATCCATTATCTACCACTTATCCTCATAGGGTCGCGGGGGGGCTGGAGCCTATCCCAGCTGTCTTAGGGCGGAAGGCAGGGTACACCCTGGACAAGTCGCCACCTCATCGCAGGGCACATAGAGACAGACAACCATTCACACTCACATTCACACCTACAGATAATTTAAATTAGCCAATTAACCTAATCCCCATGCATGTTTTTGGATGGTGGGAGGAAGCCAGAGTACTTGGAGAGAACCCACACAGACACGGGGAGAACATGCAAACTCCACACAGAAACCGGTACGAACCCAGTTCCTTCTTGCTGTGAGGCGACAGTGCTAACCACTCCACCACCATGCTGCCCTTACCTAAAACATATTAACAATATTTTTACATTTCTCTTCTCCAATTTCTTGTTAATATTTGGATAAAATAATATAATTTACAACAAGTTAATAGTAGCTAATTTATGGGTTCTCTAAGTTCTAATATTTAATTATCGCCCAGGTTCAACCACCTGGAAGCACAACCTTCTGATTAATCGTCTGTTGTGAAGCCAGTGAGGGATCATACAGTGGAGGCAAACAGTGGAGTGATATGGAAAACAAGGGAAACGGATTGGTGCATGGAAATGATACAGTAATGTAATATATGGTTAAACCTACAGGCCAGTTAACAGTCCATATTATTGCACATTAAGGCTGGAATGTGGTCATATAATAAGTGTTTTGTTTCAGTGCGCTTTAAACATAAGCTCAAAGACGTGTTGCTTCTTAAGAGGCATTCTGAAAGATTTCCCACTCAATATATGGACAGACATATGTATAGAAAAAGATATTCTCAGCCAAAACACAGTCAGCTTGATATAAATGTCGGTCAACTAACTGAATAATTATCTAGTCAGGCAAAATAACTCAGATCTAAAATATCAGGTTTGTTTCTCCACTGAAATATCTAACATGTCCAAACACCATGGCGTCGCTGTGACATTCAGCTAGGCAGCAGCAGCAGATATACAAACCCTGAATTCCCATGATTGCTTTAAGTCTAATTAACCTAGTTCATAATTCATGACCAATAAGAAAAGAGGCATTTAAGCTGGTTGTGTGCAGAAAGATGCCTCCTTGAGTCTTCTTCAAGCACAGAGTCTACAGATATTTTATTCAAGCTGTAAACATCCATTTAATTACACCAATTCATAATGGAGGCAGGAGTCTTTGGTTTACAATGCATCACATGTACCTGTCAACAATCTGCAATCAAACACCCATTCAGGTTTACAACTCATGCCTTCTTTAAAGTCTTGAACGGGCTGTCAAGCTTCAGCTAACAGTCTAATGTTGTTCAGTCATCACTCCGACCTGTTTGACACGTGCTGGAGGCAGAGTCGACCCGAGGAGGGCGTACTGAATTATTTAGTGCCACTCTACTCTTAAAAACACGCACAAGCTCACACCAACTATAATGCTGAAAAAAATGACACAGCCTCATTTGCTGCACTGGTGACACTCAGACTGCTTTGTTTTCTCAAAATAGTAAGCTCCAGAAATGCTGTATTAATAGATCTTCACCTTGTTTAAGCAGGCAAAATGTACAACCTGAGGACTCTTCTTGATAAGTAAGGGGTTTTATGTGATTTAAAGGGGAAAAAAGGGGGTGGATGAGCAGTGATGTCATCCCTCCCAGTGACAGGAAAGCTGCCTGACTCACAGACAGATGACAAACAGGAAGTCCTGCGGGGCTCATGGATTGAGTGTCCACAGTGGCTAATGAAAACATAAAGCCTTATGGGCCCATTACCTGCCTGCCATATATTTCACCTCCTACTTTATAGAGTTGAGTCGTCACAGAGGTCTGAACCTCAACATCACAGCAACAACGCTGCACCCGGAGGGGCGTCTGAGCCGAACAAAGAGGCAACAACTGAGGCAGAGGAATGCAGCGTTAAAATGGATTATAGAAAGCCTATTCAAAGCAGAAACACAGGGCTGATGACAGAGTGAGACAAACTGAACAGACGTACAGAAACAACAGTGCAACATTTGGGACAAACTTAAACACCACAGTCTGGCCGGTTATACACCTGCCTGGATGTATTAAAACACCTGGCGCACACTCACCCGGGTGTACGTGTTCCTCCTAGTCTGTGACATGTTTCCTGGTCGCCCCCAGACAGGCGGTCTGGACTGAAGGAGTGCTATTGGGGAGAGCGTCAGCCAGACAGAAGGGGGTGTAGGAGAGAGGTGGGGTGAGGGGGTTTGGTGATGCTGCTGGATCGTCTCTCTTTACAGAATCACACCATTCCTCTGCTGATCCTCACAGCATAGCCTGAGCCCTCCAAACTCCCTGTCCCTGCCCTGCTATCAAGAGGAAAACCAATGGCAGCTATCTGGCCCCGTCCTAAAGTTTCTGAGGGGCAGAGGATGGATGCGCCACCCCCCGAAGAACGGTCCGGAGGAGAGCAGCAGAGCAAAAAAAAGAAAGAAAAAAAAATAAAGAAAGAAAAAAGCAGCACAGCTCATCTGCTGTGTGAGTGCATCAGCTGAGCAGCAGCACTGCTCTGCACTAGTGTCTGCACTGGCTCCTGCAGGAGGGAGGGCAGCTTTAGGCCCAGACTCAGGTGCTGGGTCCTAGAGCCTGCCCAGCTATTAAAAAGCTCCACAACATAAACTTAGTGCACAACACTATAATAATAACTGCAGCTATAAATAATTAATTAGTAAATACAAACAAATCCTTTAAGACAATCAGTGCAGCATAGAAATATGCCCAAAAAAAGACTAGATGTGTCATTGCACTGCATGTCAGATTACTGTCAAATCTATTCAAAAAGCGTTAGTGCTGGGAGGAAAAACACGGGCAGTAAGCTTTTCCAAATGGGGAGGGCTGGTAAACCAGTTCATCTCAATCTGATGTTGTTTCATTGTGGTCCAACACAAAAGGCCCAGGTGATGCTCTGTAATGCAGCACACTGTAAGCAAAAGCCAGCAAGGATTAGCTCTGCTTTATCAGCTTTTAACAGTTCACTGCGTGGTCCAGGCTTTTCCTTTTTAAACTCTCAGTCCTCTGTATTTCTGTGTTGTCATCTTTTTCTTTAAATGGAAGTAAACGCTGCAGGGTATCTGTGTAAAAGCTTCCAGCTTGGAGGACGAGAGATGATGGAAGAGTATACATTTCAGCGTCACAGCCTCAAAGACCCAGACAAGTAGATGTCCTGCCTGAAGGTTCAGTATTATCACTGCATATACAGCAGGGCTGTACTGAGTGAGGCAGTATGTTATGTTTGTGGTTTCAGAGCCCAAATGAAACTCTGTACAAAAATCTAGAAAATAGAGAGACTATATACAGCCGAGAGACACAAAATAAATCTCTGCAGTCTTTTCGCACCCTTTTATGCAAATGATGAAGGCAGGACGGACAGAGAGGGTGTTGGGGATTTGTGGGAGGCAGCGCAATTAATAATCACACAGCCAGCAGACAGCCAAAACTCAAACTGCCTCCTTTATAGAAGACAAGGACAACGGCAGAGAAAGAGGCGTCTGATGCTCTAGCTTTTCACACTGGAAGGCTGCAGAAGGGACACCACACACTACACCTGCACAGGTCCAGGAGGAGCAAATCAATGTCACTGAACAAGGTAAAGATGAGCATGTCTGCGTCCTGGAAGCTGCCAATATGACTGGAGTTTAGCATGTTACATTAGTCACATAGATAGCTGAGTCACAGGCTGAAATATAAAGTGCTGTTTCAAGAGTCATCAAGGTACAGAAACATACAGGTGTGTCACAAAACAGAGAGTTAAAAACAAAAATAAATCATTAATCTGACATTTTATATTAACGCAGTCAATGGTTAGTCACTTGTATATTTTAGGAAAAATAATCCTAATTCTATACACTGATTTCTCCAGATTATTAACCATCTTACTTACAGACAGAAAATCAAATGACTTAAATCAGTTAAGCAAGTATTCTGCAGATATTTACTCTTTTACCTGATAAATGGTTTAAACTATTTCTCACTCACTGACTGACAAAGGGTTTCAATGCTGGTTTCATCATTTCATGAGATGTATTTAAGTAACTGACATGCCACTAATCACTATGCAGATAATTCGATCCAGAAGTGATTAACTCATGAACTGTTTGCAACAATCCAGTACCCAAAGACATTAAGGTTATGATCCTTACACTAAAAAAAGAGCAAATACTGACCTTGAAGCACATGAAACCAAAGTATTTTTGGCATTTTTCTTGAATTTTTTTTAATTAATTGCAACATAACTTATTTATGCCGATTCATTTTCTGTTGATCAACTAATCAATTATTTATGACCAGTTGTTCCAGCTCTAATATACAGCATGGTATA
This sequence comes from Synanceia verrucosa, assembly GCA_029721515.1. Taxonomy (NCBI): domain Eukaryota; kingdom Metazoa; phylum Chordata; class Actinopteri; order Perciformes; family Synanceiidae; genus Synanceia; species Synanceia verrucosa. The sequence continues at coordinate 19,372,521 of CM056560.1, read as the reverse complement.
ACCAGGTTTATATGTACTGTAGCTATTTAATAAAAAAAATGTTTTCAATGATTAATTATACTGATAAGTTGGGCTTCCTCTCCACCATATGCATGCTAATGATTGCTGGTCTCAACATTAGTCCTACACCAAACAGGAGGGGGAAAATAGGTCATCCATAGAAAATAAGGGTAACATCTTTACAGATGTACAGGAATTAATTATCACCAACCTGCCTAAGTTTAACAGCACAGTCAACAACAAAACATCCTTACAAAATAAACATTTTGCTGTGTGCTAAATCTGTAATTTGGTGCCATCTAGTGTTGTTCAAAGCCGATGGACCACTAATATTCTTCGTATCATATTGCCCCACTGACCTAATGAATGTCATTTGTGTAATGTATTTAAATAATCAACTATTAATCCAACAGAAAACAGAAATAATACTAATAGTCTGCCTATTATGTCTGGTGGGAATCTCGGCATGGGTGTGGCTGCAGCCTAATGTGACATTTTATCCCGGATTAACCAAATTGGATGTGAAATTAGGAGGAAAAACAATCTGGATTTCAGATGAATTAATTTAAACGAGAACAGAGTCTTGTCATCCCTAATAGGACTAAGTAACCACACCGCCTCAATAATCACCAGATAAAAGCTCATTATACATTTGTGAACAATAAACATATCGACTGGTCGTTTGTGGACACCGTATTTTCAGGGCAGTGACCGGTGTGAAAATGCTCAGTTTTGTGGCTGGGCTTTGGTGCTGTCGGTGGGACACTCCCTGGGCTCAACACCTGCTAGCATGAGCAGCCGTTAGCTTCGGTTGGCTTCTCAAACAAAACCCTCCTGTCGACTGAAATTCAACATGACACGCACATACACACTTCTAAACATATGTATACACGTGTTTTCAGTGTGTCTCCCATTGACCAGAAGTCCCGTAATTTCTAAATCTTACCTCTGTATGTTGTAAAATCCTGCTAACCGCTCAGCTCCGTCCCTGCCAGGCTACATCCATCCATGGAAGTCTGACCGGACCCATCCGTCCTGAGGTGTCCGATCTGCTGCCTGACCCCCCCGGCCTGCTCCACAGATGGAAGAGGCCCATTACTTTTTAAAAACAGTCTCAGACTAAATTCAAGGTGACGAGTGGATAACAGGTCACAAGGTTTAAACACAGATACAATGATATGTGAATAATGTGTTTTAATTAGAGGATACTTTGGTACATTGAGGGCAATTTCTGTGTAAAATGAGCAGCTATGTTTGTCTTTTGACATGTGTTTGTCTTGTTGGTAAGTAAATTAATTTTAATGGGTAAAAAAATGAGATCAAGCTGGGGAAAATGTGAAAAAGGATGATGTGCATTTAGAGAGATTTTTACGTTAAGTTAATGTAATGTTTTCTGTATTTTATTGTTTATTGCATTAGATCTATAATGATAGAAAAAAACACCCTGACTTGTATGCAAAACAAAGCCAGGGCAGTCTGAATATCTGGTTCAGTCCTGACAGAATCCTGGCCCCCTGGCTAAACTTCCTCTGGCTCTCATGATGAAGAGAAGTTGTTCTTCCTGTGTGGCTGGATGAGAATAGCCTCATCAGACTCTCTTTTAGGCCTCTGCAGCACAAATGTGGTGAAGAAAACAATGAAAAATGTAAAGCTGCAGAGTAAAAGTCAGAGACCAATACTGTTAAATACCTAGGCACATGAAGCATAACTACTGCAAAGACTCATAGTTAGAGCAGCACCCTCCCTCAGGTCATGTTTTTTGGCTGACATGAATAGAATATCAAGCTATTCAAGCATTACAATCCAAATATCTGACCTACATATGCTTATGGTTTATAGTGTTCACAGATTCACAACCAGCATAAACACAGAATTTTATAAAAGGTATTGACGGGACTGATACTAACCCAACGTATTGGATCAGTGCATCCCTAATGATACCACTAAATATAAAATAAAAAACTTGAATGCTACAAATTTGTAGGACCATGTTAAGATCTTTCCATTTATTTCCATTAAGTATGATGTAGAAAGGAAATCCTTTTACAAAAACAAATAATCGAATGACTTTCAACTTAGCAGATATTTCTATCAGTTAACAATAATAAATAATCAATATGTTCTATGTTGGCTGTAAGCAGAGAAAACAAATCTAGCCTTTTACTGTAAATGTATGGAGTAAATAGCAGTGGATGCTGTCTTCTCCTGACATGACCTGAGTTTTAAGCTGCCTTAAGGGCAATGCATGCTGGGAAAATATAGCATAAAAACTGCATGACTGGATGGATGGACGGCATCGCCTGTCATCCTGAAACATAACACAGTCATTGTGTGTCTCACTCACTGAGACTGCTCAGTCACTTTTCCCATGCCTCTGTAAATCAAGTCTGTACTCAAACAAGGTGAAGTTGGTGATTTTGGCCACAAGCTCAGGAACAACAAACTCTCTTATCTTCTCATAGCCCAAGTGCTCATACAGCTTCTGAGCATCTGTCTGCACCACAGAGGAGTACAGTATGACTGCTGCATAACCTCGGTCACGAGTGAAGTCAGCCACAGTCCGACACAGAGACTTGGCGATGCCCATGCCACGGTGACTGTGGCGCACAGACAAGCGTTTCAATTCCAGGCATGCAGGCGCGTCCATGTTGGGAAGGCAGGCCACTGTGCCGACCAACCGGCCATCGACTTCAGCCACCCAAAAGCATGAGTCCTTCTGCTTCAGGTAGGTCTCGCTGATGTTGTTGAGGTCCTTCCTGAGGCAGGTGTCGATGTACTTGTTGAACATGTAGACAACTAACTGCCGGGCCCCAGCTAGGAGGAGGGTGACGGCCAGGATGGGCAGCAGGAATGACTTGGAACTGGTCATGAGTGTGCAGAACACGCACATGAGCACCATCTGAGTCAACGGCTGTTTCAGGAGGTGCATGAAGGATGAAGGCACATGTTCGCTCATCCCCAGGGTGAAGAGCTCCTTTACAACCTCAGCGTCATCGTCCCGATACTTGCGGATCTGGATACTGGCCATGGCTCGCTCCTGCTTTTTGTTAAAAAAAAAAACAAACAAACAAAAAACATATTATTTATTTGATTTATGATGAATTGCATAAATCCGGATTTTTAAGCTGCAGGTTCAGCTATGAAATTTGTTTTGGCTCTTGTAGCTCGTAATGTGTATCTGAGCTGGTAAGTACTCTATACCATACTGTACTGAACTACTGGCATTTTCATAATCCAGTTTATAGACTGATTCACCTTTATACATTTCATAGGAAACTAATATACAGTATTAAACTTTGGTTAGCTGCCATAAGAGCCTCACTGGTAAACTGGCTGGTGCAATAAAGACTGGTTTAATCTCATGGTGGATGCTGTCTGCCGGTATGATAGCCAATAAGTAACAGGCAACTGTACAAATTAAATGTCAAGCAGAAGCATGGGGTAACTGAAAAACACGGTAGGTTATATGGCTTAAAATGAAACAAATCAGACGATAAACAAAGCATGTCAATGACTAGGTTTTAGTAAAGCCAGGTTATTAATGCTAATTTTGCTAACCATGAACTAAACTGACCATAAAGTCATTATATATTAAACACATTTCAAATCCAAGGAATAAACTCACGTAGTTATGAAAGACGACGAGACTTTCAACCGCTAACCACAGCTAGCATCATCGGTTGCTTCACAAAGCTAGCACGGATTAGATATAAATCAGCTCTGGAGGAACGAGGAAGGATAAAGCAGCATGACTCACCTTTTCTTTAATGTGATGCTTTAGAGAGCAGGGTCTGGATGTGCTGAGGGCAGCAAAGTTTGCCAGAGGTCAATAACGGCTCATTTCATCAATCTCTACTTCCTCACTTCGGATGTGCTGCATTCACGGAAGGTCAGAAGAATCTGGAAATTAACCACCCCGTTATTCTCGCATGGGATCATCATCACACAAAATCCATGATAGCCATCTGTACATATATGTCTATCTCTAAATGCCATTATTTTTTATTAATGAAATATCTTTTCCCTAAGTGTGCTCATAATTTTACTGTGGATGTAGAAATTTACAAGCTGTGCAATGTCACGTGAATGCAGCTTGCACCACTTCCTGTTTATTTCGGATTAGCTGCCCCTAATTGACTGCCTGTATGATTTAGTTTTAAAGGAAATAAATCAAACGCATTACATCCATTGAGGTGTAACTTTGAGTCACTGGTTATCACAGGTACTATAAATGCACTATTAGATTTTAGTTCATATTTTGTAGTTGACGTAAAGAAATAAAAGAGTATTTTCTTTAATTTACAGAGGAAATAAAGATTTAACAAAACATGATTCAGGAGTTTATCACGGGGTGGAATTGTGGGAGAGATATAAAGACTGGGGGAAAAAAGAAAGACTGGGTGTCCTCTGTCACATTGCAATGTCATGTTACCTGTGAAATTGCTTCCAATAAAAAAAGTTATGTAGAGAAAGAGAAAATAATTTTGACAGAATTAGACAGCATACATAAAGTAAAGTGGGAGAAAGAGCATTACTTAAAATCGGTCCATTTGGATTGTTGAGAGGTTTCTCTAGTATGTTTTTGATATTTGTGGCATCCCATGACTGAATGAACCATAATGCAACTGACAGAAACTGATAATGTAATCAAATCCTGAGGGGAAAATATACATGCTGACCTCATGTAGGGCAACCAGGTTCAAATACTTGAAGTACCTTTGAGCAGTAGTGGTGGTTTTTCTGAAGATTTTGCCCTACAGGAGCACAATCGTTTAAAGTTTCGTCGATATTTTAAGAAAATAAAGTAATTAATCAAAATACAAAACAACGTTCAAGAAGTAAAATACAAAAGGACAATTCCAAAAAAGAAGTAGCAAATATCACAGAGACACCATACTCTGCGGTTAAAACCGTTTAAAGGCAAAACAATACCTGTTGTCACAATATCACAGCTTATGTTATGGGTTTATACTACAGCATCACTGTAGTGATGTTGAGATACACTCAAAGTGAGATATTTAACATCATATGAAGACTGAAAAAATAATTTATTATCTCTTCAAAATCACAATTTGACTAGAGTTCATACATCAGTTGATTGCAATGATTTCCCCTTTTTCTGGAATAAAAGTTCCACTAACTTGATAGTCAAAAGATATATAAGCATCATTTTGATCTTTAACATTTTGGTTTTGTTTATATAAAACATTCACTTTACAGACAGTTTCCTGCCCAGCTGAGTGGACAGAGACAGAGCAGCTCAATTAATTCATATTTTCTTTCCAGTTTGTCTCTCTCCTTTCCTAGCCCAGGTTGATGTTCCCTGCAAACATGGTGATCAGCAGTATGATGGTGAACCCGGTGAGCAGCCCTGCGTTCTGGATCAGGAAGAAGATGATTTTGGTGGAAGTCTGCCTCTGTTCCCGTAATATGCTGTCCATCTCTGGAAACTAAGAGGAAGACAGACAATGAGATATCAAAAATGCAACAGCCTTACTGTTCAACAGTCTACATAATGGGAAGTAACAATATACAAACAAAAGGGTGAATCACTGCATGACTGCAACTATTAGCTTCCCTGCAATGAATCTAAACAAAAGACCACAACTGCTGATGTTGACAAAACTGGTTTGAAAATTAAAGGTTGGGCTTGTGGGGGTCAAAGAGAGCTCATGATTGCTATTTTTTCTGAAAAGGAATATTTTTTTCATTGTAAAAGCTAACAATTACTTGATCCTATTAACATTGATTCCCTGCTACAGCAGGATAAAAATAGGAATATTTTTTTCTCCTCCATGAAATGACTTTTTTTTTTTTTTTTAAATGATATTTATCTTTACAGTGCTGGAGACTACACCAAATGGTTTGACCTAAGTTTCTGGAGTTTTTCAACCTCACTGGTCAGAGAAGGTAAAGAAGGGACTTTGACTTTATGTCATTTAAAATGTACAATTTCAGAGATGTTTGCTGAGAACTACAGTACCCAGCTGTTTTAGAACATTTCAGCTTTAATGACAAGGGGATGCACGTGTAATGATATTTAAATGTTTTGGCCACCCGGGGGCAGCACATTAACACCTTATCACTTCATAAAACTGTCATGGTAAAACACTAGCAAACAGTCGCCTACTTACACAACCAGCAGGCACAGAGTAACACTCATTCTGGAGTTTCTGGACATCAAATGAATATAAGTCCAATATATCTGCAAAACAATGAGCTAAAAGACACTAACATGCTCTGTAGAGCTGAGGTGAACTTCAGAGTCAGAATAATGTCTTGTGGAGTTGTCACGAAAGTAACACTGAACGCAATGTGTTGTCATTTTGATCCATCACTAATATAAATATATTGACTATAGCAGCTTTAAAGATTTAGGTTACATATAATTATTTATGTCACCCTGCCCAATTTCTTCTCAGACCCAAACACAACATATAACCAGAGGAAAGGCAGAGCAGCACGAGTGTCACCCATAAAATACAGCTCTACACCAGCTTCTTCCCCCCACAGAGACTGTGTGTAACATCTGCACTCTCTTTTTACTTGTTGTGTTTTTAATAGTTGTGTTTTTTTTTATTTACCTACCTCTTTTTTGTCTTTGTACTGACTGGCTCGTGAGCTTTACACTAAAGAATCCTACAGTATGTGCTTAAACTGTGTGTGTACAAATGACAAATACTTGATCTTCTTCTTGATCTTGAGCTACATCTGCAGTAGTGATCAGTGGGCTTTAAGCTGCCAGTCAGAAAGTATTAGCACACAAAATAACCTGGTTTGTTTTGATTTTTTTTCACGGGGATGGGATGCATCCCGTAACATTGTAAGATTGAACAATACCAAAAGAAGAAGATCGAAAGAAGACTCAGCTTTCAAAAAAAAAAATGAAAATGAACAGTAATGTGCCTGTGTCCTCAGGTCGTGTAATCTACTCACCATGTCTGCCAGTGCAATGTACAGGAACATTCCTCCTGCAATGGCAAAGATTGCATTGGGGGCAAAGTTGCTCCCAAGCAGGATGCCAAACACGAGGCCGATGTAACACGACATTGCTGACAGCAGGTTGAAGAAAATGGCTTGTGGGATGCTCATGCCAGCATTCAGCAGGATAACAAAGTCACCTGCAGACAGAAACAAACAAGAGGTGTTTGAAAAGACATTTACAGTCCCAGAGAAAAATGAATCATCAATCTGCTGAGGTTCAAACAAGCTCTCAGCACCTGCATTTTCCTTTTTACTAAATAACTCATTTGTACTATCAACTGTTCAATAAAGCTGAAAAATGCCAGAAGATACTGTTTTTAAAATATATATTCATTAAGCTTTTTATTAATCAAATTGTACAATAAAATAATAGCACTGATTAATTTCTATTACTGTGTACCTCATGCTGCACCTCACTGCTGTATTTGTACATTACAACAGTTTCAGCTGTTAAAGTTTATTAACTGTTAGGAGCTGAAACACATCACGGAAGAGTGTTTCCATTTCTGCAGTATGTCAGTAGAGGTCAGTAAAGATCATAAATTCATAATGACCCTGAAAATCCAGTTTTTCTGTTTAACGTAACCCTTTAAATGGCTTCAAGATTATTCTATTTCATTCCACCGTCTCACAAAATCACGTTAAATATATGGCTGTTTCAGTTGTTGAAGCTATAAATGATGTTTACACTGATTTAAATATTCCAACCTGCAAATATTTTTTAAGGCTACACCTTATCCATTAAATAGAGATATTACTGTGTCATTTTTTGAGACACTTTTGTCAAAATTCAACATGAAACATTTGGTATCTTTGGGAACCTGAATTTTATGGTCCGATATTGTGCAAAATGATTTCATATCCATACCTGTTTTTGGTGTCTCTACAGTACTAGAACATGTTTACATGCCGTAACGTTCAGAAACAGCATTTATGTTCCTCATAATAAATGTTAATATGCCTTTTCTAACACCCTTTTCTTTTGCATTGCCAAGCAACAGTTTAGATCCATGTTTACTTCCTTCCTTCTTACTTACTTTGCTTTAAACTGTGGCATGTTATTCAGTTGTGACATCACAAAGTTACAGGAATCCTAACAGCTTGTTTCAACGTTTTTAAATATGGGTTGTGTGTATTTCTCTGTGGATTGAGCATTTCGATACTTTCACAGTATTTATAGTGTTTAACCTGCTTTATAAAAAAGGAAAAGTTTTTTTGCATAGGTTTGTAATAACTGACAGTCACATGGGGTAGATCAGGTTAACAGACTCACCCAGCTCGTGGGGAAACTCCTCGCACACAATGGCGATGGACGTGCTGAATCCCGTCAGTATGGACACAGTGAATGAGGCGCCGATCGCTAGGCCATCAATAAAGTTGTGCAGGGCGTCGCTCAGAGTTATCATCCAAGCCACCGTCCTGATGCTGGAGATACGCTGCCCACGCAGCCAATGACACATCACACCAGACACCTGGACCTCCTGGAGGAGTGACGAGACACGTTTAACTGATGCTGCTACAGTCTGATTACACATACAACTATATCTCTACATTTAAGACCCAGTGATCAATCAACCAGAACATGAAGCATTTTGCTTTTAGCATCTGTTCTTATCAATATGACAAACTAAATTTTGAATTAACATTGGATCTATTCGCCTTCATGTTTAAATTGAATGTGTCAGTAGTCTCTGGAGGATGAACTAAAACACAATCATCTCAAATCTAGTTCATATAAACCAATATAATATAATTTAATATAATGTAAAATTTGGTTACAGGCTAACCTAATTATTAAAATTCATCCTGAGAGGGACATGAATGTTCAGACTGAGACTTTGTGGCAATTCAGCAAATATTTGTTGAAACATTTCACAGTAAACCTCATGGTGGTCAGGGGCATTTGTCCTCTGGAGACCACGAGTGTTTCTACCACTTTATCCGCACTCGTTTTACCAAACCAATGACCTGGTCGCCAGTTGTTGGCTTTGAGGAAATCTTACTAACAGCTTTCATCAACAAAGTGTATCCATCTTGGATCCACAATATGTAACGGATACTGGTGAATCAAACACAGTATTTTCCCTCAATGAATGTGTAGCATTTGCAACAGAAAGCTTCAATTACAAATATAATAGCACAAGCGTCTTTAATGGGAAACCTGAGAACAGACGGACGTGGACAGAGCCTTTGGGTCTTGGTTGAAGACACTGTGCAGCGACAAAACTCTCCTTTTATAAGCCACGAACAAACAGGGAGTCTTTGTGCCCAAGCCAGACAATTCCAGCATTTACCAGGAGGGGAAGGATCTGAGGCCTTCATCCTCTGTGACACCGACACGTCTGTTTGTTTAGTATTTTGATCCCCTCAAAGCCAGATTCCTCCATATGACACAGGACTGTTAAACATTAACAGCGGCACTAAACGGCCGGTGGCAGTGATAACAGCTAGTAAATTACTCTTTATTAAAACCTAAAAGTCTGAGCTTGCAGATAATGAAGGAAATACTGTTCACGCTGGCACAATTTCATAACTTGCACCCATACCATTAAAAAGTTGCACTTATGGTCCACGAGGCACTGCTGTTAGGTGTGTCTGTGGTAGAGGACTGAGGTGGACAGCAGCTACTAAAGACAACTCACTGTTTTACAAGCTTATCCAAAGACTTAGCTACTCAATTAGATAAAGATACAGTAGTTGAGAACAAGGGTGATTGTCAGGTGATCATGTGATGTGATGAATCAGGAGGTCAAGAAGTACAATTCTCCGATCTGTACTGTTTAATTCGGGAAGGTCACAATAATTACTTTGTCGACTTATGATGCCACTCATACACATGACCTCAGTAGTTCTGTAGGTTACCTGAGAAGAAGTCTGGTTTGTGTGCAGAGGCTCTGGGTTGGGGCTGCTTCTGTCCGTGGCGATGGTGTTGATGCTGGTCAGAATGATGGAGTCCTTTTTCTCCACTATGTCTCCATTGTGAAGGGAGTTTTCCTGAGGTGGCTCTGCAGGAGTAAAGTGGCTGTGGCCATGCTGAGGACAAAAGAGAGAACATGCAGTCAGCTGATGAAAAGAATGAAACTATGTAGGTATTCAAGTGGTAGCTTTTTCATAATTTCTTAACCAAATAGTTTTTCTGTTTTCCGTCCTGGCTTTAGTACCTCTGTGTTAGTTTACACTTCATGTTAGGATTCTGTACCATCTGTAACCCTTGTATTAAATGATTAAAACAGTAACATATCATGTATATGACTCCCATAAAGTGTAATTTCCTTCATGATAGTTGGCGGATAAATAGACTAATAAATCAATGCACTGGTAGTTTTACAGCACAGATAAAGGACATCAATCTGCAATAAAAGAAAACTGCATGACAGCTACCCTTACTGTTACCTTACCTCATTCTCTAACCGGAGAGCCATTTTCAGGATCTTCTCCATGAAGAACAGGATATAAAACCCTCCAAATATTCCAACTGCATTTGCCACATAGTTATCCGATTTGGGATCAAAACCCAGAGCCTGTGGGTTTACAGGAGAAGGTTAGTGGTATGTTGGTATAAAATACCACCTCTATGAAGCACTGAAACAGCTTCAAAACAAACCTCCGGTATGAGCTGAAGCACAGCGTTGGAGAAGAGCGTCCCGATGGCGAGGCCAATGAAGTATGTCAGCACTTTGGGGAAATAAGGCCTCTTAGTGAAGGGAATCAGAAAGAGCCCAAGCAGAGACGCCAGGTTGATCACAGTGACGGCCAGAAACCCATAACCCCAAACTGTCAGGGCACAAGGGAAAGATTAACAATTACTTAGAGTTAACAATGTATATAATATCATTTTGTGAGGCTATTTAATGCTTTTGGTTTATTGTTGTGGTGTTTCTCACCCAAACTATGTTTAAATACAGTATGACCACTCATCCTTTTGCTTCTGTTCACTAGAAACAAACTGTTTTTGCTACATATCAGCAGCTTGGTGCTTCTGAAGAGTGTGTTTAAAGCAACTATTGGAAGTCATCCCTTGGGCCTAAGGGGATTTTTTTTTTACCTTTTACTTAAACACTTAATAAACAATATATGTGGATTAAAAAAAAAAAAAAAACACTACCTGTTGCATATACAGTCCTGGATAGATAATGTTATGGATAAATCTAGATTAGAAGGCACATTTCAGTAGCTTTAAACACATCTGACTGGTTTCTTAAACACCATATAAGTATTCAGATCCAACAGAAGGTGAAAAGAGGCGCTGCTATGAGAAAAATAAGGTCTTTTTTTTTTTACATTGTTTTTTTTTTTTTTTTTAAAGCATGTTGACATGTCCTGGGAGAAATACTTTCACACAGGTATGAACCTGAACATGAACCTAATAGGTCCTCTTTAAACATGCAGCCTAATGATATATTAGTTTGATAAACCAGCCCATGTGCAAATGCAGTAATAGTTAATAGGAGTATGGGAACTAGCATGTGCAGCTAATGGCTAGTGAAGACTGAAGGAGCCTCCTAACTAATTAGCAAGCAAGGAATTGGGCTGACTTTTCTCTCACACCTGTGTGACAGAAACTAAAACAAATAGGATCTCCTTAAATTACAACACCACTAAACTCATCTACAACCATATGGCATGATCTTAATGTTTTGTTTTGTTGTTATTTGTCTGAGCAGAAAAATACTCCTTCAAAAGCACCTCCATTATGATGAAAAATGAATATATAATAGACAGGGTGACCGAAAGACACTAACAAATTTATTTGAAAAGGAGAGATTGTGCTCTCAAGGCCGGTGAAGAAACAGCATGCGTCACGAGCAACTCGCTGAACAACAGTCACAGTTGGTTGTAACAGTGTCAACAGCACCCAGGAGGAGGGGGCGTTTGACGGTAACTCTGAGAGGTCAGCAGGTCTGTGAGTCAGTCCACTCTGTTACCACTCCTCCACAGCACACTGACGACTGATGAGGTTTGGACTTCATTAGAAAGTCATGAGTGGAGAAGCGATAAGAAAGACTGGGAGATAGAGGGTGATGACCTGAGACAAAAGCTCCAGATTCAAACATGAGGATCAACCTGAACAGTACCTGAGGAAACATTCCAACACTGCATTTAGTCATATTAAAAATCTCGTATAGCAAATCTGGTTGTGGATGAATCTCTAGTTAAATAATTACTTGTGTGAGGACGAAAGGGATGAGGTTTGTTCAGACTGACATCACATTATGTCAATAAGTGCTTTAGAGCTCTTTTAGATCTAATGAGTATAGTTTGTATACATAATAATTATAGGTAAGAAGTTACTCTCCCTCACAGAAACACTGATCCTGAACTGACCAAAACACCCAAAGTCTATAACACACTTTAGCCAGCAGTTGGTTAGTAGTTAGAGACACTACTCTGGTTCGCATCAGTCTTCTTCATCAGATTTCCATTTTCCTGTGCACTTCACGTACTTGATTGAAAGTCCACGCTTGACCGCGGAAACGTCAGTTAGTTAAACAATTTTGCCCTTAAAATTCACAAATAGAAATAAATTCTATGAGGAGGGAGGAGTGGGATACGACTGAAAGCTCCAGAACAGCTGCAAAATGGACCTTGTGTTGGGATTGTGTCACCAGTTAAAGGATATGTGGGATAATAAAAATGATAAAAAAGGATATATTGTGACAATGTAAATGAACTGAGATAAAACAAAACATTTGTAACTTTTTAACAAGACCTGGAAAATACTTGATTTATGTTTGTTTCAATGGAAAAAGTCCTAATCCTCTCAACTGGAAATGTTTCCTGCCTGTTGGCGTCTCAGTGATGATCTCAGTCAATGAGTCTAAAAAGAGTTTGAATCATTTGTTACGGGGGATTCTGCAGCATCACCAGAGATAAGAGACGGGGAGATTCAGATTTGAACCCTCGACTTCACGGCTGAAATCAGATGAAACTTGAGTGAATTGTTGTATCCAGACATGTCCACTTGTGTTTTTAGGTTTACAGGCACAAATACTGTCTTCAAGTCACCGTGGCTCTGTGACAATGTCTCTAGCAGACCTAATTCAAGGCAACAAACCCTCATGAACTGTGAATTATCAGAGTTGTGGTGGATCTCTACAAATAAACCAACGTTGTGATGAAGCAACTCACCAGTGTAGTCGAGGGGCTGCAGGGCCTGGGGGGCGGTGTAGGGGCAGGAGGGCAGCAGCACCTGGGTCAACACAGCAGGGCAGAGCCTCCCCAGATGTCCCACAGTCAGCTGACTCACATTACTGAACCCAAAGTGGGACAAGATCTGCTCTGCTGAGAGACACTGAGGGACAAAAAGACAATATGTATGCAATACTTTCATTTGTTTTGTCTCTAAAATCCAAATTAGATATCTTATTTCATATATTTGCGTATGAATTGTGCTGTATGAGTTATGGATCCTTTAGCCTCATCATACTACTGATACATACACCAGTGCATTGACCATGCATTAATTAGTTAAAAACAAAGACATTAAGGGAAACGTGTGTGGTCAAAAATACGACCAATCAACTACAAGTCAGTCACATATAACATATTTATCATTGAAGTATTTATTAATTTACAAGGACGACAAAGTCGTAATATGTATATGACAATTTATTACATCCTAATTATAGTTTTCTTCATAAATAAGTTTCACACTGTAAGAAATCACAAGCTCAACTGGCATGCGGTTGTGTGAATCATTATAAATGAGTTTAAAGGGTAATAATCATAATTATAGTTCATGTGCTCACCTCCTGATCTGCCAGTGCATTTCCCTCAGTTATTGCCTCATATCTTTTGTCTGATACCAACAGCAGCAGATCCTGCAGCTCCTCAATGGAGACTGAATTATTTTGACCATAATATCGTATGACGTTCTCCAGGAATGACCGTCCATCTCGGTGCGCAGCTGCTAAACTCTGACACTGAGGGATAAACAGTAAAACGCACGCAATGAAACATATTGAGTGAAACATGCCGGCTGTTGAAAGTGAAGTTTCCTCCAGTGATCGATGATCTGCTGCTACTTCTGCTGCTCTGGACGCATTTTACTGAAGGGAGCGAGAAGTCCGTGGAGTTTGTAGGCTGTCCACAATCACATCCATGGCACGAGCGGATCCAAAATCAGTTCACTCCCAGTCTGATTAATTTATTGTAGGAGCAGTCAGTCCTCCTGTGCTGATTTCTGAGGGATAAGAGGTCCGTCTGAGGTGGACCAGGTCCAAGGATCACGCCACAGAGCCATGGAGGAAAAACATGTAGGGGACCGACCGCGTGCACTCACTGCTTCAAAGCTCTCTTTTGTGACTTTCTCACTTGGTATGCCGCGCGCGCACATGCACGCCACACACGTGCGCGCATACACGCACACCTCAGTTACAGCTGTAACTCAATTAAGCCTCTTTCACACTGTTGAATTATGAAACAGCTGGAGGGATAAGAAAAAAAGCATAAACATGAAACATGTGGGTAGGTTGTGTTTAAAAGTCCGTGTCGCCCCCTGGTGGCAGCGACTGATCAATGCATGAAAAACATCATGTCTTCATGTCTCATCCTCCCCCTTCTGTCTCTCCCTCCTCCCCACTGTTGCTGGAAATATCCAGCACACTCCTCTGCAGAAATACAGAAATGCAGAAATTCTGTAGGGCACAATGTCAGAGAAAATGCAGCCAAAAATACCACTTCCAGCGTTACTTCTGATAACTCACCCTGCTAAACAGACAAAGAGAAGAGAGAGGGAGGCAGAAAAGACTCCAGCAAAACCAGTGGACAACACCAGGCTCTGTTCAATGAAGCCCATACTGAAGTAACCAAACTTTCATCCTCTCCACCAGCCAGCAGGGGGCGATACTGGTGATTTCAAAAATAAGTCCATTTGTATTGTCTATGAGAAAAACGACCCTTGTATTACCTCTGTAAACACTGTAAACACGACTTTATGGACTGGTTAGTTTAAATGTTACAATACAACAAGATGTCCATTTACTGAAAAAAACAAAAACAAAAGCAGGATATGTTTTGGGGTATTAGCATGCTGTGCTAACTGCTATGTTATCAGCTAACACTAGCACTAGCCAGCTAGCTTGAGCCTCTGTAATTCACATCAACGGTGATACAGTATTAACTGGAATGCTAATTATGGCTCAATATAACGATTCTTACTGGTAAACAGTGCCAGTGACTCCTCAGGTGAAGGAAACATCAGCTCAGACCATCGGCGCTGCTCCTCTTCAGGCTGTGATTGACAGCAGAGACCTGTCAATCACATGGTAACCATTTGACCATGATTCAGTAACTGGGCATCCTGCTGTATTATAACATTATTTAAACTAATCATTGAAACCATGAACTCATATTTATAGTGTTTACAGAGGTAATACAGCAGGAGAGAAAATGGTAATTTCTCCATAGTCTTCAATACAAACAGACTTATTTTTGAAGCCACCAGTATGGCTCCCTGCTGGCTGGTGGAGAGAATGAATGTTTAGTTACTTCAATGCTGTTGTTCACATGTGGATGATGTCGCAATAGCTCCTTCCACTATACAGTAAGGATGAAACAGGCTATGGATAAAGCCAGAGGACAAACCAGAGTCAGCATCAGTGCAGCCTTTGAGCAGTAGAAGCAACTGGGGAGGAGGAGGTGGACAAGATAATAATAACAAGGTTATGGTCAAACCTCAGTCATAGTACCTGTTACAAAATGACAGAAAGATACAGGATGTCTGATGTTTCTTTACTTTGCTTCGCCTCCACTTGGATCATCAGTATACGTCCCTTATAGATGTGATGGTGAGCGATCTGGAGAGTTCTGCGACGCTGGTGTTACGCCATGCGATAAAACTGATGGTCTTGTTTCTGGAAACCATCAGGAAGCCGTTGGAGCTGAAGCGTCCGGGGACGTTTCCCACATCGAGCCAGACGAAAGGAGCCACTGAGACAGAGTGGAGGATGACGGTGTAGCCCGTCTTATCCTCCTGCACCTTGGCCTGCAGGGAAACATGGATTCTTTTGACTGAACGTGAGCATGTACAATGTATGTCTCTGCGACCTTGGTCTTGTTTCTTATGTGGATCTATACTATCACTGTCAAAATAAAAGTAAAATTAATGGGAGGTCAATATGTCTGCCTTACTGTGATGTTGGGTCTCTGCAGTCCCTGAGCATCTTTGGGTGAGCACAGGAAGTGGTGGTTGGTGGGACCCTGCTGACCGCTGTCGTTCTCCAGGTGGAAGGTGAGCAGGCAGGTAAGGCGGGTGCAGCGTCCACATCCTGATAGCAGGGTGGCGACCGGACGTTTCAAAATGGGCGAGGCGCTGCCGCCGGGGACCAGGAGCAGGTCTGACTTTAGTGTGCACACTGGATCCAGATCAGACCAGGAGTATACAGACACCTGATCCACAGAAGAACAAACCTGTTTGCGTTCTGTCAGATCAGCGACCACAAATAAACAATGTCAGAGAAAATAATAATTATACTATATTGTACTTGTATCAATCCATTATTATTATTAATATTATTATTTTTCTTATTGTGGTTTTATTGTGTGCACAGCATTACTTACGAAACTGTAAATTGTAACATCTCTGAATACACTTTTAGTCGTTTGTCTGAGAAGAATGCCCTTCCATTTCTATTTTCGTTTGGAGTTTGAACTTACTGTAAGTCTTTGGACAAAAAAAAAACCAAAAAAAAAACACCTGCTCAATGAATGTAATGTATGAATATAGTTTATCATTGAAGACGTACCACAGCCCTGAGCTTCAGGTCGTGATTCAGGTCTGAAACAGCGTAGATCAGCAGTGTGTCGTCATCCTCGAAGCCAATCGGCAGGACGGCGGCAAAGAAATTCTGCGCAAAATAATGCAGCATTTTCCACTTCCCACCAAACTCTGCAGGCATGCGCACACAGATACACAAAGATATGATGATTCTGACCGCGAATCTAATCCCACATAATGATGATGAACTGAAACAGATCAACCTAAAAAATATGCGTGCTGAGTGAGTGCTCACTCACCTATCGACGACCAGGAAGGCGCCTGCCAAACATCATTGAGCTGCCAGTAGAGGGCGCCCATAGTGTGACCTTTGCCCTCAATGATCTCACTCCGACTTCGCCGATAAAACTCTGACTGTGTTTTCACACACTGAGCCTGCATGACCTGGACATGAAGCATCACCTACATGTAAACAAATGATTGGTTCGGCCACGAGGTGAGGGTGGTAGGTGTGACTTACCTGAGTGATGTAGAGAGTATCTGTAAATCTCTTCAAGGGATCCGTGGAATTTGGCAGGTTGAAGTGCAAAGCAGCCTGCAGCAACATCTGCTGGTTCCCACTGTCATGGTGTTGACGATGGGAAGTGAAATTACTGTGGAAACTCCAGTCGTCTTTTATGGAAACCTGAGACATCACAAACGGATGGAAACATTATACCACCTTAAAAAAAAAAAATAAAAATAAAATTAAACTTCTGAGTTCTGCGGGCGTGATGGACAAAGACAGCATCTAAATAAATAAACTATTGTCCATTTTCACTCTATACCATGTTCAACGTTTCGTCTGCTCTGTTTTTTTCCCTTGTCTCTTAATTAAAAAAATGTGACCATCATTGGTCCTTAATCAGTTAAAAATTTACTAAAAAAATGAGCATAATATGTCCTACTTAACGAGAATACCTAAGGTTTGTATGTTGATCGTACTATTAGAAACAATCTCCTGGTAAAATCATCACAAACAGGACAGGTTTGTTTAGTCACCGGCTGCAGAGTGGAGAAGGAAGGCCAGGACTGGAAGCCATATTCAGAGGCAAAACGAGTTCGAGGGAAGGTCCTCCAGTCCCAGCAGTCCAGAGTGTAGCTGTAGAAGTGTGTGTCTCCATAGTGAGGGTCGTAGGGGTTCGCTGCCACCCAACCCTCCTGCTCCGATTCAGCCCCGTTTGTTGGACTGGAGACGAGGAAGGGGCGACTCTGGTCCTCCTGAACGAGATATTAAAGGATCACCTCTAAACTTTTTATCTTTTATATGGTTTTACAAAAAAAACAACTTACAATAAATAAGTGCATATGCATATTACACCTTTAAAAATCAGTAAGCTTTTTAAACATGTCCTGCCGACTTCACTAGACATGGCATATGATTAGACTCTCACCTCTTGAACTATCGCCCTTATGTTGTTCACATACAGAGTCACGTAGTCTTTCAGGTATGCAGGCCTCTGGGAAACTGGGATATCAAACCAGTCTGTTGCCAGAGCAGCTTCATTTTCATTGTTCCCACTCCAGATTATTAAAGAAGGATGAGACTTGAGGCGCTGAACCTGACGAGTAAAAACACGAGAAAAAGCGGTAGATTAACTCTCCTTATATTTGGCTAATGGGCCATGTATAATGTGTTTTAATTCAACATACTGTGGATAGAACCACATTTTCACCTCTCTGTATGGTTACATATAGTTTGTGAGAAATCTTCTAAAATATAATCAATAAATAGAGCACTCACCTGTTGGATGACCTCTTCTCTTACTGTCTGAATGAAGTCGTCCTCAGTGGGATACAGAGCACAAGCAAACATGAAGTCCTGCCAGACCTAAAGACAAGGTGAAGAAGAGGTGTCACTGTCAAAGTCACACAGAAATACAAGATATTTCTAAAAACAGTCCCACTTTTCTTCAGTATGTAACACTGATGTTTGAGGGCACATTCACTTTTGGATCTATATTTTCCTGATTTATGCTATATTTTTATACTGTTAAAATATATTTTAACAGGGACACACTATTGAACTGATTCAGTATTAACATGCACTGTACAGGAAGAAACACAAGGACTCCCAATGGTGCAAAGGTCATAAGCCAATTACACAATAAAACAGTAAACACAGGAAGCACTGGCAGAAAATATATTGAACAGCTCTTCCTTTTTAAGCAACACATTCTGTTTAAAATGGCTGAAAAATAGAATAGATCTTTATTGCCATTGTCATTAAACAATGAAAGATTGTTTTATATTTGAAAATGGTGGTTATACTAGGGCTGTAACGGTATGGATTTGTTATTACCGCGGTGATAAAGCACCCAATCAATGTGGCATGGCGGTTTACCGCGGTATGTTTTATGCCTGTGTATTATGTGGGCATATATTCAATGTAATCATGAGAATACTGAAACATCGAAATAAATTATGATAATATAATATGAAAACAAAACACCCCCCAGTTAATGGACTTGCCTGCTACCGAGCTGCAGTGTAAAGTTTTGTTTCTCCGTTAGCTTTGAAAAACAGGACGTTACTAAATATTACTATTTATATTTCATATCAAACACAATGTACAGTCCTGTAACTTTCAACAGCAAATATGTAGGGATCATTTTTGATATATTGCGGTGATGACGGTAATGAGCTCAACAGGCATCACATGACCGCGGTATTGCGGTGATGCGGTTATCATCCCAGCCCTAGGTTATACACAGTTATTTACTTAGGTGCAAACAGCCTTTAGTGCAAACAGTGCTAGAGTGGGTGTGGAAGGATGAAAAAAAAAATGTTTGTCAGTCTATGTGTACGTTTTTATCCATCCGGTATCGCTTTCCTCTCTGTTTTTCTTATAAAACAACATATAGACTTACTGTGCTAAACATGGATTTTCCACAGTTGCCATCAATAAACTTATCAGAAGACCTGTAATATATTTAGTTAATAGACTGTTGATAGTAAAACCGCCTTTCCCATAAACTGATTTTTATGCTGATGATGGTCTGCTGACATACTGTTAACTGATATCAAAAAGCAAATGACCTTTGGCTTATTATTTTCTTGTCCTGTAACAACTCAGATAAAATGAATGGAAGGTAATGTGTGTGAGATTTGGCTGCATTGTGAAATAGTGATCTGAAATATTCCATTCATGGTGGCAGTGATAAATAAAGTAATAATGATATCACCAGAGGATGCCTGTACCATGATTCCCAACTCATCACAGATGTCGTAGAAAAGATCCTGCTCATACACTCCTCCTCCCCAGACCCTGAGGGCGTTCATACTTGCATCCACGGCCGACTGCAACAAGTTCCTCAAGCTGCAGGACAAACACAGAACAGGTAGCATTAATGTATTCACAACAGAAACTCTGTATTTCAAACAGACCTGTCCTGTCCAAGGCTGAACCAAAAAGAATCAAGCAAAAAGGAAGAAAGCAGCTTTTTCAAACTAAACTCACACTGCAGGGGTGACCTGGTCCTGGAAGGAGTGTGCTGGGATCCAGTTGGACCCTTTGAGGAAAACTGGTTTCCCATTGATGCGGAAGTAAAAGCTCAGGCCCGGGGACCCAACCACTGGCTCCTGGACAAGGTCTACTGTACGAAAATACACCTGCAGGAGACATTTTCATCAAACAACAAAACAAAAATGACAAAAAGCGCTGAGGTCTTTGAAGTCAATTTTGTCTCTGTGGAAATAATAAGAATTTCACTTTGTGTTCTGAGTGCTGACCAAAACCCCAGGAAGTGTGCAAGGCTTTGAGGCTAATTTTAGTGACCAAACTGTGGAATTACAACTTTCAGGTCAGTGATGTGATGTCACTGGGCCAAAAAAGACTTGGGCTGAGACAGAGTTTTCTGTCCTAAAAGTTGTGAGATGCACAAAGAGCAGAACCCAGAGTTATTCCCCTTTCTGAGATCAGATCCACACCCAGACCGTGACTTTATACTTGGATGTCAAACTGTGTCTTACTTATTTTGTGGTACAGTATTGTGGGTAACTGGCAGCTGCAGGCCTAAATAACATATGATGAGATAGTAAGTGAACTCTGACCTTAGACTCCGTGTTCAGGATCAAAAACCCATCCTGATAGCCTCTGACAGTGAGCTGGTAGAAGCGTTGGTCACCGTGTCCGTTGGGCCACCACAGCTTCACCTGGCTACTCTGGAGGAAGAAGAGAAAGCTCTCTGTGGTTAGAAACTGACTTTGAGGAGAGTCACTGCATGGCAGCGTGTAGTTCACTGAGTACAGTTGACTGTAGTGTGTCTTTGAAAGGCACTGTAGCGACACAGCCTCAAACTGAAAATCAAAGAGCACTTTGACCAGACTGAGTACCGTGTTGATGTGTGAGATGAAGCTGTTCTTGGTCTTCCCTGGGAGAAACTGCATCTGGAAGATCTGCTCTGAGTCCAGCTCGGGTATGGAGAGCGTGATTTGACCATTTGTTGTCTGGACCGCATCAACGACAAGCTCAACCTGGACTCTCCATTGAGAGAGGCTGAAATCTAGACAGACAAACATGGATGAGAGACACTCTTATTGTTTTTATTCTGCTTATGCCTCAAAGCATCCTGTTTATGTTTCACAGTGTTCTTTAGTTTTTATGGTTGGTGATAGAAAATAAAGGAGGCCTACTGTGCAGAGGAACAGCTGAAACCTGGATGAGCTGTAGGACGTCAAATGCCTCCAGCCGAACTCCCCTCCACAGTCCCATCGTGGGGAACGAAGGTCCCCAATCCCAACTGAAAGAGCTTTGCTCCTTCACCAAACAGTGATTGAAAGGTGTGAGACTGTTCTGCATGTTACTAAAATACTGACCAATTCTTATATTTACATAAATCCTTTTTAAATTGCAGGACTACATTTTTTCTGTTTTGAGTGTTTTCCTTTTCAGGCTTCCAGATGACAGGTATAACTTGTCAAGGAAAGTAGGCTATTTACTTTTCTGATGAAATTGACATGACATTCCCCCTTCTGGACATCTGGAGGACATTCAGGAGGAACTCTGTAGGCAGAATGAGCTTTCCTCTGCTCAGATGCGTAAAGAACTGGAGACAGGAAGCTGACTTTCAGCACATTATCCCCGTCCTTCAGCAAGGCTCTGACTGGGAAGTCCTGCACACAAACACAAGATGACATTGAAAAGACATCAAATAAATGATGCAAGCAAGAAAAAGTGCACAGTGCATAGTGAACTGCTGAGCATACATATCTGCGAAACATGTTGTCCGTCTTCCCAACAATGACTCCATTTAGCCAAATCGATGCTATGGTGTCAACACCATCAAAGACAAGCAGCACCTTCTGTTTGGCCCTGTTGGTGCAGAGAACAACAGCGGTGAGAACAGTAACAGGATACAAACAACGTTTTATGAAAACAATATAAATCATGATACTGACCTCAGCTGGGTAGTGCCAGTAAATGTAGTTGTGTATGTCCAGTTGTCAAAGGCAATCCATCGATAAGGCACGTCATTAAACCTGAAATATGGGTCCTGAAAAAAATAGAATAAGAATTATTCATTATGACTATTTCTAATCAATTCCTCTCTTTTTTAAATTGCATACAGTCGGTAGTCTATGGTGACACCTGCTGCTGATACTGGAGCACATGTTGGCATGGTCATGCCTTAAAAGGGTTGTAGCCAGGATTTAAGAAAGCCAGATTTGGCCACACACTTAATAGTTTAAAAAAATGTGCACATTATTTTCATAGTCTATTCAGTACAACATGAATCAGTGTGCATCATGTTAACACATGTTAACTTTTCCAGAGCAGGGAAACAACACGTTGTGATTCTTTTTTAAATTTAGTGAAATCTACAGCGACATAATACTCAAGTAGCTCAAAATTACCTACACTGGAGTGCAGAAACATGAGTCATTGAGGGCATGTTGTACTTACAGAATAAAATAAGGAGAACACACACTGGAAACATAAAAGTGTGGCTTTGCACGCTCATAGAAAGTAGTTGTAGAGCTTACCTGGATGAATCCCTGCTGCTGAAGAGCGGAATGAACACATCCGGGCACTTCTGCAGGCAGCGACACTGAACCATTGCAGTTTGACAGACTCCATTTACCGTCCAGACTCTGAGTGACTGAACACAAGCCGGAAAAATGTCCGGAAAACAAACACAACAAAATACAAATGTAGTTTCCACATAGAGTCATAGCCTTGGGCTCGTTGCTTGCTGCATGGGAAGTCAGCGAATAACTCCTATCATTGTTGTTTCTGGCACTTCCGTGTCCGCCATGTGACCTTCCTCGCGCCAGTCAGGTGATTGGCGTCTTGGCGCGAACTGACAAAAAAAAAAGGAATGAAAAAAGACAGATCCTAATATCGGATCCATTTTTTTGTTTTCTCTGCATTTGACCCGTCCCTTCAGTGGGCTGCCATGTGAGGCGCCGGGGAGCAACGGGGTTCAATGTCGTGCTCAGGGACATTTAGACCACAGACTGCAGCAATGGGGATCGAACCTGTGACGCTGCGGTTCAGAGACGACCACTCTATCGACTCTATCGGCTACAGCCACCCCCGAGCAAAAGCAATATTTACACAGGGTCTACGATGATATACAGCATTCACAGTGCTTCACTTTTCCTACGGTTTGCTACATTACAGCCAAAATTAAATATATTCATTTTTCCCTAAAAAATCTACACACAACAATATTTATTTAAATGTTAGTAAAGCTTGGTCCACCTCTCTTTGGACAGTTTGGTCCAGCTCCATCAGTTTGGATGGAAGTGTTGCTGCTCAGTGATTTTCAGATCTCTCTGGCTGGACCACTCAAGGACATTCACAGAGTTGTCCTGAAGCCTCCTCTGATATCTTGGCTGTGTGTTGAGGGTTATTGTCCTGTTGAAAGATGAATCATCTCCTCAGTCTGAGGTCCAGAGCAGCTTTTCATCCAGGATGTCTCTGGACATTGCTGCATCCATCTTTCCCTCTATCCTGACTAGTCTCCAGTTGCTCACAGCATGATGCTGCCTCCACCATGCTTCAATGTAGGGATGGTGTTGTCCTGGTGATGAATGCTGCCTGGTTTCTTCCAAACATGACGCCTGACATTCACACCAAACAGTTCAGTCTTTGTCTCATCAGACCAGAGAGTTTGGTTTCTCATGGTCTGAGAGTTATTCAGGTGCATTTAGTCAAAGGTGGGCTGCCATGTGCTTTTTACTGAACAGTAGCTTCTTACGTACATGGTGATTTCTTTTATTTTTAATGTATTTGCTAATTTCAACAGAAAACATCATGTTGTCATAATAGAGTGCTGTGTGTAGTTTTAAGCACTGAATACATTCCAGAGTAAATGTAGTAGTAAGTACAGTATTTACATCCAAACTGTAGTGAAGCATACTACTTGACTGAACGTGTTTACTTTCCATCGATTTATTGGTTAATTTCCTGTGATTGTCACAGTGACACTTCACCTTCTTAAAGAGGAAATTAAAATATTCAGGCTGCCATTGACCACTGAGGAATTAAAAAAAAAGTCCAAAAGCTTTCTGTAAAAATGATGGTGCTTCCTCTTTAAAATAAAAGTACAGGAGGTTTATCAAACATCAATTATGCGTTATACCGTAAACTGAGACAAAAAAAAAAAAAAAAAATCTTTGTGACTTCAAAGACATTAGCATCAGTCTACCAACTGCCAACAGAGTATTTGCATTAAAGTAACACATTCACTTTAAATGACAAAACAAACAGCACCCAAATTTACTTTATGGTTTTAAGTAACTTTATTGAAGGGAAAACTAAAAGGAAACAGAGCCAGAGGTTGATTATCAACCATTAGCTTTGCATTAATATTTTAGGGCTACAAGAAGACAGTGTTTGAGTGGGCATAAAACTAAGAGCTCATCTACTGGCTTCTAAAAAACAAAAAAAAAAAGAAAAAAAAGAAAGAGAAAGCCTTTAAGGGGCGCCACTTTTTTTTTTTTCCTCCAACTGTTCAGCCTTACAATCCACTTAATTTGCAGAAACATATCAGATATAATAGCCTACCTTTATTAACATGCATAAAATACAACATTGAAGGTCTTATATTTTTTCGATATATACTGCTGTGCTTCTCTGTACACACACTCTGATAGTGGAATAAGATACACTTCTTTCCAGCTGTAATAAATTCCTACACTAAAGATCATAAGGACATACTGACGTCACACCAGTCCAGAAGGCCGATACAGGAGCCGCTAACCAGATTTTACCACTTTCAAATAAAAACGCAGCAGACTTTTTCTACCAATTTGAAACTTTAAAATTCAGAATGACAGGTATGGCCAAAGGCAGGCTTCTCCGTAAGTGCTCTGAGAAATCCAGCCCCATGATGATCCAGTCAGTCAACCGACTGGATCCATCATGGGGCTGACACAGTGGTCAGGAGACCAGTCGCATCAGATTCTACTAAGTGTGTGCAGAGTAAATGACTAACACCACCATCTCTTACCGGTGCATGCTAAAGCTGAGTGTTCTGAACCATGGTGATTTTATTTTATTTGTTTATTTTTTTTAAACTCCGTATAAAAATGGGAGTCGAAACTTCACAAACTGGCTCGTGTCCTAGAGAGAAAACACTATCTTCTTATGAGCGCGCAGGTGGAAAAAGGAGGGGTAAAATGCTCCGATAAACCCAAAAGTTGAAAAAGAAAAACAGGATTTCATATTTTTGTTTGAACCAGCAACAACATTTTCCACCAGCTTTCCAAATGTCAGCATCACATTGCATATTTTTGCGTCCAGTCTTTTGCCATTTTGGTGTATCTGCAAAGACAGAGGGGGGAAAAGAAAACTTTAACTTCAGCACATCTCAAGCCAACACATCATGTTTGGCATAAAAGCTCTTGAAAACGACAAATAGTTGCACACTTGCTGTTTACTCAGGATTTAAAGCGCATGCGTAGATTGATTCTTTAACAACAGAGGATGCAAAGTTAGTGTCCTGACAAAGTGTCAATACATGCATAAAACAAACTTTGTACAAACCAGTGTTAATGTCACTGATGAAAAAAAAAGCTGTGTTTTTTTTTTTTTTCTGACGACAAGGAGAAAAAAATAATTAAAGAAAAAATAAATCTGTGATGACGACGACTATGATTAAAACCGCTGACGAAATGAACTATTGAGGAGGGATAAAATCAGTATTAGTAATGAAATCTACTGTAGATTTAGTCAATGAAGATCTTATGATATTTCGTCAATTAAAACTGGACTACAACTAAATAAAATTCAGATGACTAAAATGTGACTAAAACTAAATGGCATTTTTGTCAAAAAACTGTCCAACTCAAAGCTCTGCTATAATATTATTTTATTGTTACTCTTTTCTTGGGAAATCACGCTGGAGATAATGCACAAAACAAAACTCTCAGATTAAGCAATAATTAAAATCTAGTATTCAGATCATAGGAATCACAGGTTAAAAAAATATTTCTACTGTAACATGGTTTCTTCAGTTGATTGTTAAACTGATCACGTATAAATTACTGAAATCTCTAGTTTTGGCATGTGTTAGTGATGGCCTATTCAAGTGTGATGAATTAACACCAGAAATCAATCTGACTGTTTGGGTTCAGTGAATCAATGCAAAAGAAGAGAAACTGAAGTAAGGAAAACAAGTAAACAAGTCCACACAAGAAAGGCTCGTCAATTTTCATCTCATCAATGTAACATTGACAACAACATGGCCTCCTGGAACAAAGCTAAGGTGGTCTTTACACAAGAACGAATTTGTAAGACACCGGTAAAATAAACTATCAATCCGGTGATCTTGACACACGGAGACGCGTATTTGTCCATGACTCCGCATCTTTTTTGAAAACGGGTCTGCAGGTGGATATCTGGGTATTCGTCTTCATGCCGTAGTTGGTGTAAATAGATGAGTCCGCAAAAGACGGTGACGTCATGGCACCCCTCCTCCTCCCTGCCCCCAACCTACGTAGTCACATACACAACAACAGTGGCGGTACCCGAACTAATTTTCTTTTTGTTCCAGCAACTACTGATCCTACGACTTTTACACCAACAACAGCAACAACACAGGCTACGGCAACAACTACAACAACTAGTGCTCATTCAGAGACGCAACATGTTACGCGTGCACAACTTCATGGAATGTCATGGAATCCACCTCGGAGCAGAACCAGATGGGCAACACATATATACTCTAGCCGAGGTACAATACGATGTGTAAACAGCGATACATGTTTTGGTGCTGACGCCAAGACAATACGGGGCCATTCTCGTGTGAGGACGGCCTAAGTGGCGAGTTAGAGCCGTGATAAGATGGTTGATAAACACTGCATAGTTTCATGTATGTATCATAACTGCTGTCTCTGCAGTCCCAAATCATCCCATTTCCATTTTTCAATGTCAAGTTCTTTAATAACAGTTTGTGTATCTGTGCCCATTTCTTACCCAATGTGTAAGAATGCACTTATTTGACTATATTCTGCAGGAGGAAGACATCCCAGAATGCACCAGTGAACATCCAGGGTCTGGACATAGAAATGGTGAAGAGCTACAGGTACCTGGGTGTTCACCTCAACAATAAACTGGACTGGAATCATAACACAGATGTCCTGTTTAAGAAGGGCCAAAGTCGTCTCCACCTGCTGAGGAGACTGAGGTCTTTTAGAGTTTGCAGGACTCTGCTAAGGACTTTCTATGACACTGTGGTGGCGTCTGCAGTGTTTTATGCAGTGGTCTGCTGGGAAGCAGGGAGCACAGAGAGGGACAGGAAGAGACTGAACAGGCTGGTCAGGAGGACCAGCTCTGTCCTGGACTCCACAGAGGAGGTGGCTGAGAGGAGGATGTTAGCAAAGCCCACATCCATCATGGACAACACCTCTCACCCTCTGCATGGACTGTGGAGGCTTTAAACAGCTCCTTCAGCTGCAGACTGAGACTTCCACCCTGCAAGAAGGAGCTACTGCAGGTCATTCCTGCTATGAGCAATAAAACTTTACAACATCAGCATCACTGGCTGATGTTAAAACACAATCTGGACTCATTACCATCACTGTCATTGTTTTAATGTACTATCCCTTTGTATCCCTTTAAATATTTTATTCTATTATTATGTTATTGCTACTGTCTATTTTATATTTCTTAGCTACTGCAATTTGTCCCTGACTTTTTTGACTATGCTGCTGTGGCGGGTAAATTTCCCCTAATGGGGGATTTAAAAAAAAAAAAAAAAAAAAAAAAAAAATTCTATTCTCATGTAACAGAAAACTCTCTACAAGCACAGTTATGTCTGTGAGACCAGTGCATCATAAAACACAACAGACCAAACCCATAACACGAGCCAAGATGCAGCACTGGCTCTCTCCATCTTACCCTAAAGCATGGCATACTTCGTTGTCCACTCCTGAGCTAGTTTATTGTACCTGACAGAGTGAAACCAGGTTACAGTCTACACTCAGGTGACTCATTTTGAAATCAACTGGGAGTACCAAGGTTGCACTTATTGTGGGTAATACACAAACCAATTTAGTAGGTACACCTCATAAAAAAGGCAGTTAAAAAAAAACAAAAAAACAATCCCCCTGTGGTGCTGCTAAATTATGGTGCACTATACTGACAGCTATTTCTACTATTACTTTGTCCACCATACTTAGATAAGGTAGAGGGTAGAGTTAATACCAGGAACACATCTCTACATTATGCAGCACAATCCAACAGCACCACAAACTCTCAAAAATGACCATTAAGTTGAAACGCTCCAAAACCAATAATACTACAGACTGCATTAACTTTATCTAGGTGTACCTAATAAATTGACAATTGAGTGTACTAGGTACTTAGGTAAGACAAAATAGGTTGTTTCATATTTAGAGAAAAGTTAAACACATAAGGAATACAGAGGCTTACCTTGAACTATCTGTTTTGTAGATTCGTGCGATCTCTGGCACTAGTGGGTCATCAGGGTTCGGGTCACATAGGAGTGAGCAAATGGAGAGAAGAACTACAAGAAATAAAATAGACACATACCAAATTAAGTATGCAAAACACATTTTAGCCCATTTGGGACACAGAGACGTAGAAGATGGGCTACAAGAGGTCCTAGAGGTCCTATCCGCTATGCATGCCAGTTAGAAGCACAGGAACTATACAAATCATGATGAAGTTTATCAAAAAGGCAGAGGAAACACTAATCTCCATAGCAACCAACTATCCAACCACACAGATCCACACAAAGAGTAAGATAAAGGCTAACGTTAGCAAATGCTAAACTGTTAACGTGAAGAACAGTCCAACATTCATCAAGTTCAGCTGGTGGAGCTCCTGATGAGAAAACATCATAGCTCCACAGATTAATGATGCTTTTCCTTTTCTTCCTCCAGGGATTACATAAACTATTCACTGGCTCTGGTCTGTGTTGGCAGTGAACCCACAGCAGGTGGAAATTAACAATGAAATATTTGTCACAAATAACATCACGCAGCCCTAGCTCATAAATTTTATTTACTTAGTCTTACGTCATCTTACTTAGTTTTAAATATAAACAATATCCATCAAATGAGGCCAAATATCAGCCTCTAATATAATCTAATCATTGAAGAGATGATCAAGAATATTGTGTTTTTTATGCCAGCCCGTACCTTTAGAAATAGTAAGTGCAGGAGACCACTGTGATCTGAGAATATCCAGACAGATACTGCCGTTACTGTTAATATTTGGGTGGTAAATTCTTGTTGTAAATGCAACCTGGAAAGAAATAAAAACAGAAAGTGAAGACAAGAAAAATTAGGCCTCCTCACATCTAAGATTAATGTTACACAAATCCAATTCCCCAAACACAGGCAGTGACATCACCATAAACTACTGGAAGGACACTTATTGCTACATGAGGGTTGTCAAGAAATAAAATGTGTTATAGTGCTAAACTGCTGGGCTTGGTTTCATTTTAGGAGTTTCACCAAACATACAATGTTTGGCCCCATTTACCAGAACTGAATGAATAAACTACAGGAATATTATTACAAAAAAGGGACTTTAATGTATCACATGAGGGATAGAACAATGCTTGATAAAAACTTAAAGGGGTCTTTAAATATCTCCAGTATTTCAAAACTAGAAAAAAAGGGAAAGTCAGTGTGATTCAGCTTACCTTGGGTGGTTTGAAGGGGTAGTCTGTGGGAAAATGAATAGTCAAGAAGAAAACACCTCCCTGATATGGACTGTCACACTGAAAGCAAGATCAACATATTACAGTAAAGAAATGTAATCTATTATCTTGTGATTACATTTAAAGCAGCCAGGAACATTGTGCTACATCAACAGTACAGAGAGCAACAATTGTCTTTGATTATCTACTTACAGGTCCCATGATTGTGGCTTGCCAGTGAAACACTGTGGAGAACAGAAAGTAAATGTGCACAGGTATGAGGTCTGACAGGAAGTGGACTTTCAGTGGTTAACTCAGTGGTTCATTGTTCTATTTGAGGGTGTAGGTGTTAGTGCTAACAGCACCTTTATCCATCATTCATTTAAACATGCAATGATTTCTCTTTAAGTATAGCTATATGAAAAGTCTGTTTTCCTCCAACTCTACAACAATGCTAAGTTCAAAGTCAGCAAGTATTTGGCAACTGACTCATTGTCTTGGTCATTTTTAAGCTTCTTAAATATGAAGTTTTTTTGTTTTTCTTTCTTTCTTTTTCATGCATGACAGTAAACTGAATATTTTATGGAACATAATCTGACAACAAAGACAGCTGCAGATGCCACTTTGTTGGTCTGTTGGGAAACCATAACTTTTATTTTCCAACATTTTCTGGCATTTTGGAGACAAAAATGATTGATTACATGGAAAAACAGTGACAGCCCTAAACACCATGGACCAGACACTTACTGTCATCACCCACTGGGCCTGCTGAGCACTGTGCTGGAGGGTCACGAGCCAGGTCGTTCAGCTCCTGTAAGGAAATAAGTTTCATACAACAGATGCTTCATGAAGTCCTGAGCAGACCACCCTGCCCCAGCTCAGCTCATGGGCCAGCTTGTTATCATCTCCCCAGTTAACAGCAAGATGACACCTAAGCTCATTTTCTACAGCCTCTGCCGGTAATTTTAGGTCCACTGCTCCTCCAGAGTCAGGTGAAGCCACTACTTCACTAAGTTTACCGATCCCCTGGAGGAAGAGCCTGCTAACAGCACAGTG